>BSBK01009475.1:155000-720567 GCA_027943335.1 Chamaecyparis obtusa
ACTTTATACACCAAGACACTAGGTCGGAATAATAGATAGAATATGGTGAGAAAGTGCTAAATGTGAACCACACACTCATTGACTCTCCATCACTATATGTAGAACCACAGACAACCAAATACTAAAAACTTAAAGGATGGTTCTTGCTTTTATGCTTTGGATCATAACAATGAGCAAAGAATACTTTGTTGATAGAAGATACTAATTTTGGGCCAGTGCCTCATCCATTGGGCAAGATCTTCTAGGACATGAATGTCACACACACCAGACAAAAGCTGAGATTCAAAGCCATAAATACTCATATACTTTCTCTCTACTACTTGCAGAAATCCTTACATAGACAACATGATAGACCTATATCCCATCTAAAGCATCATTTAATCCAATCCTTGATTAGAACTTAAGAATGGAGATACATACATAGAACAATATGCAATGAATTATAAAACTCAGGGCCTATCAAAGTTGACACACAGGAGAGATGAGAACAAATATATTTGTATTAAGTTTGTTGAATCCTCAAGTATACACAATCAATCAACATGAAGATCAATGCTTGAAAACTGTAGCTTAGACCTTCAACCTTTTCTTCATCAACAAAAATTGCACAAAATAGTGTTACAATACTGGATCAAGACAAGAAATAATGCATAGCACTGAAAACTCAATCTTCGAACCCTTTGAAAATCAGAGAAAGGACACTATATACACAAGATGCCTTGGGATTCTCAAAAGAGAATGCAACAAGCTACCAACCAGCTAGGTTCAAAATTTCAACCAAGTAGACCACTTGCAACTAGTCAAGACTAGTACTAATTGGAGGGAAAACATTAAACCAACAGTGCATACAATCAAAACTGATTTTCAATCATGACAAAATCTCTGAGACACCTTGGGAAACAAACAAAATCCTGCAAAGACACCCTGGAAGAGACCTTGCAACCACTTCATGGTGCTTCTCAATAACTTCTTCACGCTACAAAATCCCAGACCATGCTGGAAACGGCTGAGAAAATCATTTTCACCAACCTGGGTCACTTCTGCCATCAACACTGTCCTCTGGTAGCTCAAAACGTTCGCAGAGAAATTTAAAAATTGAATGCAAATGGTCACTTCTCATTTTTACCCTCGCATCGGTGGCTGATATTCGAATCTAGACTAACTTTAAGTCATGGCCGTCGATCTTATCTCCTTTGCGGGCTCTTGAAACTTAACTCTGACTTAACTCCTGGTTACACTTGGCAAATCCGCGAACGAAGAGCCTTCGCTAGTTCGCTGAATATTTTTTGCCTTTGACTAAATATCTGGCGATCTGGCGACCTGTAGTTTTCTCCTTGTCACGACATTTTCTTTTGGCATCTAGTGACTTGGCGACCTGCACTTGACGGTTTACTCAATCTGGCGACTTGGCAACTGAATGGTCTGCGCAAAATCGCTGAATGTCTTCTGTCTTCAGGTTTTCTTTCTGCGAACTGGTGACTAAAGCCTTTCCGCTGAATTGCCAGATGTTTTCATTAACCATCACATTTCTTTGCGAATGTGCGAACAAAGACTTCGCTGAATCACTAGATGATTCAAAGTCTGTTAACTCTGTCTCACGAATAAGCGACTGAAGGTTACGTGTCCAATCTTCATCCTCTTTATTCAGCGATTACCCGACTGAAGGGGGCATCTGGTGAACTGGTGACTGAAGGACTTCACTTAGTCAGAAGAAGATAAAGAATATAGCAGAATTATCCCGCGACCCTACGACTAAGGAGAAAATGAAAAAGCACGTGAAGTTAGACATTCTTAAGTGACTTCAAAAAGTAACAAAGGAATAGAAATCCACTTGAAGACCTAGGGTTTTTTGACATCAACGGCTACTTTTTGAACTTGGGAACCCTAATTTCTCCTCTTCTGCAACAAAGAACACTGAACCCTAATCCAATCTGAGAAAAATTTCTTACAGAGGGTTCATCTCGATCAAAATTTTCAAAGGGGACCCAAAAATGCCTTCCTCATTTTTGAGCCCCAACAGTGGCTCTTTCTGGGGACATGTATCACCAAATGATACAATGAGGATTCAGAATCTCCTGGTTAAGTAGACCACTCCAAAACTTCGAATCAAAAACAACCCTGAAAGAAAACTAGGGAAGAAACCTAACTACCGTTCATGGAAAAACAAAACTTCAGGAGAAGTAGAACTTTAGGAATTGTCCATGAACAGGCAATTCCAAAGTGCAACCGGTTAAATCCTTCAACAAATAAGAATCCCCTCCCCACTTGCTGTCAATCAGATAAGGGCCCAACCAAATTGGGTCAAACTTTCCATGCCTACCTTTATCCTCCAGCCTTGCATTCCATATTAAGACTAAGTCATCAATTTCAAAACTCTGAGTAGTCTTCCTGTCATACAATTGCTTGCATTGCTTCTAAAGCATCTCATTTTTCTCATGTGCATCCCTCCTTACCTCTTCCAGCTAAATCAATTCATCCATCCTCAGTCTCATCTCATCATCTAGGTCTTCATCATATGCTTGAATAAACTTGTACATTTGCAGCAGATTATTTTGAGGTAGCCTAGCTCCAATCCCATACACCAAATCAAATGGGGCACATCCTATAGCTTTTTTGATAGTTACTCTATCTACCCATAATGCCCACTATAATTTTGAATCCCATGACCTTTTATTTGTGTCTAACACCCTTTTGAGGATCTTAATCAAGCTCTTATTGCTAGATTCGGCCTGTCCATTCCCTTGGGGATGATATGGAGAAGAAAATGCAATGTATATCCCAAATTTTTTACAAAAATCCTCAAACTCTTGAGATCTGAAACACATTGCATTGTCCACCACTACAATTTCTGGACATCCAAACCTTGACAGGATATTTTGCATCATGAAATCAGTGACAACCCTACTAGTAGCCCTCCTTGTGGGAATAGCTTCCACCCACTTAGTAAAGTAATCTGTTGCCACTAATATGTATGAGTGTCCACCACTAGACTTGTTAGGGATCTCCCCTATGAAGTCAATACCCCATTTTTGGAAAGGGGCCTGAATTGAGATTGGTCTCAATGGCAGATTCCCTTTGAACTTTAATTTACCGGCAAATCTCTGGCATGCATCACACCTCCTCACAAAATGGTGTGTGTCTTTAAACATCGTTGGCCACCAAAAACCAGACCTAAGAATTTTATATGCAGTGGTCTTGGGCATGTAATGTCCTCCACACACACCTTGGTGCATTTCTTGTAACAAGGATTCAGACTTTCCTCGATCCACACACTTGAGCAATACACCCTCATTACTTTTCCACTAGAGCTCACCATGTATGATAGCATACCTTACTGATTTCAACTTGAGGGTTCTCCTTCTATTTTCAGTCATATCAGGGGGAGAAACCAACTTATGCAAGTAATTGATGATATCTTTGTACCAATCACAGCAGTCTAGATCACAAATATATGGTCCCTCCTCCTCCTCTAGCATATTGACATGGTTTGCAACCAGATTACTCTGAGCCATTAATTTTGCTAGGCCTAGACCTCTTACTAGTTTAGTAATCTGAATGTCAATATTAAACTCCTGGATCCTATTTATCCACCTACATCTTTTACCTGAAACCTCTTGTTGTACAAGAATGTCCTTGACAGCAGCATTTGGGACATAAGCAACCACCTTAGCCCCCACAAGGTAACACCTAAAAGCTTTAACTGCTTTAACCAAGGCATAAGCCTATTTCTCTACTATATCATACTTTAGTTCTACTGCATGCAAAGACTTGCTAAAAAAGGATATGGGTTGTTCATACCCCTCTAAATTCTTTTGTAGTAAAACAAATGCAATTGTATGATAAGAAGCAAAGGAAAAGATTTGCATAGGCTTATCATAGTTTGGAGTCCTCAAGACAGGTGCATCCTTAATGGCCTGTTTGATGTTCTGAAAGGACTAATTTTCTTCTTCATTCCACTCAACCTTTGCACCTTTCTTCAACATTCCAGAGATGGGAATACAAATTTCTACAAAATTGGTAACAAACCTTCTAAGAAAGTTGACTTGTCCAAAGAAAGATTGCACACCCTTGACATTCCTTGGTGGTGAGAGTTTGTCTATTGCCATAACCCTTTCAGGATCAATCCTGACTCCATCCTTGGACACAATGTGTCCTAAGAGTTTTCCTTCAACTACACCAAAAGAACATTTCTTTGGATTTAAAGAAACCCCATATTCCAAAGCTCTGACAAAAATCTTCTCAAGATGCTCACAATGCTGATCTTCTTTCTTTGAATATGCTGTAAGATCATCTTGGTATACCACTAGGAATTTATTAATAAAATCTACAAAGGCCACATCCATGGCTCTTTGGAAAGTAGCTCCTACATTTGTTAATCCAAATGGCATTCTAACATAAACATAGGTCCCCCAAGGAGTAGTGAAAGCAGTCTTGAATTGTTCTGACTCCTTGACCATGACCTGATTATATCCAGATAAACCATCCATCATTGACATCAGCTCTGATCTAGTAACCCTTTGTAGCATGTTCTCCATATTTGGCAAACCATAGTTGTCCTTCAAAGAATTGACATTCAAGTTTCTAAAATCAACACATAGCCTAATGTCACCATTCTTCTTCCTTACCGGGACTAAATTTGACACCCAAGTGGAGTGTCTGACTGGTTTGATTATCTCTGCATCCATCATTCTTTTTAGTTCATCTTGCATTTTTGGTGCTAAAATTGGATTCACAGGTCTCAACCTTTGCTGATATGGTTTGGTACCTTCTTTTAATGGTATCTCATGCTGAAATAGATCTTCTCTATATGCCTTCAAGTCTTCATAGGACCATGCAAAAACATGTCTGAATTTCTTGAGAAGATCAATCAACTTACTTCTTATTTTCTGAGATAAACATTTACCTATGTAAATGTTCTTTGGATCTTGGCTCGTTCCCAAGTTCACCTCTTCCAAATCATCTAACTTGTTAGCAAGCCTAGGAACAAAAGCCCTTTCTTTACTATCAAATGCTCTCTCAAGAGCAACCAATCCCCTAGGAATTCTGTTTGATTTTAATTGTAGTACTTCCTTCCCTAAGAGATTTTCCTTTCCATCTTTGATGTCAACATAGGTACTGAAATTCATCTCCTAACCCTCAAAATGGGACTCACATTGTAAAAACCTCAAGATGTCCTGATCACCAGAAAACACCTGCCAATTCTCAACATTGTCTGGGATAGAGGGTCTAGTCACATACTCTACCTTTGATATTTCAGCAAAAGTGATATCATCTGGTCTCAATGCTATGTTAGCCAATAAGTCAGCCATTCTATTCTGACCTCTATCCACCCATTCAATCCCAAAAGAACTGAATAATTCAATCTCATCCCAAATAGCATTCCTATACTATTTTAGTCTTTGGTTCTTTGATGCATATTTTGATCTAATATGAGAAATCACTAATTCAGAATCACCAATTACCCTAAGATGTTTGATCCCATGCCTTGAAACTTGTCTCAAACCAATCAATAGGGCCTCATATTCAGCAACATTGTTTGTGCATGGGAACAAGAGAGTAAAAGAAAACTTGAAAGTTTTACCACTAGGGGATATTAACAACACTCCTGCTCCAACACCATCCTTTGAACTTGCTCCATCAAAGTATAATGTCCATAAGACATTATCCTTTGCCAAATTATTTTCATCATCAGTCAATAGGACAGGTTTGATCTTCTCTTGCACATCCTTTTCTTGAACTTGAAAAGAGCCAATGCTGGTGTCAACAAAGCAATTCATGTTGTCTTCTTCTTCTTCCTCAATCATATGAGGTGTTCTAGTTTCTCTTGACACCTTTATATTTTCTCCTTCAATATTGAATGTAGCAAAAGAAAGGTCACATTGAATACTGCCCCCCATTGAAGCACTCCAACTTCTAGATAAAAGAATTCCATATTGAGGTGGAATATCAACTACAAGAACACTCATAGTCAATTGTTTATTAGGAAATGTAGCTAATTTGTAAGGCAAAGCCTTTATGGTACCAATGACTGGCACTTCTCTTGAATCCATAGCTTGACATCTCCCATGAGGCGTATCAACTTTTAATCCTAGTAACTTCATTATTTCTGCAGGCATAACTGTATTTGATGCTCCTGAGTCAATCATGCAATTCTTTAATGTTTTCCCATTGATCATCAAGGACAAGAAAAAGGGATTAACTATCCCTGATGAATCATTCACCATATTTGTATCCAAGAAGATTTGAGGGATCTTTGAAACAACTTCATCACCTTTGTTTTCAAGTGTATCCTTCAAAGAGGCAACATATTTGTCATTTTTACTCACCTCTTGGGCTTCTGCAGAGGAGACACCATTCACCCATTCTAGAGTCTTCACTTTATGCTCTTCTATTCTCATCATCTCTAGAAGGGGGACCTTGACAGTCAACTGTGATAGCAGCCTTTTCATATCAATAGGGACATATTTCTGATCATTTATGTCATTATCAGGGACATTGACTAATTTTTCTTTCACACAATCGGATCTGCCCTTGGGAAAAGAATCCTCACCTCCTTGGAGGATGGGAACAACAACATCTGTTGTTTTTATCTTGTCCTTAGGTGTTGTAGTAGGCATGACCTTTTTCTTTACTTTCATTTGATTAGCAACATCATCATTGTCTCCTTTTTCAACAGGCCCTTTTGCATCATCTACTATCCTTTTGATAAAAACACCGCCTGGCTTACCAGCTGCATTTCCAACTGTCCTACTCCTTAAATTGTAGTTACTCTTGGCTTGAGTGATCATGTCTGCGGTGATTTGAGCTATCTCCTCATCTGAGGGTCTCCTTAAAGAGATTTGTTCATCACATTTTACCAAACCACATCCAAGATCATCAAACTCCTCTTCCTCTTCATCAGTAGATCCATCATCATCCCATGCATGTGAAGAAGTCATTCCACATCCATCCTTATCATATTGTTCATCATGTTCTTGGTTATTTATCATATTCAATGCAATAATGCAATAGTCTAAACTATGAGGTGACTGGCAAGCAGCACACCATGGAACATATTCAATCACATTCACTGAATTTCTTTGTAAAGGATCAGGGATCCTATCATTAGGTCTATCTTGTTTGGTTGGGAGAATAGGCTTGCCATCCTTCCACTGAGTATTGTAGGGGAAATTTTGCATTCGTGGCTGTCTAGCATAGTTATTTGGCATGGATCTGTCATTTGTAACAGCCCTAGTGTTTCCTCTTTCATTTGGCTTCAAGCCTTCCAAAGCCTTCAAGATCTGCTTAAGATTATCCTCCTCTTTGGGTTTGGAATCAGCAAGCCTAGCTATTTCTCTTTTATTCTGCAACTGAGGTTTACAATCTTCTCTCCTTCCTATTTTTCCTGATATCCTTCTATTGCTTTCAATGTTAATTGCTAGCTTATAGGCCTCCCCAAGGGTTCTAGGGTTCTTATCTCTTAAAAGATACCCCATCTTTACATCAAATGCATTCAAGTATGTGACAAGACACACCCTGTCATCTAATCTAATCACTTGCAAGAGCCTATGCATGGCCTTTTGGAATCTAATGTTGAATTCAAGGACATCTTCATTCTGATTCTTCTTGATATTGTTAAACTCATTTAGGATAAAACCCTCATTTGTTTTGTCCCCATAATGTTCCTTAAAACAATTCTTAAAATCATTCCATGATCCTATGCTAGCATGGGGGAGTCCTCTAAACCAATCCCTAGCATCTTCAATAAGGGATTGTACAAATAACTTCATGATCACATCATCAAAGTTTACATTGTAATCATCTATCACATCTATGAAATTTTTTAGATGTTCCTCACATGTAATAACATTATTCCCAGTGAACTTTGGGAGTTTCTTTCTAATCTCATCAGGAATAATATTAGGATAACCAGGAATACCAAAAAAGATAAGTTGCTTGTACCTTTCATGAATGGGAGCTCCATGTGGTGGTAAATCCATTCCTTGAGAAGTGGATGTCCTTGTGTTAGAGCCATCAGGAACTCTAGTATGACCAGGTGTAGCATTTGCTTGAGCAGCATTATTCCATTGAGTGCCACCTTGTTGGAAAGAAGTAGCAGCATTAGAGGGTCCTGAGGCATGCTTGAGAAAATCAATCTTCTTTCTAACTTCTGCAGTAGAAGCCTCCAACTCTGCTCTCTCTAGTTCTTTATCTAATATCTCTTTCTTTCTCCTAGCCATCTCTAACTCTGAATCCAATCTCATTTCTGGATCTAATGTTCTATCTACTACAACTTGTTCATTTATTTGAATGCCAACAACCTTCTGTTTGCCTTTATCTTTAGGCCTAGTGTCTCCATACACCTCTTGTACAACTGGCTGTTCTTCTATTCCCTCAGGTTCTGGGACAAAGTTAATTGCCTCTAAGCTTTGTAACTGCCTCTTTAGTTGTTCGGCCCTTGCCATGGCCTGTTTGATTCTATCTTCCTTTTCATTGTCTCTTCTCTGCCTAATGGCAAGTTGTTCTTGAATTTTCCTTTCAAGTTCAGAAACCTCCTCAAAAATCTCTTCTGATTCAGGGAGAGTGGTGTCAGACTCATCACCTCCCACTTGACCTTCCTCCTCATACTGGTTCAGTCCCAAGTCATCAGCCTCTTCATATTCTGATATATCTCCTTCTTGACTAGGCTTGGCTTGAGTTTCCTGTCTTGTATTCTTCTTTTTCTTCCAAGTATGAGAAAGACCTCCTTTCTTCTTTTTTCCTTCCCTTGTCTGACTAGGCTCAGAGGTGCCTAGATTTTCTTCCACTGTATTTTCAGGATACTGCTTTCTCTGGGACCTAGTACCCATGTAACTCATCTTCAAATTCTTCAAAACTTAGCACTGCTTCAGAGATGTTTGAGTCGCCACCCAAGTGTATTGGGAAAATTAGAAAATCACCTTCTTATTTTCAAACACATGAATAAGTTACAAAAGACCAAAGGGACAAGGACAACTCTGTGTTTCCAATGATGACCCATTGGTGCAAATCTGGTCAGCTATAAGGTCTTCAATCTTTAAACTATAACAAAAACCAAAAGTACTTACAAATGAACAACCTTGTCATTGTAATTCCCCAGTAGAGTCGCCATCTTGTTGGTGTCCAAAATGGAACTCTTATGCTTTAACAGGCTGCCAATATACCTTGAGATTGATATTAGGAATGGTTAGCTCCAAATGTGAGAGCTCTGCAAGGTAACTGGACCAACTATAGGGACTTACTATGCCCTCTTCACTTCTGGCTCTGCAAAACCAAGGCAGGTGCACCTGACCTAGTTCAAATCAGACTTTATACACCAAGACACTAGGTCAGAATAAACGATAGAATATGGTGAGAAAGTGCTAAATGTGAACCACACACTCATTGACTCTCCATCACTATATGTAGAACCACAGACAACCAAATACTAAAAACTTAAAGGATGGTTCTTGCTTTTATGCTTTGGATCATAACAATGAGCAAAGAATACTTTGTTGATAGAAGATACTAATTTTGGGCCAGTGCCTCATCCATTGGGCAAGATCTTCTAGGACATGAATGTCACACACACCAGACAAAAGCTGAGATTCAAAGCCATAAATACTCATATACTTTCTCTCTACTACTTGCAAAAATCCTTACATAGACAACATGATAGACCTATATCCCATCTAAAGCATCATTTAATCCAATCCTTGATCAGAACTTAAGAATGGAGATACATACATAGAACAATATGCAATGAATTATAAAACTCAGGGCCTATCAAAGTTGACACACAGGAGAGATGAGAACAAATATATTTGTATTAAGTTTGTTGAATCCTCAAGTATACACAATCAATCAACATGAAGATCAATGCTTGAAAACTGTAGCTTAGACCTTCAACCTTTTCTTCATCAACAAAAATTGCACAAAATAGTGTTACAATACTGGATCAAGACAAGAAACAATGCATAGCACTGAAAACTCAATCTTTGAACCCTTTGAAAATTAGAGAAAGGACACTATATACACAAGCTACCTTGGGATTCTCAAAAGAGAATGCAACAAGCTACCGACCAGCTAGGTTCAAAATTTCAACCAAGTAGACCACTTGCAACTAGTCAAGACTAGTACTAATTGGAGGGAAAACATTAAACCAATAGTGCATACAATCAAAACTGATTTTCAATCATGACAAAATCTCTGAGACACCTTGGGAAACAAACAAAATCTTGCAAAGACGCCCTGGAAGAGACCCTGCAACCACTTCATGGTGCTTCTCAATAACTTCTTCACGCTGCAAAATCCCAGACCATGCTGGAAACGACTGAGAAAATCATTTTCACCAACCCGGGTCACTTCTGCCATCAACACTGTCATCTGGTAGCTCAAAACGTTCGCAGAGAAATTTAAAAATTGAATGCAAACGGTCACTTCTCATTTTTACCCTCGCATCGGTGGTTGATATTCAAATCTGGACTAACTTTAAGTCGTGGCCGTCGATCTTATCTCCTTCGCGGGCTCTTGAAACTTAACTCTGACTTAACTCCCAGTTACACTTGGTGAATCCGCGAATGAAGAGCCTTCGCTAGTTCGCTGAATATTTTTTGCCTTTGACTAAATATCTGGCGATCTGGCGACCTGCAGTTTTCTCCTTGTCGCGACATTTTCTTTTGGCATCTAGCGACCTGGCGACCTACACTTGATGGTTTACTCAATCTGGCGACTTGGCGACTGAATGGTCTACGTGAAATCACTGAATGTCTTCTATCTTCAGGTTTTCTTTTTGTGAACTGGCGACTAAAGCCTTTCCGCTGAATCGCCAAATGTTTTCATTAACCATCACATGTGCGAACAAAGACTTCGCTGAATCGCTAGATGATTCAAAGTCTGTTAACTCTATCTCGTGAATAAGCGACTGAAGGTTACATGTCCAATCTCCATCCTCTTTATTCAGCGATTACCCGACTGAAGGGGGCATCTGGCGAACTGGCGACTGAAGGACTTCACTTAGTCAGAAGAAGATAAAGAATACAGTAGAATTATCCCGCGACCCTGCGACTAAGGAGAAAATGAAAAAGCACGTGAAGTTAGACATTCTTAAGTGACTTCAAAAAGTAACAAAGGAATAGAAAGCCACTTGAAGACCTAGGGTTTTTTGACATCAACGGCTACTTTTTGAACTTGGGAACCCTAATTTCTCCTCTTCTGCAACAAAGAACACTGAACCCTAATCCAATCTGAGAAAAATTTCTTACAGAGGGTTCATCTCGATCAAAATTTTCAAAGGGGACCCAAAAATGCCTTCCTCATTTTTGAGCCCCAACACCTTTCTATTCATCTACCAAATAGTAGTAAATTAACTAGTGTATTTACTGATCAATCTAGTTATAGTAATGTGTAAAGTAAAATAAAAATTCACCACATCCATACACATATAACACTTTGATTTTTAACATGGAAACCCTGTTAGGGGAAAAACCACCTAGGACCGGTAACCCAAAATATTTCACTCTTCTGAAGTGAGCTCGGTTAAGAGCCAACCCTGTTAAAGGTTACAAAACACACTATAAGGTGTGACCTAGTTAGAGGATTTATCACTAACAGTTCTCCCTTGACCAAACATTCACTATAGGGTCAACAAGAAAACAAGAAACATTCATTGAATGTCATATTGAAATATAAAGACTGTTAAGTCCCACTCGGTTAAGATATTTATTTCTAGCAATGGTTAGAATGTTATAGTAATGATCTGATTCAACTACAACTTGTTTTGCATATTTTCAGATCTATGCTAAGCTCAAAATACATTTGGCCAATAATCTTAATTCAATCTCTTTGTTTCCTCCATCTTTGTTCTTCTTGGTAATTACTTTCTCTAACACTCGGTGTTGTTAGTAGAATTGCTCGGTTCTATCTTCAACTAGTTTGACCAGCTTTGTATGAATGCAATCTTCTCACATGCATTCAAGAATTTAATCTGAATCTCTTGTCTCCTTTTATAGACATAATAAACCATTTCATTTCCATCCATGGATTTTTCCTCTTAATCTTCACCGTTAATTTTTACTCATTAATCTTCCTTAATAATTGTGTCAGTAACATGTTTCATTGTCCTTCATCTGATCATCTTTGAATATTTTCAACTGTTTGATCATCATAAAAATAATTATCCTTAACCTCAGAATCATCAACAATTGTCCAACTTATCATCTTTAGTCCATGGTCATTAGTTCCATTTACTTCTTTCACTTGGTCAATACTACATTGCGGTAACTCGGTTAACACTATACTTGGTATACACTATACTTGCTTGGTGTACATTGTTCCAACTTGGTGTATAGTGAATTCTTCATTTACCAACCACATAAACTTGTTCAATCTTGATCTTTAATCCATAAAAAAATCATGTAAAGCAATCAAATCACTAATATAATGTCATAGATGTTAGGAATGAATGCTAAATGTGTTAGATTTGACAAACGCAAATCATCCCAAGAACACCTGCATGCAAGACTGTCACAAAGAAGAAGCAAAAAGACAGAAAGCTATGGCAGCCAAAAGGCCAGAGACTGCAAAACCATTGTTGCAAGAAAAAGCTTCTATTAACAAAATGAAATTAATACAATCTCCTTATTGAAATGAAAGAAGTGAATCCTTATAAAAGGAAACACGAAACCCTAAAGGCTAAAACCCTAAAGAATTAAAGCAAAAAATAAAGCTAGGTTGCACATTATAATTAATAAATATATTAATTATAATGCACCTAAAAGATAGCTTAAGTAAATAGAGTAATAAATGACTTAATTAATTAAACCAAAGTGATTTAATTAATAAGCATAAAGTATGATTACTCTAACACCCCCCCTTAAGCGTAGCTCAAGAGGGAAGCTAACCTAGCACAGCTATGAAAGCAGAAAATGGGTCCCGGCAACAAGGCCTGATCAGGTACCCAGTACAAGAAAATAAACTAGATGAAGGAAACAAAGCCTCCAATCTAGGGAAAGTCCCAAAGAAAGGAACAAGAAAAGAGCAAGAAGCTCCTCCGAAGCATGTCTGAAAACTCTGTCAGAAGATACTGCTGGAACCCCCACTGAAATAGTGCATGACCAGGTAGAGAAGACAAAGTCTGAAGAGCTGATCAATCAAAGAGGTGACCTCCAAAAAAGGAATGAATGAGTGTCTATATAGTAGATGATCCATCTCACCGAAATGCATAGGTGCCTAGCCACTGCATCCGCCTAGTACATAGGAACAAAAACTGTATACGTAGATCACTCAACCGAACCAAGGAAGCAATAGAGCCAACAGGTGAACCCCCCCATAATGCTGAACGGGGTGACAGGAACACTGAAATGCAATGCCAGAAACATCTGCAAGAAGAAGAAACAGGAACACCTATGTGCAAAAGAAGGTACAAGCACAGGATAAAGGGCGGTGTCATAGACACAGTCTACATGGGCTAATGTCGTGGAAGGTATGCTCACTTGACAAGAGTGGATGCGCCTATAGTGGCAAATGCATCAGAATCCCCCCATGGCACTTTATAACTGAGTGTGAGTACAAACAAACACAAAGTGTTCAAGATCCCAAAATGCAAAAGCAGGCACTTTATCTTAGTGCGTTTATAGAAAAAAGAATGCAACAAAAGAGAAGCATACAATGCTCAAAAGACAGAAAGAAGAGTGAGCTATGAACTCAGAAGAAGAGATCCCCGGACCTGTAGAACCAAGCACTCCACCAGAGGGCATAAACTGCATAACTCAGAGGAGTGAAAACCTGGAGTAGAATCTGGAAAAATAACCTCTGCCACTGAATAGCACACTGAACCAGCTTTCTGAAAAAACCAAGTTTGCTGAAAACTGAGCCCGGATGTGAGAGATATAGTGTCCGGAATGCAAAAAGTACCCGTGACTTTGACTGGCAGAAAACCCCTGCAAACGGAAAAATCAAACAACCAAACTGAAAAAAACAGAAAGGTCTCGGAACCAGCTTTCCGTTGATATCTCGTTTGGCAAAAAATGCCATCGTATGCTCAAGTTACGGCAAAAACAGTGACAGGTGCTCTGGCAGGCACCTGAAAAAGAAAACCTCTGAATTCAACAGCCTGGTGCGAAAAATGGAAGAAAAATCTAGAAAAAAGCTCTGCGTATAAAACGACCATCTCAGAATCATCTTTCCGATGATGTCTCGTTCGCCCACTAACTCCTCCGTATGAGCAAGTTATGCCAAAAAAAGCATCAGGTGCTCCAGGAAGGCAAAAAAGTAGTCCTACCTTCGAAGGCATGGTACGAAAAATGAGGCAAAAAACTTGAAAATAAAACTCCATAATTGCGGTCGTCTCGGAAAGAGCTTTCCGATGATATAAAAAACTCCCAAATACGCCTCCAGATGAAGAAGTTATGGCCCTGGAGGCCGAGGCTGCACAGCTAGACTTTGGAATTAAGCCATGCAAAAAAAAATTAAAAAATAAAAAATTTACCACCCGCTGTTTTAAAAAAAAACCGGCGGGTAAGGCGGGACCCGCGGCAGTGACCGCAGCGGTCACCGAAGTGACCGGCGGTGACATCGCGGGTAACCGCTGGTGGTCACCGCAGTCACTGGCGGTGACACTGCGGCGCCGGTGGTACCCGCGGGAAGCGGCCGGGGCCGGTGGCGGGTTGGGAGGTGGCGGGAAGCGGTGGCGGGTGGGCGGTGCGGGGGCCGCAGCGCCCCTGCGCTTTTTTAATAATTTTTTTTTGATATGCGTGCAGACTGTACGGCCTGCCTTGGGATGCGTGCTGTCCTGAGGCTAAAATTTTTTGCCTCTGATGCCACTGTGTCCAAAATGGACAAGTTTTATATGGATTTAGGGGTTCTTGGGCCTTCCGGACACAATGGTGGTGTCCGTTTTTGCCCAAGGTGAGCCAAATTTTGGCTCCCTTCCAGATCCACAAAAAAAAACTTCTGAAACCTTTGAAAACCTCCTGCTTCTGAAACACTTCAACAAAACACGAACAACGAGCAGCAAGATGGCTCTGATACCATGTTAGATTTGACAAACGCAAATCATCCCAAGAACACCTGCATGCAAGACTGTCACAAAGAAGAAGCAAAAAGACAGAAAGCTATGGCGGCCAAAAGGCCAGAGACTGCAAAACCATTGTTGCAAGAAAAAGCTTCTATTAACAAAATGAAATTAATACAATCTCCTTATTGAAATGAAAGAAGTGAATCCTTATAAAAGGAAACACGAAACCCTAAAGGCTAAAACCCTAAAGAATTAAAGCAAAAAATAAAGCTAGGTTGCACATTATAATTAATAAATATATTAATTATAATGCACCTAAAAGATAGCTTAAGTAAATAGAGTAATAAATGACTTAATTAATTAAACCAAAGTGATTTAATTAATAAGCATAAAGTATGATTACTCTAACAAAATGTTTGGCAGCCATTCTGTAGCAGTTGTTGTTGCATTCATGACTATGATTGTCATTGATGTCAACACAGTGATTTATCAAAGACTTGTAGAGAAGTACACAGAGTTTGGATTAGCACACGTGGGTTATTGCAGTTGGAGCTATGTGATGTTGATGATATATTATTTCATATGTTATGTCTATGGTTAAGAGCGCAGATAGTAATTCATTTATTCATGGAAGTTATGAGCATTTTTGTGGAAGTAGTATTCAGGCAGTGTTCCTAAGTAGTGATTTGTGGGAATCAAATGAATCTCCTAATCAGGATGGAAGCTGGTTTTGCATAGTTAAAGGGAAGTTGAAGACACATTGATTGTGACGTGGATAATAGCACAAACTTTGAGGTCACATGAGTGAAGAATTATTGTAGTTGGAAGATAACAATTTTGTGTAATTTTGATGTAGCGTGTGGAAACTTTTATATTGTAATTGTATGCCGATTCATTTGTAATTATTTGAGTCTGGTATAAAGGAAGGAATGTATTTCCTTATTGCAGTCTGGTTGTGTGTGATGTTGTATGCATGAAGTGAAGAAAAGAGCTAAGTATGAAAGCGAATTTGTGAAGGAAGACATGCGAGGTACGGAGATCTGAAATTGAGATATGGTATAACAGTGAGTGTAGTTTGGCATAGTCAAAGAAGAGGTAACATATTATTCTTTTGAGTAATAAATAGATTATTTGGATAGTGTGTTCAGTGATCTTACCCTGAAGCTGTTTGGGTAGTGGGTCCTTCTGTCTTCCATAACTCTTAACAGGGTTAGAATATTTTAACAAGGATTCAAAATCTCCTAACAAGGATTCATATGTACTATTCATAAGACTCCTAATAGAGTCCATCCTTTCATAAGGAATATTCATATTAGTGCATCTTTTGTGGGCATCATTCCCACCGGGGTTTACTCTTTGATCAAGAGGTTCCCTAGTCAACATATCTTGTGTCATTGTGTTATTGTGTATGAATATCTTTCTATGGTTGGTAATTATATTTCTTACATGGTTTAATGCTATTGAAGATGATAAAAGTTATAATTATCTAATAACTAATTCACCCCCCCCTCTCAGTTATCTTGGTGGACTTTACTTTGTAACAATTGGTATCAGAGTGGTAGGTCCTTGAAAAAGAAGTTTAATAGCTTAAGGAGATCCATGGAAAATTTCAAGAAAGAAAGCCCTAAGTTTGATGGAGTAAATTTTGACAGCTGGAAAGAAAAGATGAAGACACACCTACTGTGTTTAGGACTAGGTTGTTGGTTGATTACAAAGAATGATAAGACTATCATTGAAGAGTACAATCTTGAAACATGTACTACTGATGAGAGAGATTTATTCATGTGTAACATACTTTCAAGAGAAGCATCTTTGACAGCCCTTCTGGAGAATGAGTACATTCAGGTAAAATGTTTAAAAAAATCTCATGAAATTTGGAATGCTTTACACTCTACTTTTGAAGGTGATGAACATGCAAAAAGAGTTAGATTACATAATTGGATATGTGCATTTGAAGATATAAGAATGTTTGAAGATGAATCTATTAGAAGGTATATTGGTAGAATGTCAAAAATTATTACAAGTATAAAATCTTGTGGTGGGACAAAGACAGAGAATGAAGTGATATGAAAAATTCTGAGGACATTGACCCCTGTATTTAAGTAGACAACATAGATGATTGAACAAGTTATACCTTGTACTACAAAATTTACAAGAGAGACTCTTCTTGGAAGATTGGAAGCAACAGAAATGAACCTAAGATTATCAGGAGACTTACCTAGAATGGAGACATCATTCAATGCTCTTAGTGTTCACCCTACTTTGTCAAGAAGCATCAGTGTGAGTGGAGATTATGCTGGCAGCAACAGATCTAGAAATGAAGAAGACAAGAAGATTGAAGATGGTATTGCCTTGCTTGTGAAAAGAGAACCAGTCGGTAAGAAAATATTTAAATGTTGGACTCGTCAAGAATATGGTCATTTTGCATCTAAATATCCTAAGAGAGTTAAAATGTATAGAAAAAATTTCAAACCTAGAAGATCTAAGGAATGTTATTATGCTAATGACAAAGATCTTGAAGCTAGTATAGAAATAACTTTAAGTGAAAGTGATACTAAGAATAATGATGACATAGGATTTGTAGCAATTAAAGAAGAGAATCCTAAAACTAATGTTAAGGAAGAAAAAGCCTTAGTTTCTCAAGTTGAAAAGAAAGCTGATTGGATTATAGACAATGGTTGTTCACATCATATGATTGGAGACATGAAAAAGTTCATAAAATTTAATGAATATGATGGAGGAGTTGTTAGATTTGGAAACAATGCACCTTGTTTTATTAAAGGTATAGGATCTAGTACTCTTGATGGAAAGACTAATACTGATGATGTTTATTTTGTGGATGGATTGAAACAAAATATTTTGAGTGTTGGATAGTTAGTTGATAAGGGATATCAAGTTTGGTTTACTGAGAAAACTTGTGTGATAAAGGATAAAGATGGAGATCCGATTAGAACTAGATCTAGAACCAAAGGTAATGTATTTCAGTTGAATCCTACTGAGATGACATGTTTGATTACTAAGATTGATGACAGTTGGTTATGGCATAGAAGGTTTTGTCATATAAACTTTGACAACATTGTGAAAGTAAGTACTACACTTGCAGTAAGAGATTTGCCCAAAATTATGAAGCCTACTAACATGATTTGCAAAGAATGTGTAATGGCTAAATAGAAGAGAAGTTCTTTTCCTAGTAAGAAGTTTACATCTACAGAAAAGCTGGAAATTGTTCATACAGATTTGAGCGGTCCTACCAGGACTAGAGGATTCTATGGAGAAAGGTATTTTATGATTCTTGTTGATGATTTTACAAGAATGATGCGGATTGCATTTCTTAAAGAAAAATTTGAAGCATTTGATAAGTTTAAGATTGTTAAGAACAAAGTTGAGAATGAATCTGGAATGAAGATTAAATGTTTGAGATCTGATAGAGGTGGAGAATTTACTTCTAAAGAGTTTAACACCTTTTGTGAAGAAAATGGCATTAAGAGACAATATTCAGCCCTTAGAACACCTAAACAAAATGGCATTACAGAAAGAAGAAATAGATCAGTGACTGAAGCAGCAAGAGCTATGTTATTTGAGAATGATATGGCGAAGATATTTTGGAGAGAAGTAGTGAACACAATAGTGTATACAATGAACAAAGTACAAATCAGAGAAGACACAAACAAGACACCTTATGAATTATGGTTTGGACATGCACCCTCAGTTAAGTATTTTAGAATTTTTGGAAGCAAATGTTATATAAAGAGAGATGCTGATATTGGAAAGTTTGATCCTAGAAGTGATGAAGGTATATTTCTTGGATATTCTTTGAGAAGAAAAGCCTATAGATGTTACAATAAAAGAACTAAGACTATTGTTGAAAGTGCAAATGTTAAAGTTGATGAAAAGTTCAAAATTCAAAAAAGAATGCTTGATTATGAATCAGATGAAGAAGCTCATCCTAAACCTAACACTGGATCTATTGAATTATTTTATGAAATTGAAAGTGATTTGTTGAATGAAATCCATAGTGAAGTCATTAAAGAACCTACATCTAAAGTGAGATCTGAGACAGTGACACCTAGCAAGAGTTTGTTAAGAATTTATCCTATTGGACAAATTATTGGAAGCATCAAAAGAGGAGTTCTAACTCGAAATAAGGTACAAGAATAGTTATGTTTGATTTCTCAAATTGAACCTAAGACTACTAGTGAAGCTTGTGAAGATGAAAGTTGGACTAATGCTATGAAAGAAGAACTAGATCAGATTGAAAAGAACAAGACATGGGAATTGGTCCCTAGGCCTAAAGACAAAAATATTATTGGAACTAAATGGGTATTCAGAAACAAGATGAATGAACAAGGAGAAGTAGTAAGAAACAAAGTGAGATTGGTATGTAAGGGTTACTCACAATAAGAAGGAATTGACTATGAAGAAACATTTGCACCTATTGCAAGAATTGAAGTAGTAAGAATGTTTTTGGCTTATGTAGCTTACAAGAAATTCAAAGTATATCATATGGATGTGAAGTCAGCATTTCTGAATGGAGAATTGGAATAAGAAGTCTACATTGAGTAGCCTGAAGGTTTTCCTTGGACTCAAGAAGGAGACATGGTATGTAAACTGAAAAAAGCTTTATATGGACTTAAACAAGCACCTAGAACTTGGTATGCAAGACTGGATAAGTATTTGTTAAAATTGGGATTTACAAAAGGAACAATTGATAGCAATTTGTACATAAAAGAAATTGAAAATGGTTTGTTGGTTATAGTTATTTTTGTTGATGACATTATCTTTTGAGGAGAAGATGAAGGTAGTGACAAATATGATGATGAAATGAAGACTGAATTTGAAATGAGTATGATTGGTGAAATGAAATACTTTTTGGGATTACAGATAACATAAAACAATGATGGTATCTTTGTAAGTCAGACAAAGTACCTGAGTGAATTGTTGAAAAGATTTGGAATGGAGAATTGTAAACTAGTTGGAACACCCATGGTGACTAGACATAAGTTATCTAGCACAGATGAGACTCCTGTAGTGGAACATAAGAAATACAAATCTATGATTGGAGGATTGCAGTATTTGATTGATACAAGACCTGATATAGCACATTCAGTTGGAATTATAGCAAGATTTCAAGCTGAACCTAGAGAATCACATTATGTAGTAGTAAAGAGGATACTAAGATATTTAAGAGGCACAATGGACTATGGACTATGGTATGAAAAATCTGATGATTTTACCCTATGTGCTTATACAGATGCTAATTGGGGAGGCAGTGTTGATGATAAGAAAAGCACCAGTGGTGGAGCATTTTTCCTTGGAGGAAGATTGGTTTCTTGGCTAAGCAAGAAGCAAAATTGTATCTCACAAAGCACAAAAAAAGTGGACTATGTAGCAGCAACAAACAATTGTAACTAGATAATTTGGATGAAGCAAATGCTGAAGGATATTGGAATAAAGTTTGTTGAACCTGCTGTAATACATTGTGACAACACCAGCATAGTTAGTATGTCTAAGAATCCTGTATTACATTCTAAGACAAAGCATATAGAGATTAAGTATCATGTTGTAAGAGAGAAAGTTGCTGAGAAAGAAGTCAGACTTGAGTACATAAGTGCAAAGGAGCAGATAGCAGATATATTCACAAAGCCTTTGCCTAAGGATACATTTGAGTATCATAGAGGTATGCTTGGGGTTATTCCCTAGCCTAATTTAGAAATGTGATGCAGTTGGTTGCATCCATCCAGTAGTATATGAGCCTTATCTTTCTTTTGGACTGGATGTTGGTACTTCCTCTATGGGGGAGTATGTGTATCTGAGCTGAGTCATGAGGACTCTAGTGAATGTATTCTCTGAATAGTGTCTTTTGACATTGAAGTTGTTGTTGACATGATGTTGAAATTTCTATCATTGATGTCAATGGGGGAGAAGTATACATGAAAAACCATCTAAAACATCTGTTGGAGAGAACTGAATAGGATAACGAAGCAATATTTGATTGATGTAGAAGACTTGAGGCATTTTCAAAGCAGCAATGTTGCAGTATTGGATTTTTGGAACATTGGATGTTTTTTCATCTATGTTGCCATCAATGCCAATGGGGGAGATTGTTAGGAATGAATGCTAAATGTTTGGCAACCATTTTGTAGTAGTTTTTGTTGCATTCATGACTATGATTGTCATTGATGTCAACATAGTGATTTACCAGAGACTTGCAGAGAAGCAGACAGAGTTTGGATTAGCACATGTGGGTTATTATAGTTGGAGCTATGTGATGTTGAGGATATATTATTTTATATGTTATATGTCTATGGTTAAGAGTGTAGATAGTAATTCATTTATTCATGGAAGCTATGAGCATTTTTGTGGAAGTAGTATTTAGGCAGTGTTCCTAAGTAGCGGTTTGTGGGAATCAGATGATATCTCCTAATCGGGATCAAATCTAGTTTTGCATAGTTAAAAGGAAGTTGAAGACACATTGATAGTGATGTGGATGATAGTGCAAACTTTGAGGTCACATGAGTGAAGAATTATTGTAGTTGGAAGCTAATAGTTTTGTGTAATTTTGATGTAGCATGTGGAAACTTTTATGTTGTAATTGTATGCCGACTCATTTGTAATTATTTGAGTGTGGTATAAAGGAAGGATTGTATTTCCTTGTTTTAGTGTGGTTGTGTGTGATGTTGTATGCATGAAGTGAAGAAAAGAGCTAAGTATGAAAGTGAATTTGTGAAGGAAGACATGCAAGGTACATAGATCTAAAATTGAGATCTGGTGTAATAGTGAGTGCAGTTTGGCACAGTCAGAGAAGAGGTAACATATTATTTTGTTGAGTAATATGAAGATTATTTGGATAGTGTGTTCAGTGATCTTACCCTGAAGCTGTTTGGGCAGTGGGTCCTTTTGTCTTCCATAACTCTTAACATGGTTAGAATCTTTTAATAGGGATTCAAAATCTCCGAAGAGGGATTCATATGTACTAAATGTATTTCATAAGAATCCTAAAAGAGTCCATCCTTTCACAAGGAATATTCATATTAGTGCATCTTTTGTGGGCATCATTCCCACCGGGGTTTACTCTTTGATCAAGAGGTTCCCTAGTCAACATATCTTGTGTCATTGTGTTATTGTGTATGAATATCTTTCTATGGTTGGTAATTATATTTCTTACATGGTTTAATGCTGTTGAAGATGATAAAAGTTATAATTATCTAATAATTGATTCACCCCCCTCCTCTCAGTTATCTTGGTGGACTTGACTTTCTAACAATAGATTCATCAATAAGTTACCCAATGAATACTATATCCATATCTTTCTCATACATCTCATCTTCATGTAGATATCTCATTCCTTCACCATTATTTCCTTCTTAAGATGTTTGTAGCCATCATGATAAGTACAGTAAAAAATAGTTGACATCAATGATAATACATTAACTAATTTAATGTCTCACATATACCTTAGTAGCTCGGTGATCATCGATAATTGTCTTTTGAATAGTTGTCAAACTCTCCTTTAAGATATTCAATCAGTTATAGTCTATCAATCTCTCCCTTTTGCATTGATGGCAACACAATATGAAATATGCTATAGAATACCCAACATTTATTCTGTAAATCTATATGCAAATGTTGTAACTTGGTAAGCTCTCCCTAGCTTGTACATTTAATAACACAATATCAATACTCTCCCTTTCTTCATGCAATCTCTAAGCTCTTTGCAAATTTAGCTTGAATATTTCATGCAATCTCTCTCCCTTTGATAACAATGCCAAAAAGAAAATAATCAGCTCTTCAATAGCCAAAACAATATCTTTATTTTTCAGTTTAGATCTAGTACCTTGCATGTACTCATATTCAGTTTCAGTTTGTCTTCCATCTTTCAGTTTTCACAGCCTTAGGAATCCCGAAGTGTGAACATTATTCATCAACATCATTTGATATTATGATAAAGTATATGTTGATGCAACCTCCTAATCACCTTAGTTAATGATAGACAAGGTATGGACCCCTAGTCTACTCCTGAAGTACTCAAATGTGTCCTTTGGTAAGGGTTTAGTAAATATATCAACAATTTGCTCTTGTGATTTCACATACTCCAATCTTACTTTCTTTTCTTGAACTTTTTCCCTCAATTAGTGATACTTTATAGATATATGCTTTGTCTTGCATGCATCACAAAATTCTTAGAAATATTAATTGCACTTTTATTATCAGAATATATTATAATTGGGTCAATGATCTCCTCATTCATACCTTCCAATAGTTGTTTTATCCATGCAATATTCAAACAATTAGCAACAACAAAAACATATTTTGCTTCTGCAAGGGAATGATAAATTCATCCTTATTTCTTACTTATCCAAGTAACCAATCTTTCTCCTAAAAAGAATGCTCCACCAATAGTTCTCTTTCTATCATCAATGTTTCCAGCCCAATCTGTATCTTTGTAAAATTTTAGTTCAAAATTGTCTTCTTTCTTGTACCATAAACCATAGCTTTTAGTGTTCTTCAAGAATCTCAAAATTCATTTCACAACAGCCATGTGTGATTCTTTAGTATTAGCAGAAAATCTCGCTACAATTCCAACCATATATAAAATACCTAGTCTACTATGCACAATGGAGAAGAGCTCCAATCTATACTCAAAGAAACACTCAGAGGTCCTTAATACCCTCCACTTGCATACAAACTAGGGCTCTGGCAAAGAGTTCCCAAAACCCACAAATCAAGATTGGTTCTTCAATCCAATCCCCTACACCCTTAAGGCACTAACTCACACAACTCAACCCTACTAATCCAGGGATGGAACCAAGGTTCAATATCAATTTCAAATGAAATGAAATGCCAATCCTACACTTAGCAATCTTGGAACACAATTTAGGCACCTAAACCCACTATAGGGCTACAAGGAGAAAACCTAATTTCTTGAGGGAAACCTATTTGTAACTCCACCAAACTAAGTATTAACCACCCCCAAAGGTTTCAATCAACCTATCAACAGTACTCACCAAGTTTGGACCTTTGACCAATCTCCAAACTCCTACTGTCCTCAAATCTCTCCTAGGCCTAATCGGGCTAATAGGCCAATTTAACAAAGGAAGTGCTCAAAATATTTTCCACCTTCCAATATTAATTTTTGGAAAACTTGTATGATTGCATAAAATGACTAAATCCGAATATTTAAATATCCATTCCACCCCTGGGCCGAATTGTGCATTCAAACCCATAATTTTGGACAGTCACATAGAGATGCCTGTCCAGAGGGTTTAATCATTCCTCCTTTCTCCATTGGATTCAAGATATAAGACCTCAAAAACCTTCAAATACATCCTCCCTCCTTTCTTTCCACCAAATTTTATAATTTTCCCATGGTGGAGTCTCCTGGAAAGAGGAATTTAGCCTCGAAACCTTAGGTAGGGCCTTCCTGCAACCTGTAAGCACTCAAAACTTGATAAATTTTGATCCCGGTCAATTCAAGACCCCAAATAAAATTAAAATCACTCTTAGGACATAGGAATAACTTCCAAAGTCATTCAATGGCACATGTGAGACCGTACAAGTTCGTATACTCAAAAAACACAACCTATTTCTCAGGAAAATAATGAATTTTTATTGAAATCAGATATCTAAACTTCTCCAAATCTTCCAACCAACTTGGATTGAATTTTTACAACATGTTTATACATTCCTCAATCGGTGCCAACCAATCTAAGATGGTTGTGACTTTTGAGATTCAAACTTAACAACTTTTTGAAAAATTGCTTAAAGCAATATTGACAACATTGACAACTTTTACCGAAGTTGTCAATTTGCAACCAAACTTATTAAACTCTATCCTAGAATCCACCTAGGACCTTAAATAGATTAAAATAAACTTATTTCAATCTTTTCTTAGGCCAACTAGACCATCCTATCCACCTAGTCTATTCTAGCCCTTCATAATCAAATTATCTAACAATGGCCAAGGTAGACAACTAGGTTTACAACACTACCTATTGTTACCTTGCCTTGCAAAATAGGACTTTATTACATCATTGGATTCAAGATCAAATTAGTATCCTAACCCTTCCCATTAACCCTTCATGTTTGGGTCCTTTGATGTGCTAGCCATGGATGAGTTTGAGGGTGCTCCTGCGCACTGATCTCAAGTCCTCTTGAGATCAGGTCCTGCAAGGTTGAGCCATGCTTCAGAATCTCCATCTCATCCATCCATACTAATTATTCCTTAGAAATTCCTTTCCATTTCACCAAGTAATTCTTGTAGACATTCTTCCTAGTCCTCTTGATGACCTTTGTGTCCAAGATCCTCTCAAGATTTCTTGGTTCATGAGGAGGTATCCCTGCAACATCCTCTTCAAGTTCATCCACCTGCACAACTATTCCTACATTCACCTCACCTTTTTAGGGGGTTAGATCACAAATATTGAATATAGGAGAGATACC
Organism: Chamaecyparis obtusa; assembly: GCA_027943335.1. NCBI lineage: Eukaryota > Viridiplantae > Streptophyta > Pinopsida > Cupressales > Cupressaceae > Chamaecyparis > Chamaecyparis obtusa. The sequence goes on from BSBK01009475.1 coordinate 180,433, forward strand.
AAGATGAGAGGAAAACTCAATCTCATATGCATTCAGTCCATTCTTCTTCAAGATCAGATAGGGTCCAATCTTGTTCATGAGTAGCTTAGTGTGCTTGCCCTTAGACAATCTTTCCTTCTTCAAGTGTGCCCACACCAAGTATCCAACCTACAACTGTACATCCCTCCTATGCTTTTCTTTGGCTTGCTTGTATTTCTCTACACTTTTCTCAACTACCACTCTGACTGAATCATGTATCTCCATCATGCTCTCTGCAAATTCTTCACCATGAGCACTAATTGGAGTGTTTGATGGGAGATCTCTAAGCTCCAAGATGCCTCTTGGACTTTGTCCATACACAATCTGGAAGGGGATTTTCCCTATGCTTCTATTGGCTGATTCATTGAAGGAAAAATCTGCCTGTGGTAGGACTGAATCCCACTTGTCTCCATATTGCTTTGTCAGGCACCTAAGTAGATTGCCAAGGGACTTGTTGACAACCTCTATCTTCCTATTCATTTGTGGATGATAGGTAGAGCTAAAACTCAAATTAGTTCCCAACCTCTTCCACAAGGTCCTCCAAAAGTGGCCAACAAACTTCACATCTCTGTCTGACAGTATGGTTTGAGGTAAACCATGAATCCTCACAATCTCCTTGAAGAACAAATTGGCAATGGATGATGTATCATTGGTGCTCTTACAAGGGATAAAGTGGGCCATCTTACTAAACCTATCCACTACAACATAGATGCTATCATATCCCTTTTGTGTTATAGGCAAACCCATCACAAAGTCCATGCTACAACTCTCCCAAGGCCTTGTAGGACTAGGTAGGGGTTGGTATAACCCTAAATTTTTAGATGCACCCTTGGCCCTCTAACAAATAGTACATGTCTCCAAAATCTTCCTCACTTCAGTCTAAAGTTTGGGCCAATGGTAAAACCTTCTCACCTATTCCAAGGTCTTGTCCAATCCAAAATGTCCTCCCATGTTGCTTGCATGCTTCTCCCTAATGATGTTCTCCCTCATGGAACACTTGGGAATGCACAATTGATGTCCCTTGAACAATAGACCATTTTGGATCAAAAAATCTGCATATTCCACATGATAGGCTTCTGAAAAATCACAACACAGCTTGTAGATATCCCTGGAATCATCATCATCCTTATACATGTCCTTCAATGAGTCTATCCCCACACTTTGAAGTTGGATTTATTGTACAACTAAAGATCTTCAGCTCAAGGCATATGCCACCTTGTTGGAAACTCCCTTCTTATGTTTGATTGAAAATGTGTAGGCTTGTATTGACTCCACCCACTTCATGTGCTTGTGGCTTAGTTTCTCTTGGCTATTCAAGAAACACAAGACTTGATTGTCTGTGAAGACAACAAATTCCTTAGGTAGGAGGTAGTGCCTCCATTTCTTCAATGATTGGACTAAGGCATATAGTTCCAAGTCATAAGAGGAGTACTTCCTCTTTGCTTCATTCAGTTTCTCACTAAAAAAGGCCACATGCCTACCTTCTTGAATCAAGAAAGCCCCTATGGCTAGATTTGATGCATCACATTCAATAGTGAAAACCTTTTGAAAATCAAGGAACACTAGTATAGGATTTTCCATTACCTTTTGCTTCAGCATTTCAAAGGCTTCCTCTACCTCTTTGTTCCACACAAATTTACATTTCTGTCCACCTTTTATGGTCTCAAGGATTGGAGCACACAACTAACTGAAATTCCTGATGAATTTCCTATAAAAGGATGCAAACCCATGAAAGCTTCTTACTTCAGTCATTGTCCTTGGAGAAGGCCAACTTAGGATGGCCTCTACCTTCTTAGGGTCCATCTTTATGTTCCCACCTACAATCCCAAATCCCAAATAGATAAGTTCCTCCTGCATAAAAATACATTTTTCCAAATTTATAAAGAGTTTCTCTTCATGTAGCCTCTTCAAGACAAAATCAAGGTGTTCCAAATGCTCCTCCTTACTCTTGTTGAAGATAAGGTTGTCATCAAGGTAGAATATAACAAGTTTTCCAAGGAATGGCTTTAGCACTTCATTCGTGAGCCTTGTGAATGTGCTAGGGGAATTTGATAGACCAAAGGGCATCAACCTCCATTCATACACGCCTTCAATGGTTTTAAAGGCTGTCTTCCATTCATCACCATCCCTTATCCTAATTTTGTGATAGCCACTCTTCAAGTCCACCTTAGAATAGTACCTTGCACCTCCTAGGTGATCCAATAGATCCTCTATTCTAGGCATAGGAAACCTATATCTAATTGTGATTCTATTTATGGCTCTAGAATTAGTGCACGACCTCCATGTGCCTTCCTTCTTAGGGGCCAAAAGAGTAGGTACTGCACAAGGGCTGAGGGTTTTAGTGATCAAGTCCTTATCCAAGAGTTATTGGATTTGTCTTTCCATCTCCTTATTCTATTCAGGGGTTAACTTATATGCAGCTTTTTTGGGTAAGATTTCTCCTGGGATCAAGTCAATATTATGGCTTATGTCTCTAATTAGTGGCAATTCATTTGGAAAATATTTGGTGACAATGTCCTTATACTGGTTCAGTAGGTCTATAACTTCTTTAGGGCCTACTCTCTGCAAGAGGTCTCTATCCTTTTTAGGCTTCTTGGGTCTATCATCCTTTGGAAATAGGACTAGGGCATAACAAGGAGTCTTCTCCTCTTTCAAAGTTTTCAAAAACTCTTTTTCACCAATAAACAAAAATTTTGAATCATTATGTTCTTTTGAATTTTTAGACAGGGGTATGAGTGTTACCTTTTCTCCTTTGTGGTTGATGGTGTAGGTGTTCAACCTCCCATCATGATGAGCCTCCACATCATACTGCTAGGGCCTTCCAAGGAGAAAATGGCAGGCATCCATAGGAATAATGTCACATAGCACCCGGTCCTTGTATTTTCCAAGTTGGAATTCAACCCATGCTTGCTCCTCTATAATAGCATGTTGGTTCTTGGTGAGCCATGATACCTTGTAGGGGTTTGGATGTGGCACCCTTATTAACTTCAACTTCTTCACTACCTCCTCGGATACCAAGTTATCAGTAGATCCACTATCAATCACCAATTTGCACATCTTGCCTCCACTCTTGCATGTGGTCCTAAAAATGCTCTTTCTTTGTGGTGGTTCTTGAGTACAAGCAGCCTTCAATAAGGTCCTCCTCATCATGAGTACCTCTCCCTCTTTAGGTGGTGCATAAGAGCCAAGTGCATTGTCTCCTTGGTTGTCTTCATCTTTGACTATGTTATCCCTTCTCTCTGTCTGATTATTTTCCTTCTCAGGGAACTTTGATGCTAGATGCCCTAGTTGGTTACATTTCTAACATCTTATGGTTCCTGAACTTCTTCCACCAGTCCTTCCCCTTGAATCTCCTCTTCTCCCTCTATAGGAGCCTTTAGAACTTCCTTCCCTAAAGGATTTCTCCTGAATGGTCTCTTGAAAGTTTCTAGGAGTCTGTCCTCTGTCACTACCCGATCCTCTTCTTCTATTGCCAAAATCTCTTTGGCCTCTTCCTTTCCCACTTTGGTCTTTCTTTCTCTTGAGATTTTCATCCACTTTCAATGCCAACTGAAAGCATTTCTGGATAGTGTTAGGGGAACTAAAGGTTAATTCATCTTGGATATTCACCCTCAATCCTTGCATGTATCTACCAAGTTTGATACTTTCAGGTTCCACCAATTTAGACTTCATAGTAAGCCTACAAAATTCTTGAGTATAGCTTGAGATGTCCATCTCCTTCTACCTTAGACCTTTCCTCTTCTTATGAAGTTGGACTTTATAGTATTAAGGTACATAGGCTTCCTTCACAAAGGCCAACATCTTCTTCCATGTAGCCACTGGATTCTTGTCCATCTTTACTCTCTCTTCTTGAGTAAAATTCCACCAAGTCAGAGAAGATCCCTTCAACTTGGACTTTTCTATCTTAACTTTTTGATGCTCTGGTATTTCCTCATAGTCAAAGAAACTAGTGAGTGCATCAATCCAATCCATCACTTCATCTGGATCCATCTTCCCACTATAGATAGGCAGGTCAAGCTTAGTATCCATTTTCCTTCTCTCCATGGAATTCAAGGTCTTCAACAATAGCCTTTGGTCTATAGGCACCTCCACTTCTTCCTCCTACAAAGGGGCTTCTTCATCACTCCCCACTTCTTCCCATCCAGAGTTTCGACTATGTCCTTGCTTGAGTTCTTCCCTAAGCTTTTCCATCTCTCACCTCATCCGCTTTCTTTTAGCATCATGCTCCTTCACTACCCTTAGTAGTTCTGCATTAGTCATCCTATTAGGAAGTTCACTATCTTCCCCACCATTTGACATGGCTGCAACTAATCTTCCTCCAAAGATATACTAGTTTCTCCGATACCACTTGGAGTAGAGCCCAATCTATACTCAAAGAAACACTTAGAGGTCCTTAGTACCCTCCACTTGCATAAAAACTAGGGCTCTGACAAAGAGTTCCCAAAACCCACAAATCAAGATTGGTTCTTCAATCCAATCCCCTAAACCCTTAAAGCACTAACTTACACAACTCAACCCTACTAATCCAGGGATGGAACCTGTTGGAGATTTTCCAGCAAGCCAATACTGATTGTATGTTTGTCATTGATGACAACATATGGTAAGTAGCATGTGTTGAAGACTTATGTAGTAAGCTTTGAGTATATGTTGCATGGACATGTTATCAACATGATATCATAGAGGTAGAGGTTAACTATTAGTACAGATAGTTATATAGCAGCTTGTGTCAGCAGTGTTCCTGACAGAGTTACAGGAAGTGTTCGGTGAATGATTGTCCATACAGTTATCATGGAGCCTTGCACATTTGGATATGTGATGGAGACATGTTAGTGATGTTACATTCATGGATGTAGAGTCTGATGATTAGTATAAATGAAGTTATGCAGTCGCTATTCAGTAGTAGCAGTTTCTTGTGTTTAATCAGAAGAGCCGACATAGACTATATTGGTTCTGGAGTTGCGCCTATCATTTCGGTATGCACCTTTGGATTAGTGCTTGGAGAAGAGTTATTAATTTTTAGTTAAGAGCACATGATGTAATTTATCTTGTGGAGAAAGTTTTAGTTACTTTGATAGAGTTGACAGTGTGTAGCATGCGTCTACACTTATTTATATTGAATAGGTCCCAGATTGTGTTGCGTGCTTAGTAGAGCTGACATAATTATTATTGGAGTATGTTATGGTTTCTCTAATATGATTTCAAGGTGGTTCTAATAGGATGACTTGATTATATCATTTAGAGGAAAGATATTTATAGGCAGTCATTTTTTATTGCTAAGGTGTAGTTCAGAGTTGATTATGAAGAGCAAAGCAGAGTGTGCGAAGTGTTGAGCCATCAGAAGAAAAGCTATGTGACCAAGTAAATTATTTGTGCTATACATTGGAATTGATCCAGACAATAGGTCAAAGCATAGTTCACCAAGATCTAGATATAGTGTGTATCTGTAATTCAACTTGTGGAGAAAGTTTCAGTTACTTTGATAGAGTCGATAGTGTGTAGCATGTGTCTACACTTATTTATATTGGATAGGTCCCAAATTGTGTTGCGTGCTTAGTAGAGCTAACATAATTATTATTGGAGTATGTTATGGTTTCTCTAATATGATTTCAAGGTGGTTCTAATAGGACAACTTGATTATATCATTTAGAGGAAAGATATTTATAGGCAGTCATTTTTTATTGCTAAGGTGTAGTTTAGAGTTGATTATGAAGAGAAGAGAAAAGTATGTGAAGTTTTGAGCCATTAGAAGAAGGTCTATGTGACCAAGTAAAGTATTTGTGCTATACATTAGAATTGATCCAGACAACAGGTCAAAGCGCAGTTCACCAAGATCTAGATATAGTGTGTATCTATTATTCAGAAGGTTGTAGCCTTCACCCATTTGAGCAGTGTGCTCTCGGATAGTGCATCCTCACCCCTAATAGGTTTAATTGTAAAAGACTCCTAACAGGGTTCAACCCTTGACTAGGTCTACTATACTAAATACATTGTAAAACAACTCCTAACAGGGTTAAGGATCTTCTATCAAGGATCATAAAACACTAGTACAGATTATTAGTGGGTGTCAATTCCCACCAGGGTTTTTACCTATTTGGGTTTTCCCCTAACCAAAATATTGGTGTTGTGTTCAAGTGTTCTTTCATTGTGTTATGCTTTATGTTTAAGTATACTTAATTGGATAAAGAATTGAAACTAGCAGATAATTGATTCACCCCCCCCTCTCAGTTATCTCTTGGGACTATTCCTAACAATTGGTATCAGAGCCAAGTGCCTCAGAGAGAAAGTTTAATAGCTTGAGGTTGATTAGATGACATTCTTTAGAAAAGATAGTCCTAAGTTTGATGGAGAGAATTATCTTGATTGGAAGAACAAGATGATGACACATTTGTAGTGCATTGCTTTTGAAGTTTTTGAAGTGGCTATCAAGGAAGTTGAGATCCCCTCTCTAGCAGATCTTGCAAAGGATGATGCTATAAGAAAGTAGAAGGATTTTTTCCATCAGAATGCACTAGCAAAAGAATCCCTTATCAATGCCCTATCTGATAGTGAGTTTTTAGAGATAAAGAAAATAGACATAGCCTACAAGATATGGAAGCACCTAGAAGACATGCTTGAAGGAGATAAACAAGAAAAGGATGTGTGAAGGAAAATTTGGAAGAAAAGATGCAATACATTAGAGATGCTACCTAAATTGAACATTAGAGCTTACAACCAAAGGATTAATGAAGCAGTTGCAAGAATCAAGAATAATGGTGGAGAGATCTCGGAAGAAGATATTATGGATAAATTGATGACCACTCTCACAAAAAAATATTAAAAAAAGATCAACATACTTGATGAGACCATGCAGCTTACATCAAATTTCAAAAGAGAGACCTTGATCAGCAAAATTTCATCTTTTGAGATTTCAAGATTGAAGACATAACCTAAAAATGAAACAACCTTCAAAGCATTAGTCCATGGTAAGAAATCTACAAACAACTCTGGTAATTTTGATGATGATGAAGAAGAGAAAACACTAGCTAATTTCATTGCTATGATTGCTAAAAGAGAAAATAAAGGAAAAGTAAAATATGAAGGTCAATTACCATTCAGATGCTTTTCATGTAATAAGATTGGTCACTTTGCATCTAAGTGTCCTACAAGAGTTAAAAAGTTCAACAATAACTACAAGCCTAAGTATACAAAGGAATGCTACTATGCTGGAGAGGGAGTATCAGATGAAGAATCAGGAGAAGATGAGATTGGGTTCATTTCTCTTGAAGATGAAAATAATTCACAAGAGTTAGCATTGATTTCACAAGTAGTTTTTTGGACAGATTGGATCATTGATAGTGGTTGCTCACATCACTTGACAGGTGACAAAGATAGATTTGTTCATTTTGATAGATACAAAGGAGGCATGGTCAGATTTGGAGATAACAATGCTAAACCTATCATTGGTAGAGGAGCCATCACCTTGGATGGAAATAATAGCACTGATGATGTTCTTTATGTTGATGGTTTGAAACATAACCTACCGAGTGTTGGGCAGTTGCTTGACACGGGCTACAGATTGGAGTTCAATGGAAACAAGTGTATCATTAACAACAAGGAAGGAGAAATAATTGCATCAAGATCAAAGACTAAAGGTAATTTTTTCAGCTTAATCCAGAAGCAAGTTGTTTTATTGCTAAAGTAGATGACAGTTGGCTATGGCAAAAAAGACTATGTCATATCAACTTTGACAACATAGTTAAGATTAGTAATGTTAAGGAAGTTAGAGACCTACCTTGCATAGCAAAGCTAGTTGATACTATATGTAGGGAATGTGTAATGGGAAAGCATGTAAGGAATTCATTCAAGGGAAAGCATAATTCAGTAGAGAACAAACTGGATCTGATTCATATAGACCTATGTGGACCAACTCAAACAAGATCATAGTATGGTGAAAGGTATTTCATTTTGTTTGTAGATGATTATTCTAGAATGATGTGGGTTGTGTTCTTGAAAGATAAGTCAGAAGAATTTGAGAAGTTCAAAATATTCAAAGCTAAGGTTGAGAATGAATCTGGACTTAAGACAAAATGTCTAAGGTCAGATAGAGGAGGAGAATTCACCTCTGACAGATTCTATGAGTACTGTGAAGAACATGGCATAAAGAGATAGTTAAGTGTACCTAGAACACCTCAGCAGAATGGGATTGCAGAGAGAAGAAACAAGATTATCCTTGACACATCACACACCATCATGATTGAAGGAAAATTTGCACATACCTATTGGAGAGATGAGGTCAATACAACAGTCTATACAATCAATAGAATATAATTAAGGCCTAGCGTAGACAAGACACCTTATGAGCTATGGTTTGGTAATGTTCCCACAGTGAAATGCTTTAGAATATTTGGAAGCAAGTGCTACATCAAGAGGGATGAAGCAGTAGGAAAGTTTGATGCAAGAAGTGATGAAGGTATTTTTCTTGGTTACTCTACTAAAAGTAAAGCTTATAGATGTTTTAACTTAAGATTGTAGAAGATCATTGAAAGTTCTCATGTTAAGATTGATGAAAATTTTATGGTTCAAGAAAGATATCATGATTACTCACCTATGATCGAAGAAGAACCTAGACCTTCCACTAGTGAGACAGTTGTTGAAGAGATGTTTGACAGTATCAATGTATTTTTCAATGAACTTGAAACAAGTGAAGAAGAAACACAAGAGGAAATGAGATAGTATCACCTAAAGTTCCAAAGTTTACATCTAGAAACCATTCCAAGAATGACATCATTGGAGATCAGAGCGACAAAGTATTAACAAGATAACAAGCAAAGAATTCAGATAGCAATGAGGTGGTATGTTTACTATCTCAGATTGAACCTTTAAGTGTTGAAAATGCATGTAATGATTCAGATTGGCATGATGCTATGAAAGAAGAACTAGATCAGATTATTAAGAATGACACTTGGGAACTGGTCCCAAGACCTAGTGATAAGAATGTGATTGGAACAAAGTGGATATTTGGAAACAAGATGAATGAAGATGGTACATTAGTAAGAAATAAAGCAAGGTTAGTATGTAAGGGATATGAACAAAGAGAAGGCATTGATTATTTAGACACATTTTCACCTGTGAGTAGATTAGAAGCTATTAAGTTGTTTCTAGCTTATGCAATAGTCAAAAAATTCAAAGTCTATCAGATAGATGTCAAGTTAGCATTCTTGAATGGAGATTTGAAAGAAGAAGTATACATTGAGCAGCTAGAAGGATTCACCTTATCAGATAGACCTGATATGGTATGTAGATTGAAGAAGGCCCTCTATGGACTTAAGCAAGCCCCTAGAGCATGGTATGAGAGACTAGATGGATATCTAACATAGATTGGATTCAAGAAAGGAGCAACAGACTACAATCTATTCATAAGAGAGACATCTGAAGGTTTACTACTTGTAGCTATATTTGTTGATGACATTATCTTTGGAGGTAATGAAAAACTTAGTGCTGAATTCACTAAGGAGATGCAGAGTGAATTTGAGATGAGCATGATTGGACCTATCAAATACTTTTTGAGATTGAATGTGCAACATACAGAGAAAGGTATTTTCTTTAATCAGTCCAAGTATATGAAAAAGATATTAAATAAATTCAAGATGGATGATTGCAAGCCAGTAGGGACACCTATGATAACTAGATGCAAGCTTACAAAAGAAGATGATTCACCAGTAGTAGATATAACATTGTACAAGTATATGATTGGCAAAATTATTTATCTTACTCAGACTAGACTTGATATTTCCAATGTAGTTGGCATAGTTGAAAGATTTGCAGTAGAGCCTAAACAAAGTCACCTAATGGCAGTAAAAAGAATATTTAGATACTTGCAAGGCACTATAGACTATGGTCTATGGTATCCCAATTTAGAAAATGTTGAGCTTCATGTATATACTGATGCAGATTGGGTAGGATGCGTTGATGATAGAAAGAGTACATTAGGAGGAGCAGTGTTTCTTGGTGACAGACTTGTCACTTGGACAAGCAAGAAGAAAAATTGTATCTCTCAGTCAACAGCAGAAGTGGAGTATGTTTCAATAGCCTTGAATTGTTCTACAATTATTTGGATCAAGCAAATGATAAAGGATTTTGGAATTCAGATTGACTATCCTATTGTTATACATTGTGATAACACTAGCACTATGAATATGTCAAAGAACCCTATGATGCATGCAAAGACAAAACACATTGAGATCAAGTATCACTTCCTAAGAGAGAAAGTAGTAGAAAAATAAGTTAAGTTGGACTATGTGAGTACTAAAGATCAGCTAGCAGACATATTCATAAAGCCCTTGCCAAAGGATACTTTTGAGTTTCTCAGGGAGAAGTTGGGAGTAATTCCCTTCCCTGATTCTGCCTAGAAGAAAGAAGAAAGAGCATCAGTCCTTAGGGACTGATGGATGGTTGACTAATCTACCTTAGGAGTAGTACTAGTGCTTAAACTATTTGGCACCATTTTCCATTGATGTCAAAGGGGGAGTAATATATAGTCATGAAAAACAAAAGTAAAAGGAGTAATATACTAAGGGGGAGTAGTATTCAGTTATGGAAGCAGTTCAATTGAGGAAATGGAGAATGTTGGAAAATATTGCAATAGATGGAGGATTCATCCTTGGGGGAGTTTTGATGAGGAAATGGAGAATGTTATAAAATAAATGTTCATTTGGGTTGGTGGTGTTTTTCATTCCATATGTTTCCATCAATGCCAAAGGGGGAGATTGTTGGAGATTTTCCAGCAAGCTAGTATTGACTGTATGTTTGTCATTGATGACAACATATGGTAAGTAGCATGAATTGAAGAATTATGTAGTAATATTTGAGTATATGTTATCAGTATGATATCATGGACGTAGAGGTTAACTGTTAGTACACACAGTTATATAGCAGCTTGTGTCAGTAGTGTTCTTGATAGATTTATAGGTAGAGTTCGGTGAATGATTGTCCGTATAGTTATCATGGAGCCTTGTGCATTTGGATATGTGATGGAGACATGTTAGTGATGTTTCATTCATGGACATAGAGTTTGATGATTAGTAGAAGTGAAGTTATGTAGTTGTTATTCAGCAGTAGCAGTTTCTTGTATTTATTTAAAAGAGTTGACAGATATTATATTGGTTTTGGAGTTGCGCCTATCATTTCGGTATGCGCCCTTGGATTAGTTCTTGGAGAAGAGTTATTAATGTTTGGTTAAGAGCGCATGATGTAATTCAGCTTGTGGAGAAAGTTTCAGTTACTTTGATAGAGTCGACATTGTGTAGCATGTGTCTACACTTATTAATATTGGACAGGTCCCAGATTGTGCTGTGTGCTTAGTATAGCCGACATAATTATTATTGGAGTATGTTATGGTTTCTCTAATATGATTTCAAGGTGGTTCTAATAGGCCATCTTGATTATATCATTTAGAGGAAATATATTTATAGGCAGTCATTTTTGATTGCTAAGGTGTGGTTCAGAGTTGATTGTGAAGAGTAGAGCAGAGTGTGTGAAGTGTTGAGCCATCAGAAGAAGGTCTATGTGACCAAGTAAAGTATTTGTGCTATACATTAGATTGATCTAGATGAAATATCAATTTCAAATATCAAGGTTCACTCAAGGTTCAATATCAATTTCAAATGAAATGAAATTCCAATCCTACACTTAGCAATCTTGGAACATAATTTAGGCACCTAAACCCACTATAGGGCTACAAGGAGAAAACCTAGTTTCTTGAGGGAAACATATTTGGAACTCTACCAAAATAAGTCTTAACCACTCCAAAATGTTTCAATCAACCTATCAATAGTACTCACCAAGTTTGGACCTTTGACCAATCTCCAAACTCCTACTGTCCTCAAATCTCTCCTAGGCCTAATAGGGCTAATAGGCCAATTTAACAAAGGAAGTGTTTGAAATATTTTCCACCTTCCAATATAAATGATTGGAAAACTTTTAGGATTTCATAAAACTACTAAATCCAAAGATTTAAATCTCCATTCCACCCCTGGGCAGAGTTGTGCATTCAAACCCATAATTCTAGATAGTCACATAGAGATGCCTGTCCAGAGGGTTTAATCATTCCTCCTTTCTCCATTGGCTTCCTGATCTAAGACCTCAAAAACCTTAAAATAAATCCACCCTCCTTTCTTTCCACCAAGTTTTAGAATTTTCCCATGGTGGAGTCTCCTGGAAAGAGGAATTTAGCCTCGGAACCCTAGGTAGGGCCTTCCTGCAACCTGTAAGCACTCAAAACTTGATAACTTTTGATCCCAGTCAATTCAAGACCCCAAATCAAATGAAAATAACTCTTAGAAAAAAATAATAACTTCCAAAGTCATTCAATGGAACATGTGATACCATATGGGTCCGTATACTCCAAAAACACAACCTATTTCTCAGGAAAATAATAAATTTTTATTGAAATCAGATATCCAAACTTCTTCAAATCTTCCAACCAACTTGGATCAAATTTTTCCAACATGTTTATACATTCCTCAATTGGTTCCAACCAATCTGAGATGGTTGTGACTTTTGAGATTCAAACTTAACAACTTTTTGAAAAATTGCTTAAAGCAATATTGACAACATTGACAACTTTTGCCGAAGTTGTCAATTGTCAACCAAAATTATTAAAATCTATCATATAATCCACCTAGGACCTTAGATAGATTAAAATAAACTTATTTCAATCTTTTCTTAGGCCAACTAGACCATCCTAGCCACCTAGTCTATTCTATCCCTTCATAATCATATTGTCCAACAATGGCCAAGGTAGACAACTAGGTTTATAACACTACCTATTGTTACCTTTCCTTACACAATAGGAATTTAGTACATCATTGGATTCAAGATCCAATTAGTATCCTAACCCTTCCCATTAACCCTTCATGTTTGGGTCCTTTGATGTGCTAGCCATGGATTGAGGGTGCTTCTTCACCACACAACATACATCAATTTATCAATCATAGATCTATACAAGGTCTAATTTACCTCATTTGACTTGTCATCCTTTGTCAATTTGGATCCAGTGACCATAGGTGTACCAATTGGTTTTGAGTCCTCCATACCAAATGTCTTTAATACTTCTTTGATATATTTTGATTGTGTGATGTATATGCCTTCATTCTGTTGTAATATTTGCAAGCCAAGAAAAAAATTAATCTCACCGAACATTGACATTTCAAATTCTTTCCTCATTTAATCAAAAAATGATTTTCATAAGTTATCATGTCCACCAAATATGATATCATCAACAAAAATTTCAGCAATAAGAATCTTGTCATCATTTTCCCCTTCAAATACAAATTGCTATTGTCACTTGTTCTAACAAATCCAATATTGATTAGATAGGAATGTAGTCTTTCATACCATTCTCTCGATGCATGTTTCAATCCATATAAAGCTTTGTGCAACTTACATACCATATTCCTCTGATTAGGATCAACAAAACCTTCAGGTTGTTCAATGTATACCTCTTCTTCAAGTATCCCATTCAGAAATGTAGATTTAACATCCATCTGATAAACTCTAAATCCTTTGTAAGCAGCTTAAGCAAGAAATATTATTACTCCTTCAAGTCTAGAAATTGGTGCAAAAGTCTCACCATAATCAATACCTGATTCTTGTGCATAACCTTTGCATACTACTCTTTCTTTATTCCTAGTGACATCTCCTTTCTCATTCAATTGTTTCTGAATATCCATTTGATTCCAATTAAATTTTTCTCTTTTGGTCTCGGTACCAATGTCCATGTTTGATTTTTTTGTATTTTCTCAATCTTCATTTATTTCCTTGATCCATTCATCATTTTCTAATGCACCTCTAACAGTTTTAGGTTCCAATTCACAAACTAAGCATGTGTTATTTCTCAACTTACTTCGTGTCATCATTCCTTGGCTTTTATCTCCAATTATCTAATTTTGTGGATCATGGTGTCTCCTTACATATCTTTCAAGTACAGGTTCAATTCTCTATTCTTCAATATGTTCTCCATTCAGTGCATGATCATGATCTTCATTTGTAATAGTTTGTTGATTCTCGGTCTGTAAAGACTATTACTTGGTAGAATTACCTTGTTGCTCGATAACACTAGGTTATTTCTCATGTAGAGTTTCTAATTCCCCAATGTAAACAAATCTACCATAGTCTTTCAGTTCCTTTTTGCGTTCTTCATCATTCTTCACAATAAATTCATCAACTCTCACATTTACACTTTCAATCATCTTGTTAGTAGCCTTATTCAAACATTTATAAGCTTTGCTTTTAGTAGAATATCCAAGAAATATTCCTTCATCACCTTTTGAATCAAATTTCCCATTTCTATAATCTTTCAGAATGTAACATCTACTTTGAAATATTCTGAAGTAACTCACATTAGGTGTGTAACCATACCATAATTCATAAGGTGTCTTATTTGATTCTTTCTTCATTTGAATTTGGTTCAATGTGTAAACATTAGTTCTAACAGCTTCTCTCTAGTACATCTGTGCAACATCTTTTTCAATGATCAGTGTTCTAGCACAATCCACAATTGATCTATTTCTTCTTTCACCAATCCCATTCTGCTGGGGTGTTATGAGTGCAGAAACATGTCTCTTAATTCCATGCTCATTACAAAAAATGGTGAACTCATCATAAAAAAGTTCACCACCTCTATCTGATATTAGGTATTTTAGTTCTTTACCAGTCTCTTTTTCCACTTTTTCTTTATACCACTTAAACATTTTGAAAGCTTCAAATTTTTCTTTTAAGAACATGATAGACATCATTCTAGACAAGTCATCAAAAAACAAGATAAAATATTTTTCTCCATAATAGCTCTGAGTTCTAATAGGACCACACAAGTAAGTATGAACTAACTCCAAAATAGCATTAGATGATTTTGCCCATTTGACATTGTTTTCACATAACATGGTCAGGTTTAGATATGCTCGGTAAACCTATAACTTTCCTTTTCTTACTGATCTTAACCATGTTGTTAAAATTCACATGACATAACCTTTTGTGCCATAACCATACATCTTCATTTTTAGGAAACAAACAAGAAGTTTCAAAATTGTCAAGATAGAATAAATTACCTTTTGATTGTTCACCAGTACTAACCAACTTTCCAGTCTCATCATAGATTTTCACCTTTCTTTTCTAAAATACAAATCGCTAACCTGTGCTACACTGAACATATTATGATTAAGTCCTTTCACCCAATATGCATTCTCACATCTGATCTTATTGTTTAATAATATAGACCCTTTTACTTTCACTAGACAAGGTGTATTATTTCCCATTTTAACAGTTCGACCATTATAATGTTCAAGGTATTCAAAATTCTCTTCATAACCAGTCATATGATGTGTACAACCACTATCTATAATCCAAGTATCATTCTTGCTAACTTTAGAAATAACTATTGT
Source organism: Chamaecyparis obtusa (assembly GCA_027943335.1). Lineage (NCBI taxonomy): Eukaryota > Viridiplantae > Streptophyta > Pinopsida > Cupressales > Cupressaceae > Chamaecyparis > Chamaecyparis obtusa. The sequence goes on from BSBK01009475.1 coordinate 195,867, forward strand.
TTCAACATACCTTTCTTCTTCTTCAAAATCTTCTTTTAAAGCTATAAATACCACTTCTATGTCTTCATCAGTGTCGGTGTCGATGTCATCATCATCATATTCAATAAGGTAACATGCCTTCTTGCCTTTATCTTTGTAGTCTCAGTTGCTCTCTTTCTATACTATCAGTTGCCTCTGTGATCTTGGTTATCTCCTCTATCATACTTCCTTTCATTAGATCTTTCATTTATTTTCTCATGTTCTTTCCTGTTAGGACATCTAGCAACAATATGGCCAATTTATTTACATTTAAAGTTTACCAATGGTAGTTTACCTCTATATCTTCCCTTACCTTTTTGTAATCTTCTATCCATTAATGTTTCAAGTTCATAAAGTTCATCCTCTTCACTTTCACTATCACTTTCATTTCTTATCTTATGTTAGCTACTTGATTTACCAATTTTTAGAGATGACATAAATGTAGATTCAACAATAGAAACAATACTATTGTCAAAGTTTTTCAACTCAAATGTAGTCAGTCTATCAATTAGACTATCAAGTGTAACATTATTACCAGGAGCTACTCTCATTTCATGAATTGCAAAAAATCTTACAACATAGACAGGTAACAAGGTTTTGAGAACATTACTTACCACAGTGTCTTCATCAATAATTCCACCCGCTCCTCGGATAACATTCACAACCTCCTTGACTTGGTTATTGTACTGAGATATGTTCTCACCTTCTTTCATTTTCATGTCATCAAACTAATTTCCTCTTAGACTTTTAGCTTTATCCCTTAGCACATTCACATCTCCTCCATAAACTAGTGTAAGCTTGTCCCGCATCTTTTTAGCAATTGTACATGTCTTAACATCTTGAAATTTGACATCTGATAAGGAAGAAGAAATCTCTAACATCATAGCATTGTGTTCATGTGTCTTTGTCTCATCTAATTAATAGTCAAAGGTCTAATGGGTAAGATAAACTCATTTTTTAAGTAGCATGTTGTAGACTCACCAATTCCCGATAGATATAATTTCTATCTTCTTTTCCATGTCGAGAAGTTGTCTTTGTTCAGCTTTGACACCTCTCTCTTATACATCTTCTGATCTTTTTCTTAAGTCCTTCAAAATTTTCCTTCAAGCACTCTATGCTATGATACCAATTGTTAGATAAATGAGAGGGGGGGTGAATCAGTTAAGTCCAGTTATCTTACAGTCCCAAACACTCCCTAATGTATAAAACAAATCTTTCAAATAATTTAATCTACTTGGTAATATATCAAATGTACCTTTATGTTCATCTACTGAATAGCAGTAAATTAACTAGTGTATTTACCGATCAATCTAGTTATAGTAATGTGTAAAGTAAAATAATAATTCACCACATCCATATACATATAAAACTTTGATTTTTTACATAGAAAACCTGTTAGGGGAAAAACCACCTAGGACTGATCTAACCCAAAATAATTCACTCTTCTAAAGTGAGCTCGGTTCAGAGCCAACCCTGTTAAAGGTTACAAAACACACTCTAAGGTGTGACCTGGTTAGAGGATTTATCACTAATAGTTCTCCCTTGACCAAACATTCACTATGGGGTCAACAAGAAAACAAGAAGCATTCATTGAATGTCATATTGAAATATAAAGATTGTTAAGTCCCACTCGGTTAAGATATTTATCTATAGTAATGGTTAGAATGTTACAATAATGATATGATTCAAATACAAATTATTTTGTAGATTTTTAGATCTATTCTAAGCTCAAAATACCTTTGGCCAATAATCTCAATTCAATATTTTTGCTTCCTCCATCTCTGTTCTACTCGGTAATTGCTTTCTTTGACTCTTGGTGTTGTCATCAGAATTGCTTGGTTTTATCTTCAACCAATTTGACCAGCTGCACATGAATGCAATATTCTCATGTGCATTCCAGAATTTAATCTAAATCTCTTGTCTCCTTTTATAGACATAATAAACTATTTCATTTCCATTCGTAGATTTTTCCTCTTAATCTTCACTGTTGATTTTTATGCTTTAATCTTCCTCGATAGTTGTGTCAGTAACATGTTTCAATCTCCTTCTCTGATCATCTTTGAATTTTGTTAGCAGTTTGATCATCATAAAAAACATTATCCTTGACCTTGGAATCATCAACAATTGTATAGCTCATCATCTTTAGTCAATAGTCATTAGTTCCATTTATTTCTATCACTCGGTCAATACTACATTGTAGTAACTCAGTAAACACTTTACTCAACATACACTATACTTTCTTGGTGTACACTATTCCAACTCGGTGTATACTAAATTCTTCATTTACTGACCATATAAACTTGTTCAATCTTGATCTTTAATCCATAACAGAATCATGTAAAGCAATCAAATCACTAACATAATGTCATAGACTCATCAATAAGTTATGCAATGAATACCACATCCATATCTTTCTCATACATCTCATCTTCATGTAGATATCTCATTCCTTCACCATTATTTCCTTCTTAAGATGTTTGTAACCATCATGATAAGTATAGTAAAAAATAGTTAACATCAATGAAAATACATTAACTAATTTAGTGTCTCACATATACCTTAGTAGCTCGGTGATCATCAATCACTGTCTTTTGAATAGTTTGTTGGAAATATTTAGGAATTAACCGAGTTACTGAGAGGGGAGGGGTGAATCGGTAACTCCAAATTTTCTTTCAATTACAGATGTATTAACATGTGATTTACTTTAACCTTTTGCATACAGAAAGCATGAAACTTAAAAGCATTCACAATAATGACACATAGATTTGGTTACCCAGAAACCTTCCAAAAGAAAGTAAAACTGGGGTGGGGATGAAACCCACAAAGCTTTAATACTGCAGAATAAAGTTGGCCGGTTAAGGCTTACAATTTGATCACTTCTGATGATCTGCCCTGTTAGGAGCAATAAGGATTGCTAAATCCACCCTGTTAAAAGATTTACAAACATACAATGAAGTATGCACTCGGTAAAGAGATTTTACAAAAGACTGTTAAGTCTACCTGGTTAAAGGATTTAGTATTGATTCACCTGTTAGAATGAAACAGTAGATCTCTAGCTTTGCAACTGGATTGCTGATTGAGATTCGCTGATGTACTGATCACCTTCTGTGATGAATTTTTCTTTGCTGTTCCTTATACTTTTGAAGCCTTCTGTAATTCACTTATCTCTGCCTTTCTTTCTCTTTCACATATATTTCTTGCATATTTCTTGACATTTTTACAACATTGTTTATATACAAGTCTGAAACAATTAATTACAATTACAATTACAAAGTCGGCTTGACAAATAAACATAAGTGCTACTAAGTCAGCCCAAGTATGGTTACACGGTTCCTGCAAACTAACTCGGTGACTTTCTGATACTCGGCGTCCACTGCATTACTCGGCATCATCATGCACTCGATAGAAGTGAAGGCACGGTTCATACTGATCACTCGGTAGGTTTTGAACTCGGTAAATACTGGTGACTCGGTAGACATGATGTTACTCGGTTTACACTGTTCTGTTCGGTTTGTACTGTCTGCTCGGTTTGCACTGTCTGCTCAGTTTGCACTGTCTGCTCGATTTGCACTGTTTGCTCGGTTTGCACTGTCTGCTCGGTTTGCACTGTCTGCTCGGTTTGCACTGTTTGCTCGGTTTGCACTGTCTGCTCAGTTTGCACTGTCTGCTCGGTTTGCACTGTCTGCTCGGTTTGTATCCAGAATGCAAATAAGTGTTGTCACTAGTGGCAATTCTGCTTAATGCCAACAATCTCCCCCTTTGGCATTAGTGACAAAAACACTTATTGGCCAAAACTTATATACACGAATCATGCTGAGTTTTATTTTGATTTTTCAAAATTTGTATTTGTTATAGGGCTTTATACATTGTCTCCCCCTTTCAATGTGATAATTGTTTCTATACAAATCTTCTTCTATACATATCTCCCCCTTTTTGACGATAATGCCAAAGGTGCATATACAAGTTATTTACAGAGAGAATCCAAAATTTGATAGAAAATCAGAATGTACCTTCATTATCAGTGCCAGGGTTCTGTCCCAACTTTCTTGCAGGATCTTACATGTTTGTATAGCAATTTGGACTTCTGCAGAGAGTTCAATCATGTGATCTGCTATAGAGAACTGATTGTCATGAATCAATGTTTTGGAATGTTCAATGTGCTTATACATTGTATTCATGATGGGAAGGATCATGTGTTGGATGTCTAGCAATGTGGACCGGATCCTTGTGTCTTCTTTCAGTAGATCAGACTGCATATTTGATAGGTGTGAAATTTTCATGTGATGAGCAGAGCTTGAACTTGGTTCAAGTTGCAGCTTCTTATGCTAATCTTCATATCCTCATCCATTTTATTCATTTTATCCTTAACATCCTTTGTGAACTCGGCAATATTGCACAGTCTGGCCAAAAGAGAGGTAGCATTCGAATAGATAGATTCAATGTTAGACAAAACTGAAGACAATTCTACTTGGTTAATAGCTATGTGCTGAGCAATGTGCTCAAGCACTTTATTGTTGAATCTCTTCTCGGCTCTTTCAACTAACTTTTCTATCCCGGATGAATCCTCATTGTATTTCTCAACTGCTTCTGCTAATTGTAACAAAACATGCTGGGAGGAGTCTACTTTAATGCCTAATGCATCAGACAAAATGTCCTTAGCATCCTTGATGATTTGATACTCCTTGTCTCTCTCCTCTTTAAGTTTCTTTTGTTTTGCTTTCCTTTGGAGGATCTCACCTATATTTTGCATTTGGTCTGCTGATAGATTTGCAAAATCTAATGTAGGAATTTCTATCTCTTCATCTAGGTCTATATCCTCTACTACATTTTTACCCAAAAATTTTATACTCGGTAGAGCCTTAGGCTTATCTGTACTTAATGCTTTGGTAGTAGTGACAGTAGATAAAGTAGGGCTGGCTATAGAGACTGGCATACTTTCTACTGGAGAACTTAAAATATTTACACTTGAAGATTCAAAAATTGGAAAACTTACTGCTGGAAAACTTGATGGTGCAGGAGACTGCAGCTTGGTAGAAGAAATGGTAGCTGCTTTTGTTGTTGCTATGGATGATTGGACAAATGTGGAAGTTGTCACAACCATGCTTGAAGGTGTCTCCGGGCTGGATGTAGAAACTTTCACTGGAGAGGTAGGAAGGGATGCAATGACTTCTGCTGCTATCCTCACAGTATCATCTACCTCAGTGTCTTCTTCTTGTTCATCACTGTCATCTTCAATATCTTTTATTATTACAGTTTCAATACTCGGTTGGTGAAGGTGGTATATGTTCTTCCATGTGGCATTTGCAGCCTTCACAACTGATTCAATATTGTTGATCAAAATCAAACAAGTATAGAACTTCAATGTCATCTTATTTTTATTTTCTTTTAATACCTTCTTTACTTCATCATTTTTCAAGCTGGACATTAACTGTCTCAGGTTTTGATCAAATATATCTATCACAGTTTGCTTTGCATTGCTCCATCTCATTTTTATTGGATTCAATAGAACTGCTGGAACCTGTGGGGCAATTTCTTCAGGAGAGTATTTCCACTGTCCCATCTTTTCAATAACAGCATCTTCTATTTCCTTCTGTTCTGTTTCTGATCTGGTTCATATTTTAAGGATTTTATGTTACTTACTCCAAATCCTGATCCGTCTCTAAAGAGTTTTAGCTTTTCTTGAAGGTTTAGAGGAGGCCTTTTGAATACTATGTCTTTATCTGCCTTGTCTGCCTTGTCTGCCTTGCCTCTTGTATTTCTCCTTGTAAACACAGCAGTGGGAGGCATAGGTGCCTTAGTGATGAATACCTTTCCTTTCTTCTTCGCAGGTTCTGGTTCCTCTGTTTTCTCATCCTTTTCCTCTTCTTTTTCATCTTTTTCTTCTTTGTCCTCGGTTATCATTTGCATTTTGGCTATCCTCTTCTTTCCTTTGTTTACCGCCTGTGGAAGCTTTATGCTTAGTTCAATTCTCACCTTAGCTTCATCATATGTTCCAAAATATGGAGCTTTGGGATTGACAGGCTGATTAAGAAGAGCTTCAATGATATTCTTGGTTTCATCAATATTTACCTCATAAAGAAGAGGTTTTACATATACAGTCCTCGGTTTAACTACTTGAATATACACATTATCACAATCCACCATAAAACAAATGTCATCTTTGTAATCTTCCACCAACTTCTGTGGAATCCGGAATCTATCATTCATTTTCTCTTTGAAAGACTCAAAATAATTATCCATGATGCTTTCAAAGTTTTCACCCATTTCTGAGATGTATTCATTTATTTCATAGAGGACTGGCACATCTTTTCTCCATACAACTTTTCCTTTAGAAGGGAAGAATTTCTGAACATAGAAGAATAAACAGACCAATAAGGATCCAAACTTACATGGATTGTTTTTGGAAGTTTTAATGCTTTCCATGTTTTTGTTAAACTGCTTTAACAATAAGTCTGCTAGGTCAAATGTCAAGTTATTCTTGACCACTTTGTATGCTAGGTCAATAGCTTCACAGGAGACACTGTTCTATCGACTAGAACTGTAAATCTTATGGGCAATAATGTGTGTACCAAACTTCAGTTCAGCATCGGTAATGCTGCTAACTTTCATGCCTCTACCGTCCCACTCGGCTAGGGTTTTCTTCTCTAGTTCCGTCCGACCTAGGGTTTTGGTAGTTTTCACTTTGTTCAACATGGGAAGACCGGTGATTTGTTGAATCATCTTCTTTGTGATTTCTATAGGTTGCTCAAGCCAAATCTTGCCATCATGTACACGGCTGAGAATATATCTAACCCATTTATCTCAAAAGTTTCGAGGTAGATGTGCAATGTGAACTAAACCTTTATCTTCCAGATGTTTGTGCTCGGGTTTCAGAATACCATCCACACATAGTTCCTCACGCACAATATCTAGTTCTAGGTTCCCCATTTCATGAATTGAACAGTTAAAATGATTGCGGATATCGTTAATAAGCAGTACCTTAGGAGGAATCTGAGATTGAGCTCCGTTCGGATCTAGGGCTGCTACAATTGCGGGCACGATCTTAAAATCTGGTGCTTTCCATTCCCCTTGGACTAACATATCAGATCCTTTCTTCGCTGAAGTGCTGGATGATGCCATGATAGCTCACAGAAAATTCCTTTCGCAAAAGTATTGAATCGCTGGGTTGCTCTTGAAATTTTCGCTCTCAAAGTGCTAAAGATTCGCGGTGAAGAATGAGTTTGATTACTTGCCTTTTGTTTACAACTCTGTCATTAATGCTCATTTCAAATTAGGGTATGAATTCTGACAGACTGTCACCCACTAAGAATTAATTGCTCGGTAAAGACTTCGCAACTCGGTGAACTTGAGAATTCATATTGCTCCGACCTCGCTCGGTAAAGACAGGTACCGACCTAGCTCGGTGAAGACTGATACTGACCTTGCTCGGTGAAGACTGATACCGACCTCCCTGTGATCTCACTGCATCTTGCATGCTGATTTAGATCTTTCTTTTAATTTCAGTTCTGGAACTGCTTGAAATTGGTCTATGAGAATACAGTTCCAGTGCTTTCTTGGAAATTTAGTTTGAGTTGGTAGAGCCATCCATTCCATTACTTGGACTGGATTGCTCGGTAGCTTTAAGAATCCATTTTTGTCTCATCTGTTTCCTGACCTTAGTTGCTTCATTCTTCTTTCCTTCTTCAACTTCACTAGCATTCATGCAGTTTCTGGCTATGTGACCGAGTTTAGTGCATTTGAAACATCTTACGGTAGTATCTCTTTTTCTTAGATGATGTTTTATGCAATTCATGCCAATGTGTCCATATTCTCCACAGTAATGACATCTACACCAGGTGTTGTAGTCCCATCCAAACATTGCTTTCATAATTTGTTCTGCTGGATTAAATGTCTTTGATCTGCACTCGGATGCCTTGTGACCCTGTTTGTTGCACTTGTGACAATTACCTCTGAATCTAGGTTTTTCCCTACATTCATTTGCTTTGTGACCAGGTTGATTGCAGCTGTAACATTTTCCATTGAATTCTGCTTTTTCATTGTTCCAACATTTATTTGAAGTATGTCCTATTTTACCACAATGATTACAAGTAGGTTTTTGATTTCTTTGAGTACCTTGCTTAGAGGATTCGCCTTCTCCTTTGTATCCAAGTCCTGCTTTTCCTTTTTGCCTATGAAGATTTCACTCATACAGCTGATTCAAGTCTTCTTGGCTTTTCAACATTCCTTCATTGATTTGTTTTTCAGAGTTTAGGTCATCCACCAATCTTAGATTGATTTCTTTTTCAGATCTTAGTTCTTCTCTTGTGCTTTCTATTTCTGATCTTAGATTCAGAATTTCCTCATTTGTATGAGAGATCTGATCAATTAGGTTTTCTAGCTGAAGGGTTTTATTTTGGACTTCAATGTTTCTTCCATCTAATTCATCTTTCAACTTGTTTCTTTGTTCCAAGATCTCACAGAATCTTGTAGAGTGTAGCTCTTGTTCTCTTTTCAATTTTCTCACTTCTTCCTGCAGAGACCCATTCTTTTCTAGGAGTTCTTTGACAGCATTGTTTGCTTCATCTGAGTTATTTGAGGGAAGAAGATCTTCAATCTTTTCTTCAATGTAATTCTGATCATTCATCTGATTTGCAAGTTCCTTCCTTCTTCTTAGGGATTGGGAAAGATGTTCTTTTGCTTCTTTGAGTTTAGCTATGGCCATTTCCAGATCTAGCTTTTCATTTTCAATCACCTTGTTCAGTTTGAATACCTCCATTGTCCTGGATCTTTGATCAAGCTAGTTAAGCTTTATCTTGAGAACCAATGCCGCTCTGATACCAATTGTTGGAAATATTCAGGAATTAACCGAGTTACTGAGAGGGGAGGGGTGAATCAGTAACTCTAAATTTTCTTTCAATTACAGATGTATTAACATGTGATTTACTTTAACCTTTTGCATACAGAAAGCATGAAACTTAAAAGCATTCACAATAATGACACATAGATTTGGTCACCCAGAAACCTTCCAAAAGAAAGTAAAACTGGGGTGGGGATGAAACCCACAAAGCTTTAATACTGCAGAATAAAGTTGGCCGGTTAAGGCTTACAATTTGATCACTTCTGATGATCTGCCCTGTTAGGAGCAATAAGGATTGCTAAATCCACCCTGTTAAAGGATTTACAAACATACAATGAAGTATGCACTCGGTAAAGAGATTTTACAAAAGACTGTTAAGTCTACCCGGTTAAAGGATTTAGTACTAATTCAACTGTTAGAATGAAACAGTAGATCTCTGGCTTTGCAACTGGATTGCTGATTGAGATTCGCTGATGTACTGATCACCTTCTGTGATGAATTTTTCTTTGCTGTTCCTTATACTTCTGAAGCCTTCTGTAATTCTCTTATCTCTGCCTTTCTTTCTCTTTCACATATATTTCTTGCATATTTCTTGACATTTTTACAACATTGTTTATATACAAGTCTTAAACAATTAATTACAATTACAATTACAAAGTCAGCTTGACAAATAAACATAAGTGCTACTAAGTCGGCCCAAGTATGGTTACACGGTTCCTGCAAACTAACTCGGTGACTTTCTGATACTCGGCGTCCACTGCATTACTCGGCATCGTCATGCACTCGGTAGAAGTGAAGGCACGGTTCATACTGATCACTCGGTAGGTTTTGAACTCGGTAAATACTGGTGACTTGGTAGACATGATGTTACTCGGTTTACACTGTTCTGTTCGGTTTGTACTGTCTGCTCGGTTTGCACTGTCTGCTCGGTTTGCACTGTCTGCTCGGTTTGCACTATTTGCTCGGTTTGCACTGTCTTCTCGGTTTGCACTGTCTTCTCGGTTTGCACTGTTTGCTCGGTTTGCACTGTTTGCTCGATTTGCACTCTCTGCTCGGTTTGTATCCAGAATGCAAATAAGTGTTGTCACTAGTGGCAATTCTGCTTAATGCCAACATAGTTGTCAAACTCTGCTTTGAGATATTCAATCATTTGTAGTCTATCACTGGAATTGGAAGTGGGACAAGACAAAGAAGAGTTACATGAGCTTCTCTAGGTGGTGCAGGAAAACAATAACATGGATAGATTCCAAATAATTTTCGTGATGAGCTGATATAGTTAATTAGCTTGGTTCCTATTAACAGTATTCCTTTTTGGGTATGTGCAGGATCATGAGGGGCCAAACTATGCCCTTAAGTGGCAATGAAAAATTAGAAAATCAAGATTAGTCAACTTGACATGAAAAAATGAGCTAGTTATCTACCTAATATCAAAAAGTTGTAAGAACATAATTTGTAGGAAATTGAATGTAGTTTCTAAACTACTAAGCCTTTTTTGAAAAAAAAATTAATATGATTGGTAAAAAGTATAGATTGCAATGCAGCACTACAAACATTTCAGCAAAAAAATAAGAAGTATGTGTATGTCTGACTACCCTAATCAAAAGAAAATGATAATATTTTTTTATAATATTCTATATATAAGTAGTTGACTCATGCTTGGATGTGACACATATTTTTTGGTATTTTTATTCCAAACAGATAATTAATTATGATTTTTTTGCTACAGTGCTTTCAGAATTTAAAAACTCTCATGTCTGACCACCTTTACTCATTGAAAACTTATCATAATTCAATTTTTAAAATTTTTTTCTTATACTAGATGAAGCATAGAATGTGACACATCTTTCAGATTTCGAAAATGTTATACGGTTTGAAAGTTATAGCTGTTTTTCCATTAGTATGTCAATTAGGACTTTAGACGTAAGTGAACTAGAAAATAACTAATAAATACTTAACGAATTCAAAATCTAACAGCACTTATATCGATGGAAAGCTGACAATCATCCAAAGAAACCCTTTTCATTTTATCGAAATCGGGTGGAAAAAAAGTCATCAACCTAATGGTCGAAGTGTCGATATAAGAAAAATAGAGAAAAAATATATTTTTTGCACACCTTCAATGTTGACCATGGGGCTTTGGTTTCTAAAGCTATTACCAAGCCTAATCGGGTACCTGAAAAAATAAGGTACCTGAAAAAATTAGGTACCTGATTTTTTCATGTACCCGATTTTGTTTGAATTTGAATTTTGAAAAGTTTCCCCCTCCCACTCTTTTTTTATTTCCCTTTAATTTTGATGTTTTTTTCTTTCACCCTGACAATCAATAATTTATATATTTTATATTTATGTTTTATATTTTATGTTTTATATTTTATATTATATAGTATATATATTATATATATTATTTATTTATATTATATATTCGATAATATCAATTTAAATGACCTAAGTATATAGTCTGTTCAGATTTATATTAAATGCAATATTTTTATATTATAATATAAATGTTACATAATATATATATATATATATATATATATATATATATATATATATATATATATATATATATATATATATATATATATATAATATTGTTGCACGTATATAATATAATGTCTAATATATATAATATATAAAATGAATAGGACATTAATATATTGTATATTTGATCATATATATTAAATGTAATATCTAATATATCTTATAATATATATTATATATTTAGTCTATTAAATATTATATTTTTTCAAATATTTTATATATTATTTTAATATTTAATTTAAGTTATAACAGATCCTCTCATGAGACAACAGGTCGAATCGAGGTCGCTAGACGTCTTAAGGGGTAATTAGGGTTTGTGAGGCAACTTCGGATGTACAGTGACCATTTGGAAGGTAGTAGGGCATGTCCAAGGACCAATGTACCAAATTTTAATGACTTTTTCCTAGTCAAACTCAAAAAGGGTCCATGGGGTTCTCTCAGGAGATGACATGTCCAATCAATGTCGCTAGGTGTCTTAAGGGGTCATCAGGGCTCGTGAGACAACCTTTGATTCATGGTGACCATTTGGAACATATTAGGACATGTCAAAGGACCTAACTCCACAATTTAGATGAATTTTGATTAGTCAAACTCGAAAAGGGTCCATGGGGTGCTCTTGGGAGACCATTGTGCGATTTAGGGTCGATAGGTGACTTAAGGGGTCATCAGGGTTCCAAATGAAACTTTCGATGAATGGTGATTCTTTGGAACACATTAGGACATATCAAATGACCTACGTACCAAATTTGGATAACTTTTGCCTAGTAGAACTCGAAAGGGGTCCATGGGGTGCTCTTGGGAGACCACATGTCAAATCGGGGTTGGTAGGCCTGTTAAGAGTTCATTAGGGTTCCAAATGAAACTTCAATGGAACAGTGACCCTTTGGAATGCATTAGGATATGTCATAGGACCTATGTACCAAATTTGGATGACTTTTTCCTAGTAAAACTTGAAAGGGGTCCATGGTGTGCTCTCAGGAGACCACGTGTCAAAATGGGGTCGGTAGGCCTGTTAAGGGGTCATTAGGGTTCTAAATAAAACTTTGATGGAATGGTGACCCTTTGGAATGCATTAGGACATGTCATACGACCTACATACCAAATTTGGATGACTTTTTCCTAGTAGAACTCGAAAGGGGTCCATGGGGTGCTCTTAGGAGACCATATGTTGAAACAGGGTCGGTAGGCCTGTTAAGGGGTCATTAGGGTTACAAATGCAACTTGGATGGAATGGTGACCCTTTGGAAAACATTAGGACATGTTAGAGGACCTATGTACCAAATTTGTATGACTTTTTCCTAGTATAACTCAAAAAGGGTCCATGGGGTTCTCCGAGGAGACCACATGTCGAATCAGGGTCAGTAAGCCTATTAAGGGGTCATTAGGGTTCCAAATGTGACTTTGATGGAATGGTGACCCTTTGGAATGCATTAGGACATGTCAGAGGACCTACGTACCAAATTTGGATAACTTTTTTCTAGTAGAACTCAAAAGGGGTCCATGGGGTGGTTTCGGGAGACCACATGTCGAATCATGGTGTGTAGGCTTGTTAAGGGGTCATTAGGGTTCTAAATGCCACTTCTATGGAATGGTGACCCTTTCAAGTTCATTAAGACATGTCAGAGGACCTATGTACCAAATTTGGATGACTTTTTCTTAGGAAAATGCAAAAGGGGTCCATGGGGAGTTCTCGGGACACCACATGTCGAAATGGGGTCAGTAGGCATGTTAAGGGGTCATTAGGGTTTGAAATGAAACTTCTATGGAACCATGACCCTTTGGAATGCATTAGGACTCCCTAGGGGTCAAACGGGGTCAGGGGGACTCCCTAGGGGTCCTAACATGTACTAGGACCCCTAGGGAGTCCCCGTGACCCCTTTTGACACATTGAAATGCTCAAGTGTGTCTTAAGGGGTCCTTTTGACTCCCTAGGGTTCCTAATGCGTGATAAGGTGTAATAGGACCCCTAGGGAGTCATCGTGACCCCTTTTGACACATTGGAATGCTCAAGTGTGTCTTAAGGGGTCCTACAACCCCTTAAGACACACTTGAGCATTCCAATATGTCAAAAGGGGTCACGATGAATCCCTAGGGGTCCTAGTATGCTTTATCACATGTTAGGACCCCTAGGGAGTCCCCGTGACCCCTTTTGACACATTGGAGTGCCCAAGTGTGTCTTAAGGGGTCCTACGACCCCTTATGACACACTAGACAATTCCAATGTGTCAAAATGGGTCACGATGAATCCCTAGAGGTCCTAATACACTTTATCACGCGATAGGACACTTAGGGAGTCCCCATGACCCCTTTTGACACATTGGAATGCTCAAGTGTGCCTTAAGGGGTCGTAGGACCCCTTAAGACACACTTGAGCTTTCTAATGTGTCAAAAGGGGTCACAGGGACTCCTTAGGGGTCCTAGTACACTTTATCATGCATTAGGACACCTAGGGAGTCCCCCTGACCCCTTTTGACACATTGGAACGCTCAAGTGTGCCTTAAGGGGTCCTATGACCCCTTAAGGCACATGTGAGCACTCCAATGTGTCAAAAGGGGTCAGGGGGACTCCCTAGGGGTCCTAACACATACTAGGACCCCTAGGGAGTCCCCATGACCCCTTTTGACACATTGGAACACTCAAGTGTGTCTTAAGGGGTCCTTTTGACTCCCTAGGGTTCCTAACGCGTGATAAGGCATACTAGGACCCCTAGGGAGTCATCGTAACCCCTTTTGACACATTGCAACGCTCTAGTGTGTCTTAAGGGGTCGTATGACCCCTTAAGACACACTAGAGCATTCCAATGTGTCAAAAGGGGTCACGGGGACTCCCTAGGTATCCCAGTACACGTTAGGACACTTAGGGAGTCCCCCTGACCCCGTTTGACACATTAGAATACTCAAGTGTGCGTTAAGGGGTCCTAGGACCCCTTAAGGCACACTTGAGCATTCCAATGTGTCAAAAGGTGTTAGGGGGACTCCCTAGGTGTCCTAACGTGTGATAAAGTGTAATAGGGCCCCTAAGGAGTCCCCATGACCCCTTTTGACACATTGGTAAGCTCAAGTGTGCCTTAAGGGGTCCTACGACCCCTTAAGACACACTTAAGTATTCCAATGTGTCAAAAGGGGTCACGGGGACTCCTTGGGTGTCCTAGTATGAGTTAGGACCCCTAAGGAGTCCCCCTAAACCTTTTGACACATTGGAATGCTCAAGGGTGCCTTAAGGGGTTTTAGGACCCCTTAAGACACACTTGAGCATTCCAATGTGTGAAAAGGGGTCATGAGGACTCCTTAGGGGTCCTAGTACACTTTATCATGTGTTAGGACACCTAGGGAGTCTCCGTGACCCCTTTTGACACATTGGAATGCTCAATTGTGCCTTAAGGGGTCGTAGGACCCCTTAAGACACACTTGAGCATTCCAATGTGTGAAAAGGGGTCACGGGGACTCCTTAAGGGTCCTAGTATGCTTTATCACGTGTTCGGACACCTAGGGAGTCCCCGTGACCCCTTTTGACACATTAGAACACTCAAGTGTACCTTAAGGGGTCCTTAAGGCAAACTAGAGCGTTCCAATGTGTCAAAAGGGGTCATGGGGACTCCATAGGTGTCCAAACACATGATAAAGCATCCTAGGACCCCTAAGGAGTCCTCATGACCCCTTTTGACACATTGCAATGCTCAAGTGTGTCTTAAGGGGTCGAAGGACCCCTTAAGACACACTAGAGCATTCTAATGTGTCAAAAGGGGTCACGGGGACTCCCTAGGTGTCCTAGTACATGTTAGGACCCTTAGGGAGTCCCCCTGACCCTTTTTGACACATTGGAATGCTCAAGTGTTCCTTAAGGGGTCGTAGGACCCCTTAGGGCACACTTGAGCATTCCAATGTGGCAAAAGGGGTCACGAGGACTCCCTACATGTCCTAACGTGTGATAACGTGTACGTGTTAAGACACTTAGGGAGTCCTTGTGACCCCTTTTGACACATTGGAATGCTCAAGTGTGCCTTAAGGGGTCCTACGACCCCTTAAGGCACACTTGAGCATTCCAATGTATCAAAAGGGGTCACAGGGACTCCCTGGGTGTCCTAGTACATGTTAGGACCCCTAAGGAGTCCCCTTGACCCCTTTTGACACATTGGAATGCTCAAGGGTACCTTAAGGGGTCGTAGGACCCCTTAAGACACACTTGAGCATTCCAATGTGTGAAAAGGGGTCATGGGGACTCCTTAGGGGTCCTAGTACACTTTATCACGCGTTAGGACACCTAGGGAGTCCCCATGATCCCTTTTGACACATTGGAACACTCAAGTGTGCCTTAAGGGGTTGTAGGACCCCTTAAGACACACTTGAGTGTTCCAATCTGTGAAAAGGGGTCACAGGGACTCCTTAGGGGTCCTAGTACACTTTATCACGCGTTAGGACACCTAGGGAGTCCCCGTGACCCCTTTTGACACATTGGAATGCTCAAGTGTGCCTTAAGGGGTCTTAGGACCCCTTAAGACACACTTGATTGTTCCAATGTGTGAAAAGGTGTCACGGGGACTCCTTAGGGGTCCTAGTACGCTTTATCATGCGTTAGGACACCTAGGGATTCCCTGTGACCCCTTTTGACACATTGGAACGCTCAAGTGTGCCTTAAGGGGTCGTAGGACCCCTTAAGGCACACTTGAGCATTCCAATGTGTCAAAAGGGGTCATGGGGACTCCCTAGGTGTCCTAACCTATGATAAAGCATACTAGGACCCCTAAGGAGTCCCTATGACCCCTTTTGACACATTGCAATGCTCAAGTGTGTCTTAAGGGGTCGAAGGACCCCTTAAGACACACTTGAGTGTTGCAATGTGTCAAAAGGGGTCACGATGACTCCCTAGGGGTCCTATTATGGTTTATGACACGTTAGGACCCCTAGGGAGTCCCCATGACCCCTTTTGACACATTGGAATGCTAAAGTGTGTCTTAAGGGGTCCTACGACCCCTTATGACACACTAGAGCATTCCAATGTTTCAAAAGGGGCCATGATGATTCCCTAGGGGTCCTAGTACACTTTATCACATGTTAGGACACCTAGGGAGTCCTCGTGACCCCTTTTGACACATTGGAACGCACAAGTGTCCCTTAAGGGGTTGTAGGACCCCTTAAGACACACTTGAGCATTCCAATATGTGAAAAGGTGTCATGGGGACTCCTTAGGGGTCCTAGTACACTTGATCACGCGTTAGGACACCTAGGGAGTCCCCGTGACCCCTTTTGACACATTGGAATGCTCAAGTGTGCCTTAAGGGGTCCTACGATCCCTTAAGGCACACTTGAGAATTCCAATGTGTCAAAAGGGGTCATGGGGATTCCCTAGGTGTCCTAACATGTGATAAAGCGTACTAGGACCCCTAAGGAGTCCCCGTGACCCCTTTTGACACATTGCAATGCTCAAGTGTGTCTTAAGGGGTTGAAGGACCCCTTAAGACACACTTGAGGGTTGTAATGTGTCAAAAGGGGTCACGATGACTCCCTAGGGGTCCTAGTATGCTTTATTATGTGTTACAACCCCTAGGGAGTCCCCGTGACCCCTTTTGACACATTGGAACCCTCAAGTGTTCCTTAAGGGGTCGTAGGACCCCTTAAGACACACTTGAGCCTTCCAATGTGTGAAAAGGGGTCACGGGGACACCTTAGGGGTCCTAGTACACTTTATCACGCATTAGGACACCTAGGGAGTCCCCGTGACCCGTTTTGACACATTGGAATGCTCAAGTGTGCCTTAAGGGGTCCTACGATCCCTTAAGGCACACTTGAGTGTTCCATTGTGTCAAAAGGGGTCACGGGGACTCCCTAGGGGTCCTAACATGTGATAAAGTGTACTAGGAGCCCTAAGGAGTCCTCGTGACCCCTTTTGACACATTGCAATGCCCAAGTGTGTCTTAAAGGGTCGAAGGACCCCTTAAGACACACTTGGGTGTTGCAATGTGTTAAAAGGGGTCACAGGGACTCCTTAGGTGTCCTAACACATGATAAAGCATACTTGGACCCCTAAGGAGTCCCCGTGACCCCTTTTCACACATTGGAATGCTCAAGTGTGTCTTAAGGCATCCTATGACCCCTTAAGGAACACTTGAGTGTTCCAATGTGCTCAAAAGGGGTCACTGGGACTCCTTAGGGGTCCTAGTACGCTTTATCACACATTAGGACAGCTAGGGAGTCCCCCTGACCTCTTTTGACACATTGGAATGTGTGCCTTAAGGGGTCCTACGACCCCTTAAGGCACACTTGAGCATTCCAATGTGTGGAAAGGGGTCAGGGGGACTCCCTAGGGGTCCTAACGCATACTAGGACCCCTAGGGAGTCCCCGTGACCCCTTTTGACACATTGGAACGCTCAAGTGTGTCTTAAGGGCTCCTTTTGACTCCCTAGGGTTCCTAACATGTGATAAGGCATACTAGGACCCCTAGGGAGTCATTGTGACCCCTTTTGACACATTGCAACACTCTAGTGTGTCTTAAGGGGTCGTAGGACCCCTTAAGACACACTAGAGCATTCCAATGTGTCAAAAGGGGTCACGGGGACTCCCTAGGTGTCCTAGTACATGTTAGGACTTTTAGGGAGTCCCCTTGACACCTTTTGACACATTGGAATGCTCAAGTGTGCCTTAAGGGGTCTTAGGACCCCTTAAGGCACACTTGAGTGTTCCAATGTGTCAAAAGGGGTCACGGGGACTCCCTAGGTGTCCAAACGTATGATAAAGCATACTAGGACACCTAGGGAGTCCCCGTGACCCCTTTTGACACATTGCAATGCTCAAGTGTGTCTTAAGGGGTCGAAGGACCCCTTAAGACACACTAGAGCATTCCAATGTGTCAAAAGGGGTCATGGGGACTCCCTAGGTGTCCTAGTACACATTAGGACCCTTAGGGAGTCCCCCTGACCCCTTTTAACACATTGGAATGCTCAAGTGTGCCTTAAGGGTTCATAGGACCCCTTAGGGCACACTTGAGCATGCCAATGTGTCAAAAGGGGTCACGGGGACTCCCTAGGTGTCCTAACGCGTGATAAAGCGTATGCGTTAGGACACCTAGGGAGTCCCCATGACACCTTTTGACACATTGGAACACTTAAGTGTGCCTTAAGGGGTCCTACGACTACTTAAGGCACACTTGAGTGTTCCAATGTATCAAAAGTGGTCACAGGGACTCCCTGGGTGTCCTAGTATGTGTTAGGACCCCTAAGGAGTCCCCCTGACCCCTTTTGACACATTGGAATGCTCAAGGGTGCCTTAAGGGGTCGTAGGACCCCTTAAGACACACTTGAGAATTCCAATATGTGAAAAGGGGTCACGGGGACTCCTTAGGGGTCCAAGTACGCTTTATCACGTGTTAGGATGCCTAGGGAGTCCCCGTGACCGCTTTTGACACATTGCAACACTCAAGTGTGGCTTAAGGGGTCCTTGACCCCTTAAGACACACTTGAGCATTGCAATGTGTCGAAAGGGGTCACGGGGACTCCTTAGGGGTCCTAGTATGCTTTGTCACATGTTAGGATGCCTAGGGAGTCCCCATGACCCATTTTGACACATTGGAATGCTCAAGTGTGCCTTAAGGGGTCGTAGGACCCCTTAAGACACACTTTAGTGTTCCAATGTGTCAAAAGGATTCATGATGACTCCATAGGGGTCCTAGTATGCTTTATCACGTGTTAGGACCCCTAGTGAGTCCCCTTGACCCCTTTTGACACATTGGAATGCTCAAGTGTGTCTTAATGGGTCCTATGACCCCTTATGAAAAACTAGAGCATTCCAATGTGTCAAAATGGGTCACGATGATTCCCCAGGGGTCCTAGTACGTGTTATCACGTGTTAGGACACCTAGGGAGTCCTTGTGACCCCTTTTGACACATTGGAACACTCAAGTGAGCTTTAAGGGGTCGTAGGACCCCTTAAGACACACTTGAGCGTTCTAATGTGTGAAAAGGGGTCATGGGGACTCCCTAGGGGTCCTAGTATGCTTTATCATGCGTTAGGACCCCTAGGGAGTCCCCGTGACCCCTTTTGACACATTGGAATGCTCAAGTGTTCCTTAAGGGGTTGTAGGACCCCTTAAGACACACTTGAGTGTTCCAATGTGTGAAAAGGGGTCACGGGGACTTGGGGTCGGTAGACCTATTAAGGGGTCAATAGGGTTCAAAATGCAACTTTGATGGAATGGTGACCCTTTGGAATGCATTAGATCATGTTAGAGGACCTACATACCAAATTTGGATGACTTTTGCCTAGTAGAACTCGAAAGGGGTCCATGGGCTGCTCTCGGGAGACCACATGTAGAAACGGGGTCCGTAGGTCTATTGAGGGGTCATTAGGGTTTTAAATGCAACTTCAATGGAATAGTGACCCTTTCTAACACATTAGAACATATTAGAGCACCTACGTACCAAATTTGGATGACTTTTTCCTAGTAGAACGTGAAAGGGGTCCATGGGGTACTCTTGGGATACCTCATGTCGTATTGGGGTCGATAGGCCTGTCAAAGGGTCATTAGGGTTAGAAATGAAACTTTGATGGAACGATGACCCTATGTACCAAATATGGATGTCTTTTGCCAAGTAGAACTTAAAAGGGGTCCATGGGGTGGTCTCGGGAGACCACATGTCGAATCGAGGTTGGTAGGCCTGTAAAGGGGTCATTAGGGTTACAAATGCAACTTGGATGGAATGGTGACCCTTTGGAACACATTAGGACATGTTAGAGGACCTATGTACCAAATTTGTATGACTTTTTCCTAGTAGACCTCAAAAAGAGTCCATGGGGTTCTTTGTGGAGACCAAATGTCGAATTAGGGTCGGTAGGCCTATTAAGGAGTCATTAGGGTTCCAAATGTGACTTTGATGGAATGGTGACCCTTTGGAATGCATTAAGACATGTCAGAGGACCGACGTACCAAATTTGGATGACTTTTTTCTAGTAGAACTCAAAAGGGGTCCATGGGGTGGTCTCAGGAGACCACATGTCGAATCATGGTGTGTAGGCCTGTTAAGGGGTCATTAGGGTTCTAAATGCAACTTCTATGGAATGGTGACCCTTTCAAATTATTAAGAAATGTTAGAAGATCTATGTACCAAATTTGGATGACTTTTTTCTAGTAGAACGCAAAAGGGGTCCATGGGGAGCTCTCGGGAGACCACATGTCGAAATGGGGTCAGTAGGCATGTTAAGAGGTCATTAGGGTTCAAAATGCAACTTCTATGGAACCGTGACCCTTTGGAATGCATTAGGACTCCCTAGAGGTCAAAAGGGATCAGGGGGACTCCCTAGAGGTCCTAACGCGTACTAGGACCCCTAGGGGGTCCCCCTGACACCTTTTGACACATTGAAATGCTCAAGTGTGTCTTAAGAGGTCCTTTTGACTCTCTAGGGTTCCTAATGCATGATAAGGCATACTAGGACCCCTAGGGAGTCATCGTGACCCCTTTTGACACATTGGAATGCTCAAGGGTGTCTTAAGGGGTCCTACGACCCCTTATGACACACTAGAGCATTCCAATGTGTCAAAAGGGGTCACGATGATTCCCTACGGGTCCTAATATGCTTTATCATGCGTTAGGACACCTAGGGAGTTCCTGTGACCCCTTTTGACACATTGGAATACTCTAGTGTGCCTTAAGGGGTCGTAGGACCCCTTATGACACACTAGAGCATTCCAATGTGTTAAAAGGGGTCACGATGATTCCCTAGGGGTCCTAAGACAGCTAGGGAGTCCCCGTGACCCCTTTTGACACATTGGAATGCTCAAGTGTGCCTTAAGGGGTCGTAGGACCCCTTAAGACACACTTGAGCATTCCAATGTGTGAAGAGGGGTCATAGGGACTCCTTAGGGGTCCTAGTACACTTTATCACACGTTAGGACACCTAGGGAGTCTCCGTGACCCCTTTTGACACATTGGAACACTCAAGTGTGCCTTAAGGGGTCCTAACACGTGATAAAGCATACTAGGACCCTTAGAGAATCATTGTGACCTCTTTTGAAACATTGGAATTCTCTAGTGTGTCATAAGGGGTCGTAGGACCCTTTAAGACACACTTGAGCATCTCAATGTGTCAAAAGGGGTCACAGGGACTCCCTAGAGGTCCTAACGCATGATAAGGCATACTAGGACCCCTAGGGAGTCATTGTGACCCCTTTTGACACATTAGAATGCTCAAGTGTGTCTTAAGGGGTCATGATGACTCTGTAGGGGTCCTAGTACACTTTTATCACATGTTAGGAACCCTAGGGAGTCAAAAGGACCCCTTATGACACACTTGAGCATACCAATGTGTCAAAAGGGGTCACGGGGACTCCCTAGGTGTCCTAACATGTGATAAAGCATACTAGGACCCCTAGGGAATCATTGTGACCCCTTTTGACACATTGTGACCCCTAGGGAGTCCCCATGACCCCTTATCACGCATTAGGACCCCTAGGTAGTCTCTCTCTGCCTCCAGTGAACTATTCTTCAAAGCGTCCATTTTTGCATAGCTAGCATTTACGATGCTTGTAAATGGAACATTTAATACAAAGATTTAGACGACCACATTAGTACATATATAATATACATTATATATATCATATGCCTCTTTTTTATATATATTATATACATAAATATATGTAAAAGTTCAATTGTTTTCATTTGCTCCCGCCATTTTTTCATCAGTCGGGGAATATCGGGTACCCGATTTTTGCCAGGCAATATTTGACGAAAATATTCCCTGTCCCCACAAAGCAGACAATCACAGGATTTTATACTTTTTTCACGCATTGCAAAACAAAAAATGTGATTTGGGGCCCATTGTTTGATTTTTGTCGACTTTTGGTTTCACCATGGGAAGCACCAGTCGTCAAAAGGCTAAACATAAGAGGAAGCTGAAAGATGATGAAATTCAGGCATAGAGGGAAAAAGATAAGGAAAATCACTGAAGAAGGAGAGAAGGTATGTTAACCATTAATCAAGGTGACCCCGTAAATGTAGTTGTAAGTGAAGAGGATGTTCAATTTGAAAATGCACAGATGGAGATTGAAAATGTAGACTTTGTGAATGAAAATGTTGCATAAGAATGACATGAATGTTATACATCTCCAAATTATATGCGAAATGAAGTCCCCTGTAATAAAGATAATCAATCTTCAAATTTGGGGCTTTCAAAAACACCTAAATGGTTAATTGAAATTGAGGAGAACATTATGAATAATTGGGAAGGAAAGAGGTTACATAGAACCGTTAGGTTGTGGGCTTCAAGACTTTATGATCAATTTTTTCAAAACAAGACATTGGTTGAGAAATGTCAAATTTTTGTGCAGTTGTTAAAGATGCAAAAGATGAGACCTGTGCTTGTGAAATTGAAGATTCCTGTGAACAAAAAAAATGGAGAGAAATGCCATTGTTGTGAAAAATCTTTTCAATGCTCTCAATAACATTGGGAAGACTAGCAGAGAAAAAGACAAGGGAGTTGCTCGGAGGGTTATTACAACCTCCTTAGTAAGTCATCAGTTGAGAAAGGCTCATTTGATGAGACAAACTTGTGTTGACTTCAATATAGACTGTAAAACTTTGGGTAGAGCACTTACAAGAAGAGAAAGACTTGATGATCCACTTCAAATTGATACATGGGCTTATGGTGGGAGACTTCCACGTTTTGATAAGAAGCTAACAAACATTGTCAAGGATGAAATTCAACAATTTTGGGATGCTAACTCAAGAGTGTCACCAAATGTGAAGGATGTCTTGAAGTTGAGAGTTGGCAATCGAGACCGCACTCCACATCCTAAACATTATGTGGAGGTAAGTCAAACAATGTTGTATAAAAAATTTTGTGAGACACATCCAACATTGAAAATATCACAAAGGTCTTTTGAATCCGTGAAGCCATTTTATTGTGACCCCTTAAGATTCGAAATACATGTTGTTGCAAATATCATGTTGAGTTTTCAATGCATCATGAATTATTACGGTCCATTCATTCTAAATTGCATACTAATGAAATGCTAGAGGATTGTGGTGCAAGTGGTCTTCCCAAATCATCAAGAGACTTGCTAGATCAATTTTTATGTCATAGAGATGATGGTTGTTTATTTTATAAAAAAAATTGCTTAAATGCCAAGTGCTCAGAATGTGGTGGCTTGTCCAAGTTTAGAACATGTTTTTATGAGGGTTTGGAACACAATTTTGGAAAGACACTCGTCCAAAAAAAGGTATATGAAACAGTGAAATATACATTGAAGAGTGGAGGTGAAGGCTCTAGATGTGAGTTAGTTGCAAAAGAATACAATGTTGCTGATTTTATCTCAGATTTCAAGAAAAATCTTTTTTACAAGTATGCAAGGCATAGTCACAGGTCTCAATGGTTGGATCAACAATTCAGGACATGTAAGGACACTTTCCCCATTGGAACTATTATATCCGTTGTAGACTTTGCGGAGAACTATACATTGCAGCCCCAAAATGAGACTCAAGCTCAATATTACAATTCGATTCAGGTTGCTATTTTTGTACACATCACATATAGACATTCCCCTAATAGCACAAAAGATGAGCGAAAGATAATCAAAGAGTACCATTTTTATATGAGCGACGACAAGTCTCACTCTCATGAGTTTGTTCAACATTGTTTCCAGAACTATTTTGACTTCTTGTAGGAAAATGGTATTGCTATGGATAGGCTATCGAACCATCTACTCCATTGGCTCTAGTTGGCTGGGTAAACACCAGTGACAACCCCATTCTACCCACAAAGTCACGAAAATGCTCGTGACCACGCTCAACCCAAGTGACCCCAAGGTGCACTAAGCATGATTGGGTAGTGATCTTCTGGGGCTTGTATCTTGGACCTCATGGGAGCTATCAAAAAACTATTAGGTGCTACAAGATCATGTTTTCGAGGTCTACAATAACCTCTCTCAGTTTTGGGCGATTCGACTTCATTTGCATTTGGCAAGGCGATCTCAGTCCATGCTAAAACTTGCAGCGAGGGTCAGTTGAAAGTGGCTCAGCAGTGTATCTTTCAAACTGTCTGACCTGGCATCAAACCATCTACTCCATCAGCTCCGGTTGGCTGGGTAAACGCTAGTGACAACCCCATTCTACCCATAGAGTCATGAAAATGCTCGCGACCACGCTCGACCCAAGTGACCCCAAGGTGCACTAAGCACGATTGGGCAACGATCTTCTGGGGCTCATATCTCAGACCTCGTGAGAGCTATCGATAAACTATCAGGTGCTACGAGATCATGTTTCTGAGGTCTACAATAACCTCTCTCAATTTTGGGCCATTCGACTTCGTTTGCATTTGGCAAGGCGATCTCAATCGATGCCAAAACTTGCAGTGAGGGTCAGTTGAAAGTGGCTCAGCAGTGTATCTTTCAAACCATCCAACCTGGCATCAAACCTTCTACTCCATCAGCTCCGGTTGGCTGGGTAAATGCCAGTGAAAACCCCATTCTACCCATAGAGTCACGAAAATGCTCGCGACCACGCTCGACCCAAGTGACCCCAAGGTGCACTAAGCACGATTGGGCAGCGATCTTCTAGGGCTCATATCTCAGACCTCGTGAGAGCTATCGACAAAATATTAGTTGCTATGGGATCATGTTTTTGAGATCTACAATAACCTCTCTCAGTTTTGGGCGATTCGACTTCCTTTGCATTTGGCAAGGCGATCTCAGTCGATGCCAAAACTTGCAGTGAGGGTCAGTTGAAAGTGGCTTAGTAGCGTATCTTTCAAACCGTCTAACCTGGCATTGAACTATCTACTCCATTAGCTCTGGTTGGCCGGGTAAACACCAGTAACAACCCCATTCTACCCATAGAGTAATGAAAATGCTTGCGACCACGCTCGACCCAAGTGACCCTAATGTGCACTAAGCATGATTGGGTAGCGATCTTCTGGGGCTCATATCTCAGACCTCGTGAGAGCTATCAACAAACTATCACATGCTACGAGATCATGTTTTCAAGGTCTACAATAACCTCTCTTAGTTTTGGGTGATTCAGCTTTGTTTGCATTTGGCAAGGTGATCTCTGTCAATGCCAAAACTTGTAGTGAGGGTCAGTTGAAAGTGGCTCAGCACCGTATCTTTCAAGCCGTCTGACCTGGCATCGAACTGTCTACTCCATCAGCTCCGGTTGACTGAGGAAACACCAGTGAAAACTCCATTCTACCCACAGAGTCATGAAAATGCTTGCGACCACGCTCGACCCAAGTGTCCCCAAGGTGCACTAAGCACAATTGGGTAGTGATCTTTTGGGGCTCATATCTTAGACCTCGTGAGAGATATCGACAAACTATCAAGTGCTATAGGATCATGTTTTTGAGGTCTACAATAACCTCTCTTAGTTTTGGGCGATTTGACTTCGTTTGCATTTGGCAAGGCGATCTCAGTCGATGCCAAAACTTGTAGTGAGGGTCAGTTGAAAGTGGCTCAGTAGCGTATCTTTCAAACCATGTGACCTGGCATCGAACCGTATGCTCCATCAACTCCGGTTGGCAAGGTAAACACCAGTGACAACCCCATTCTACCCACAGAGTCACGAAAACGCTCACGACCACGCTTGACCCAAGTGACCCCAAGGTGCACTAAGCACGATTGGGCAGTGATCTTTTGGGGCTCGTATCTCAGACCTCATGAGAGATATCAACAAACTATTAGATGCTACAGGATTGTGTTTTTGAGATCTACAATAACCTCTCTCAGTTTTGGGCAATTCGACTTCGTTTGCATTTGGCAAGGTGATCTCAGTCGATGCCAAAACTTGTAGTGAGGGTCAGTTGAAAGTGGCTCAGCAGCGTATCTTTCAAACCGTCTGACTTGGCATCAAACCGTCTGCTCCATTAGCTCCGGTTGGCTAGGTAAACACTAGTGACAACCCCATTCTACCCATAGAGTCATGAAAACACTCACGACCACGCTCGAGCCAAGTGACCCCAAGGTGCACTAAGCACGATTGGGTAGTGATCTTCTGGGGGTCGTATCTCAGACCTCGTGAGAGTTATTGACAAACTATCAGGTGCTACAGGATCATGTTTTTGAGGTCTACAATAACCTCTCTCAGTTTTGGGTGATTTGCCTTCGTTTGCATTTGGCAAGGCGATCTCAATCGATGCCAAAACTTGCGGTGAGGGTCAGTTGAAAGTGGCTCAGCAGCATATCTTTCAAACTGTTTGACCTGGCATCAACCTGTCTACTCCATTGGCTCCGGTTGGCCAGGTAAATGCCAGTGACAACCCCATTCTACCCACAGAGTCACGAAAATGCTCGCGACCATGCTCGACCCAAGTGACCCCAAGGTGCACTAAGCATGATTGGGCAGCGATCTTTTGGGGCTCGTATCTCAGACCTCGTGAGAGCTATTGAAAAAATGTTAGGTGCTAAGGGATCATGTTTTCAAGGTCTACAATAACCTCTCTCGGTTTTGGGTGATTCGACTTCGTTTGCATTTGGCAAGGTGATCTCAGTTGATGCCAAAACTTGCAGTGAAGGTCAGTTGAAAGTGGCTCAGCAGTGTATCTTTCAAACCATCTGACCTAGCATTGAACCGTCTGCTCCATTAGCTCTGGTTAGCCAGTTAAATGCTAGTGACAACCCCATTCTACTCACAGAGTCACGAGAATGCTCGCGACCACGCTCGACCCAAGTGACCCCAAGGTGCACTAAGCACGATTGGGCAATGATCTTTTGGGGCTCGTATCTCAGACCTTGTGAGAGCTATTGACAAACTGTTAGGTGCTATGGGATCATGTTTTTGAGGTCTATAATAATGTCTCTCAATTTTGGGCGATTCAACTTCGTTTGCATTTGGCAAGGTGATCTCAGTCGATGCCAAAACTTGCAGTGAGGGTGAGTTGAAAGTGGCTCAGCAGCGTATCTTTCAAACCGTATGACCTAGCATCGAACCGTCTGCTCCATCAGCTCTAGTTGGCTGGGTAAACGCCAGTAACAACCCCATTCTACCCATAGAGTCACGAAAATGCTCGCGACCACGCTCGACCCAAGTGACCCCAAGGTGCACTAAGCACGATTGGGCATCGATCTTCTGGGGCTCATATCTCAGACCTCGTGAGAGCTATCGACAAACTATTAGGTGCTATGAGATCATGTTTTTGAGGTCTACAATAACCTCTCTCAATTTTTGGCTATTTGTTTTCATTTGCATTTGGCAAGGCGATCTCAGTTGATGCCAAAACTTGCAGTGAGGGTCAGTTGAAAGTGGCTCAGCAGCGTATCTTTCAAACCGTCAGACCTGGCATCAAACCGTCTACTCCATCAGCTCCAGTTGGCCGGGTAAACACCAGTGACAACCCCATTCTACCCATAGAGTCACGAAAATGCTCGCGACCACGCTCGACCCAAGTGACCCCAAGGTGCACTAAGCACGATTGGGCAGCGATCTTCTGGGGCTCGTATCTCAGACCTCGTGAGAGCTATCAAAAAACTATCAGGTGCTACAAGATCATGTTTTCAAGGTCTACAATAACCTCTCTCAATTTTGGGTGATTCAACTTCGTTTGCATTTGGCAAGGCGATCTCAGTCGATGCCAAAACTTGTAGTGAGGGTTAGTTGAAAGTGGCTCAGTAGCGTATCTTTCAAACCGTCTGACCTGGCATTGAACCATCCGCTCCATCAGCTCTAGTTAGCTAGGTAAACACCAGTGACAACCCCATTCTACCCATAGAGTCACGGAAACGCTCGCGACCACGCTCGACCCAAGTGACCCCAAGGTGCACTAAACACGATTGGCCAGCAATCTTCTAGGGCTCATATCTCAAACCTCGTGAGAGATATCAAAAAACTATCAAGTGCTACGAGATCATGTTTTTGAGGTCAACAATAACCTCTCTCAATTTTTGGCGATTCGACTTCATTTTCATTTGGCAAGGCGATCTCAGTCGATGCCAAAACTTGCAGTGAGGGTTAGTTGAAAGTGGCTCAGCAGCGTATCTTTCAAACCATCTGACCTAGCATCGAACCGTCTACTCCATCAGCTCTGATTGGCTGGGTAAACGCTAGTGGCAACCCCATTATACCCATAGAGTCATGAAAATGCTCGCGACCACGCTCGACCCAAGTGACCCCAAGGTGCACTAAGCATGATTGGGCAGAAATCTTCTGGGGCTCATATCTCGGACCTCGTGAGAGCTATCGACAAACTGTCAGGTGCTACGGGATTGTGTTTTCAATGTCTACAATAACCTCTCTCAATTTTGAGCGATTTGACTTCGTTTGCATTTGGCAAGGCGATCTCAGTCGATGCCAAAACTTGCAGTGAGGGTCAGTTGAAAGTGGCTCAGCAGCGTATCTTTCAAACCGTCTACGCCATCAGCTCCAATTGGCTGGGTAAACATTAGTGACAACCCCATTCTACCCACAAAGTCACGAAAATGCTCGCGACCACGCTCGACCCAAGTGACCCCAAGGTGCATTAAGCACGATTGGGCAGTGATCTTCTGGGGCTCATATCTCAGACCTCGTGAGAGATATTGACAAACTGTCAGGTGCTACAGGATCATGTTTTCAAGGTCTACAATAACCTCTCTCAATTTTGGGTGATTCGACATCATTTGCATTTGGCAAGGTGATCTCAGTCGATGCCAAAACTTGTAGTGAGGGTCAGTTGAAAGTGGCTCAGCATCGTATCTTTCAAACCGTCCGACCTGGCATCAAACCGTCTGCTCCATCAGCTCCGGTTGGCCAAGTAAACACCATTTACAACCCCATTCTACCTACAGAGTCACGGAAATGCTCACGACCACTCTCGACCCAAGTGACCCCAAGGTGCACTAAGCATGATTGGGCAGCGATCTTTTTGGTTGTTGGATTCATAGAGGACTAGGACTATATCAGTGGGAAACTCAAGAGCAATTTTCAATACCATGCTGATGATGCCTTCATGATGCATGATAATGCAGTTCTTTGTGTTGAGATCATTCATGATTCAGAGACATTGGCTTCAGGTTCATAGGGTGGGAAAATTGAGGAGGACGTGCTCGCAATTGAATCCCAAAATACATATGTATGATGGCTTCGACAAAATATTTATTGGTGTCACTTGCATGAAGCGGTATGTTTGTGGAGAGCCAGAAATGACACACTCTAGTTATAGCACCAAGCGTCCAATCAAAACATAGACGCATTAACACTTGTGTTGCAATAAGATCCAGATGGCACTATTCAGTAAATTAGTCCCTTCGTGTCTATCTCATGTTTATGAATAGATGTTTGTAAGCCTTTATTGCTTTCAGGTTAAAAGCATTATCATTTATAGTTTAGTTGATTCATTGTAAATCCTGCACGGGGAGTTGTACTCAGATAATTCAAAGGGCGCTTACGCTTCTCAATAGCGAAGTGATCCAACTGTTGGTCTTGGTTGAGTCTTTTTGTTTGGGCTTTAAAGGTCATTTTGTAAGCATTTCTTTTGAAGACAAATCTATTCACCAACAAGAAGTTAAACCTCAAACATAATAAGCTCCATGAATAGGGTATTCCAGAGTAAAGAAAAACAAATGTAACTTCAACAAGATATAATTTAAATCATAATGATAATCATAGTCAAGATATAACTTCACCATTCAATTCCACAAACATGAATAATAAATATGTATATACAAAAGATGATGCAAATATAACATATAAATGAATATGTTCTATATATGTATCAAATGTATCAAAATTATGTCCATATACAAATATGGCACATGCCATTTCAAAATGTCTACAAAATCAACATTTTAAGGTGTACAATGTGGCATATATGCCATCTCAAAATGTGCCAAGTGTCATCTCTAAATGACCACAAAACTAAAACTGCATCCTATGCTGTAGGGGGATCATCAAAATGTAGCCTCTTTGAAGAAGTGTTGGGCTCTGATTGATCCTGCATAAAAAATGAGTTCAAACCAAAGTTAGATTGCTTACTTTATATGATTTGTACATATATATGTTGGCATTAAGCAGTATTGCCACTAGTGACAACACTTATTTGCATTCTGGATGGAAACCGAGCAGACAGTGCAAACCGAGCAGACAGTGGAAACCGAACAGACAGTGCAAACCGAGCAGACAGTGCAAACCGAGCAGACAGTGCAAATCGAGCAGACAGTGCAAACCGAGCAGACAGTGCAAACCGAGCAAACAGTGCAAACCGAGCAGACAGTGCAAACCGAGCAGACAGTGCAAACCGAGCAGACAGTGCAAACTGAGCAGACAGTGCAAACCGAGCAAACAGTGGAAACCGAGCAAGTTAGTACAAACCGATCAGGACAATGTAAACCGAGTAACATCTTGTCTACCGAGTCACCAATGCTTACCGAGTTCAATACCTACCGAGTGATCAGTATGAACCATGCCTTCACTTCTACCGAGTGCATGACGATGCCGAGTAATGCAGTGGACGCCGAGTATCAGAAAGTCACCGAGTCAGTTTGAAGGAACCGAGTAACCATATTTGGGCCGACTTAGTAGCACTTATGTTTATTTGTCAAGCCGACTGTGTAATTGTAATTGTAATTAATTGTTTGAGACTTGTATATAAACTATATTGTAAAAAGATGAAAAATAATCAAGTAGAATATATGTGAAAGAAAAAGAAAGGCAGAGATAAGTGAATTGCAGAAGGCTTCAGAAGTATAAGGTTCAGCAAAGACAAATTCATCACAAAAGGTGATCAGTACATCAAAGAATCTCAATCAGCAATCCAGTTGCAAAGCAAAGATCTACTGTTTCATTCTAACAGGTGAATCAGTACTAAATCCTTTAACCGGGTAGACTTAACAGTCTTTGTATAAATCTCTTTACCGAGTGCATACTTCACTGTATGTTTGTAAATCCTTTAACAAGGTGGATTTAGCAATCCTTATTGCTCCTAACAGGGCAGATCATCAGAAGTGATCAAATTGTAAGCCTTAACTGGCCAACTTTATTCTGCAGTATTAAAGCTTTGTGGGTTTCATCCCCACCCCAGTTTTACTTTCTTTTGGAAGGTTTCTGGGTAACCAAATCTATGTGTCATTATTGTGAATGCTTTTAAGTTTCATGCTTTCTGTATGCAAAGGTTAAAAAGTAAAATACATGTTAAAATTAGAAGAAAATTTGGAGTTACTGATTCACCCCTCCCCTCTCAGTAACTTGGTTAATTCCTGAATATTTCCAACAATTGGTATCAGAGCTGCATTGGTTCTCAAGACAAAGCTTAACTAGCTTGAGCAAAGATCCAGGACAATGGAGGTATTCAAACTGAACAAGGTGATTGAAAATGAAAAGCTAGATCTGGAAATGGCCATAGCTAAACTCAAAGAAGCAAAAGAACATCTTTCCCAATCCCTAAGAAGAAGGAAGGAACTTGCAAATCAGATGAATGATCAGAATTACATTGAAGAAAAGATTGAAGATCTTCTTCCCTCAAATAACTCAGATGAAGCAAACAATGCTATCAAAGAACTCCTAGAAAAGAATGGGTCTCTGCAGGAAGAAGTGAGAAAATTGAAAAGAGAACAAGAACTACACTCTACAAGATTCTGTGAGATCTTGGAACAGAGAAACAAGTTGAAAGATGAATTAGATGGAAGAAACATTGAAGTCCAAAACAAAACCCTTCAGCTAGAAAATCTAATTGATCAGATCTCTCATACAAATGAAGAAATTCTAAATCTAAGTTCAGAAGTAGAAAACACAAGAGAAGAACTAAGATCTGAAAAGGAAATCAATCTAAGATTGATGGATGACCTAAACGCTGAAAAACAAATCAATGAAGGAATGCTGAAAAGTCAAGAAGACTTGAATCAGCTGTATGAACGAAATCTTCATAGGCAAAAAGGAAAAGCAGGACTTGGATACAAAGAAGAAGGCGAATCCTCTAAGCAAGGTACTAAAAGAAATCAAAAACCTACTTGTAATCATTGTGGTAAAATAGGACATACTTCAAATAAATGTTGGAACAATGAAAAAGCAGAATTCAATGGAAAATGTTATAGCTGCAATCAACTTGGTCATAAAGCAAATGAATGCAGGGAAAAACCTAGATTCAGAGGTAATTGTCACAAGTGCAACAAACAAGGTCACAAGGCATCCGAGTGCAGATCCAAGACATTTAATCCAGCAGAACAAATTGTGAAAGCAATGTTTGGATGGGACTACAACACCTGGTGTAGATGTCATTACTGTGGAGAATATGGACACATTGGCATGAATTGCATAAAACATCATCTAAGGAAAAGAGACACTACCGTAAGATGTTTCAAATGCACTAAACTTGGTCACATAGCCAGAAACTGCATGAATGCTAATGAAATTGAAGAAGGAAAGAAGAATGAAGCAACTAAGGTCAGGAAACAGGTAAGACAAAAATGGATTCCTAAAGCTACCGAGCAATCCAGTCCAAGTAATGGAATGGATGGCTCTATCGACTCAAATTAAATTTCCAAGGAAGCACTGGAACTGTACTCTCATAGATCAATCTCAAGCAGTTCCAGAACCAAAATTAAAAGAAAAGTCTAAATCAGCATGCAAGATGCAGTGAGATCACAGGGAGGTCGGTATAGTCTTCACCGAGCAAGGTCGGTATAGTCTTCACCGAGCAAGGTCGGTATAGTCTTCACCGAGCAAGGTCGGTACCTGTCTTTACCGAGCAAGGTCGGAGCATTATGAATTTTCGAGTTCACCGAGTTGCGAAGTCTTTTTCGAGCAATTAATTCTTAGTGGGTGACAGTCTGTCAGAATTCCTACCCTAATTTGAAATGAGCATTAATGACAGAATTGTAAACAAAAAGCAAGTAATCGAACTCATTCTTCACCGCGAATCTTTAAGCACTTTGAGAGTAGAAAACTTCAAGGGCAACCCGGCGATTTAATACTCTTGCGAAAGGAATTTTCTGTGAGCTACCATGGCATCATCCAGCACCTCAGCGAAGAAAGGATCAGATATGTTAGTCCAAGGGGAGTGGAAAGCACCAGATTTTAAGATCGTGCCCGCTATTGCAGCAGCCCTAGATCCGAACGGAGCTCAATCTCAGATTCCTCCTAAGGTACTGCTTATCAACGATATCCGTAATCATTTTAACTGTTCTATTCAAGAAATGGGAATCCTAGAACTAGACATTGTGCGTGAGGAACTATGTGTGGATGGTATTTTGAAACCCGAGCACAAACATCTGGAAGATAAGGGTTTAGTCCACATTGCACATCTTCCTCGAAACTTTCGAGATAAATGGGTTAGGTACATTCTCAGCCGAGTACACGATGGCAAGATTTGGCTTGAGCAACCTATTGAGATCACAAGGAAAATGATTCATCAAGTTACCGGTCTTCCCATGTTGAACAAAGCGAAAACTACCAAAACCCTAGGTCGGACGGAACTAGAGAAGAAAACCCTAGCCGAGTGGGATGGTAGAGGCATGAAGGTTAGCAGCATTACCGACGCCGAACTGAAGTTTGGTACACATATCATTGCACACAAGATTTACAGTTCTAGTCGACAGAACAGTGTCTCATGTGAAGCTGTTGACCTAGCATACAAAGTGGTCAAAAACAACTTGACATTTGACCTAGCAGACTTATTGTTGAAACAGTTCAACAAGAACATGGAAAGCATCAAAACTTCCAAAAACAATCCATGTAAGTTTGGATCCTTGATAGTCTGTTTATTCTTCTATGTTTAGAAATTCTTCCCTTCTAAAGGAAAAGTTGTATGGAGAAAAGATGTGCCTGTACTTTATGAAATTAATGAATACATCGCAGAAATGGGTGAAAACTTTGAAAGCATCATGGATAATTATTTTGAGTCTTTCAAAGAGAAAATGAATGACAGATTCCGGATTCCACAGAAGTTGGTGGAAGATTACAAAGATGACATCTGTTTTATGGTAGATTGTGATAATGTGTATGTTCAAGCAGTTAAACCGAGAACTGTGTATGTAAAACCTCTTCCTTATGAGGTAAATATTGATGAAACCAAGAACATTATTGAAGCACTTCTAAATCAGCCTGTCAATCCCAAAGCCCCATATTTTGGAACATATGATGAAGCTAAGATGAGAATTGAACTAAGCATAAAGCTTCCACAGGCGGTAAACAAAGGAAAGAAAAGGATAGCTAAAATGCAAATGATAACCGAGGAGAAAGAAGAAATAGGTGAAAAAGAAGAGGAAAAGGATGAGAAAATAGAGGAACCAGAACCTGCAAAGAAGAAAGGAAAAGTTTTTATCACTAAGGCATCTGTGCCTCCCACTGCTGTGTTTACAAGGAGAAATACAAGAGGCAAGGCAGAAAAGGCAGATAAAGACATAGTATTCAAAAGGCCTCCTCTAACCCTTCAAGAAAAGCTCAAACTCTTC
The DNA here is from genome assembly GCA_027943335.1 of Chamaecyparis obtusa. Lineage (NCBI taxonomy): Eukaryota > Viridiplantae > Streptophyta > Pinopsida > Cupressales > Cupressaceae > Chamaecyparis > Chamaecyparis obtusa. The sequence goes on from BSBK01009475.1 coordinate 230,600, forward strand.
AGAGATGGATCAGGATCTAGAGTAAGTAACATAAAATCCTTGAGATATGAAACTAGATCGGAAGCAGAACAGAAGGAAATAGAAGATGCTGTTGTTGAGAAGATGGGACAGTGGAAATACTCTCCTGAAGAAATTACCCCACAGGTTCCAGCAGTTCTATTGAATCCAATAAGAATGAGATGGAGAAATGCAAGGCAAACTGTAATAGACATATTTGATCAAAACCTGAGACAGTTGATGCCGAGCCTGAGCAATGATGAAGTAAAGAAGGCACTAAAAGAAAATGAAAACAAGATGACATTGAAGTTCAATACTTGTTTGATTTTGATCAACAATATTGAATCGGTTGTGAAGGCTGCAAAAGCCACATGGAAGAACATATACCACCTTCACCAACCGAGCATTGAAACTGTAATAATAAAGGATATTGAAGATGACAGCGATGAGCAAGAAGAAGACACCGAGGTAGATGATACTGTAAGGATAGCAGCAGAAGTCATTGCATCCCTTCCTACCTCTCCAGTGAAAGTCTCTACATCCAGCCCAGAGACACCTTCAAGCATGGTTGTGACAACTTCTACATTTGTCCAATCATCCCTAGCAACATCAGAGGCAGCTACCATTTCTTCTACCGAGCTGCAGTCTCCTGTACCAGTAAGTTTTCCAGCTTTTGAATCATCAAGTGTAAATATTTTAAGTTCTCCAGTAGAAAGTATACCAGTGTCAATAGCCAGCCCTACTTTATCTACTGTCACCACTACAAGAGCATTAAGTAAAGATAAGCCTAAGGCTCTACCGAGTATAAAATTTTTGGGTAAAAATATAGTTGAGGATATAGACCTAGATGAAGAGATAGAGATTCCTACTTTAAATTTTGCAAATCTCTCAGCAGACCAGATGCAGAATATAGGTGAGATCCTCCAAAGGAAAGCAAAACAAAAGAAGCTTAAGGAGGAGAGAGACAAAGAGTATCAAATCATCAAGGATGCTAAGGACATTTTGTCTGATGCATTAGGCATTAAAGTAGACTCTTCCCAGCATGTTTTGTTACAATTGGCAGAAGCAGTTGAGAAATACAATGAGGACTCATCCGGGACAGAAAAGTTAGTTGAAAGAGCCGAGAAGAGATTCAACAATAAAGTGCTTGAGCACATTGCTCAGCACATAGCTATCAACCAAGTGGAATTGTCTTCAGTTTTGTCTAACACAGAGTCTATTTATTCGAATGCTACCTCTCTTTTGGCCAGACTATGCAATTTTGCCGAGTTCACAAAGGATGTCAAAGATAAAATGAATAAAATGGATGAGGATATGAAGATTAGCATACAGAAGCTGCAACTTAAACCAAGTTCAAGCTCTGCTCATCACATGAAAATTTCACATCTATCCAATATGCAGTCTGATCTATTGAAAGAAGACTCAAGGATCCGGTCCACACTGCTAGACATCCAACACATGATCCTTCCCATCATGAATACAATGTATAAGCACATTGAACATTCCAGAACATTGATTCATGACAATCAGTTCTCCATAGCAGATCACATGATTGAACTCTCTGCAGAAATCCAAATTGCTATACAAACATGTAAGATTCTGCAAGAAAGTTGGGACAGAACCCTGGCACTAATAATGAAGGTACATTCTGATTTCTTATCAAATTTTGGATTCTCTCTGTAAATAACTTGTATATGCACCTTTGGCATTATCGTCAAAAAGGGGGAGATATGTATAGAAGGAGAGATATGTATACTGTATAGATTTGTATAAGAAACAGTTAGCACATTGAAAGGGGGAGACAATGTATAAAGCCCTATAACAAAGACAAATTTTGAAAAATCAAAATAAAACTCAGCATGATTCGTGTATATAAATTTTGGCCAATAAGTGTTTTTGTCACTAATGCCAAAGGGGGAGATTGTTGGCATTAAGCAGTATTGCCACTAGTGACAACACTTATTTGCATTCTGGATGAAAACCGAGCAGACAGTGCAAACCGAGCAGACAGTGGAAACCGAACAGACAGTGCAAACCGAGCAGACAGTGCAAACCAAGCAGACAGTGCAAACCGAGCAGACAGTGCAAACCGAGCAGACAGTGCAAACCGAGCAAACAGTGCAAACCAAGTAGACAGTGCAAACCGAGCAGACAGTGCAAACCGAGCAGACAGTGCAAACCGAGCAGACAATGCAAACCGAGCAAACAGTGGAAACTGAGCAAGTTAGTACAAACCGATCAGGACAATGTAAACCGAGTAACATCTTGTCTACCGAGTCACCAATGCTTACCGAGTTCAATACCTACCGAGTGATCAGTATGAACCATGCCTTCACTTCTACCGAGTGCATGACGATGCCGAGTAATGCAGTGGACGCCGAGTATCAGAAAGTCACCGAGTCAGTTTGAAGGAACCGAGTAACCATATTTGGGCCGACTTAGTAGCACTTATGTTTATTTGTCAAGCCGACTGTGTAATTGTAATTGTAATTAATTGTTTGAGACTTGTATATAAACTATATTGTAAAAAGATGAAAAATAATCAAGTAGAATATATGTGAAAGAAAAAGAAAGGCAGAGATAAGCGAATTGCAGAAGGCTTCAGAAGTATAAGGTTCAGCAAAGACAAATTCATCACAGAAGGTGATCAGTACATCAAAGAATCTCAATCAGCAATCCAGTTGCAAAGCAGAGATCTACTGTTTCATTCTAACAGGTGAATCAGTACTAAATCCTTTAACCGGGTAGACTTAACAGTCTTTGTATAAATCTCTTTACCGAGTGCATACTTCACTGTATGTTTGTAAATCCTTTAACAAGGTGGATTTAGCAATCCTTATTGCTCCTAACAGGGCAGATCATCAGAAGTGATCAAATTGTAAGCCTTAACCGGCCAACTTTATTCTGCAGTATTAAAGCTTTGTGGGTTTCATCCCCACCCCAGTTTTACTTTCTTTTGGAAGGTTTCTGGGTAACCAAATCTATGTGTCATTATTGTGAATGCTTTTAAGTTTCATGCTTTCTGTATGCAAAGGTTAAAAAGTAAAATACATGTTAAAATTAGAAAAAAATTTGGAGTTACTGATTCACCCCTCCCCTCTCAGTAACTTGGTTAATTCCTGAATATTTCCAACAATATATATATATATAATTCATAATTTTCAAACACTAATTTAATTAAAATTATAACTGAATACAAATAAATTTGTACCTGGTCTCTCGATTGCCTACCATGATCAGGTGTCCTAACATAAGTCCTGGGTAGCAAAGGGACCATGCCAACAATACCAACTCTGACCTATAAATATATATTTGCAATAATGAGATTAGTAGACTGGTGCAACATAGAGTAATAAATCTACAAAATAGGATGATAGCATAATAAAATTACAAATTGATTGAACTAAAATTAAAACTTACATTTGGTGATCCCTCCTCTGGAATAGTGGGCTGGGTCAACAAAGAAATGAAAGATTCTTGTGGGACCTCCCTCATAGTCAGAGTAACCTATGAGAGTAAAAAGATTGTCAATTATATATCAATGTACTTCATCATAGCAACCCTAGTTACAAAATACAAATAACAATATGTAAAAGTCTACGTACAATCGGGCTATCACTCTGAATCAAGACGCCTGTAACCCTACGCCGTTGAACTGGTGTCGGGACATCATCAATAGCCACACCTTATACAATAACATGCAAGTAAAATATTTATTACTACACACAAGTGGCATACATATGCATGCATAATTAATCTTAAACAATTAACTACCTTTCCTTTGTCGACACCTAATGAAGGAACCCCCTCACGCCCCCCACTGACATTGGCTGTAGCCTGCAAGAACACAATAAGATGACAATATATATTAGTAAATGTATGAATTTTATTGCTCTAATTGATAGAGATTTAAGCATGTACACCAAATGATATAAAAAAAAAACTAATGGGTTCATAATTTATAATATATCGTATAGTCATCAAGGCCAAATGAAATGGCTGAAAGTGTGGACTCATCCACCTATCTCACCTCCTCCTATGTCATCGACTGAACATAAATGGAAAAAATATATATACATAAGTGCATGCAATCATTAAAACTAATCTAACTAAATAAATTATTTTTAAATTAAATAAGTCATGTGACAAATTTATTTATAATGTTTACTCTTACCATATCAATAGGAGTCAATGGCTCTACGTGCACCTCCTAAGCACTCTCATGAGATGTAGATGCTCCATGAGGTGTTGCAGCCTTTGCAGTAGCCTCTCTTGTATCTCCCTCATCAATATCATGAAACTGATATATATCAGAATCAGTAAGCAGTCTGAGGCACATATGCCTGCACATAATGCACGTATGGGGCTCACATACATGTGAACTCCGACGAGATGTTGATGCGCCAGCAACATCCACAGGAGGCAACACTGACCTAGTCTGTGTGATCAACTGATCACTCAGTAAATGAATTGCCCTAATAGTCTGTTCAACAGCCTCTGTAATGATATCAGGATGCTGCACTGAAGGAGGGGGTGCAACATCAGTGGGGGGGACAAAGGTAGTGGCCTTTCGGCGCTGGGAAGATGGCCTAGTTTGAGGAGCTCCTCTGCCTATGCCCATGCTGGGCCTCATACTCCAATAATCAACATGTTGACCAAGCACAAACTCAGCATACAATTTTTTAAGGAAATAAAATGGGACCTCCAAATTGCTATGTGGTGGTTTATCAAAAACCATCCACTAGCGATCCCAAAAGTTTGTGCGCATTGCTTCATTTGTGCACCATTTTATTGATAATTTGGGCTTTTTGGGGTCAACTGGTATTCTAGTTTTAGGATCGACAAAAAGGGCAGCTATATCTTCCTTAGTTATATTAAGGGCTACAATCCCATCATGGTCAAGCCCGTCATCAAATTGGTCGTGCATATCATCACGCCAATGAAGAGCAGCATTATGTTGCTGCGTGAGTGTGTCAATATTTCCAACAATTGTATTTAGTGTGGTAAGCATGGGAGCTAATATAGGTATATTTTGATACGTGTTTTGGAAACCTCATATTGTGTTCAAATTTTCTTCTATCAAATCTTGTAAAGATTTAGGGTTTAGATATGGGGGATTATTTTCGGGATTGTTATTTGGAGGGTTATTTTCTTCATTGTTGTCAGCCATGCCTGATTAAATAAAAAACAAATCTAAGTTTCAAATATTATTACAAATATAAATACAAAACCCTATTTAAAAAAAAAACACTACATTTACAATGAAAATGAAATAAATTAATAAAAATATACAATTAACTACTTACCAAATATGCTTGAAGTCAAATTTGACGTTTCGAATATCAGGTATCCGAAAATATATTGGGTATCAGAAAACCGCGGCTAGAAAATGATAAAATCACGCTAGGAAATGAAAAATAGGGCTCGCGGGTGCGGGATATATGCCACAGTTATCGGGTACTCGAAAATATTGGGTACCTGATATTTTCAGGTACTCGATTAGGAATGTGCTTTGGTGGCAGGCTTGCCCAGGTGTACTGACACCCAGGCCTACTAAAAAGTCAACAAGCGCTTTCATGCACTTTTGGACGAGTGAAAAGTGAATATTTTTCACATCGCCACTTTTTGGCCCCTCATCTTCTTGCACATACCCTTTTCCCTTAATATATGATTAGCTAGTAATTAGGTTTCTAGTGTTATAAGATCATTTTTGTAACGGTTTGAAGCTAAACGATGCATCCCTTTACTATTTATAAGAGGGGATACCAAGACCAAAGAAAAAAAATGATACGATCGCTCATAGACTTTATAATTTTGGGATATGCTATGACATTTTGGATCTTTATTATAATCATGTATCCATCAACTGGTTGTTTTCTATAATACAAAGGCCTTCTATGTTCAGATCTTAGTGATATCTATTTTCTTGTTCTTCTGAATTAGTTCTCTGTGATAAATCTTCTGATTTTCTTTAATGTGTAGTTTGATGAAAATATAATTCTTAGTAAATTGCAGTTTGATTATCAAGTTGAAATATTAATATTCTGTTCTGTTGGTTTTTTTGAGAAAAATTCAATTCAATAGGACTAACTATGAATTCAAATGAATTATATGCTCATTTGAACACCTTTAAATCAATAGTTTTCAATTATAAATTATCTCCAGAGTTATTCATATGATTCATTCTAAATTGAGTTAATAGAGATCAAATTTGAGAGGTTTAGGTACTGGTCTAGTTTAAAAAAAATCAATCTTTAGCATTAACAAAAAAATTGACACAAATTATCTTTCTTTCTTTTAAGCATTATATGTTTTAAAATAAACCAACAATTTACTACAAAGTTTTCACTTGCCATTTTATATAGATTACATCAATTCCAGACAACCATCTACTATAAAAAGCCTATAACCAATAGATTTGGGTCGAGGTATAGGCCCACTAGCCTTGGTCTTGCAAAGCCAGAATTGCAGAAGTTCCAATCCTATTTTAGGTTTAGACTTTTTAGTTGGCCAAATCACTCGGGTTTCCCATCATTGGAGTGACAAGTCCATAGGAAATCCAATCTGTTGATTTGAGTACCAACAGATTAACGACTTTACTAGGGAGTTGCTCACAATTTGCATTGTGAAGATACTCAGAAATTCTTATTTCATAGACCAAAATTGAATATGTAGACTCTACTAGAAGAGAAGAACTTAGAAAAATAAAAATAACATTTTTCCTCAAAATTGAGGTGGGGACACTATTGTAATATATGTAGTGTTCTATTAAGAGAAAAAGGAATAATTCTAGACACATAGCAACTAGATACATGTGGGGTAGAAGGTCCTTACATGTAGGATCATATAATCATATTGAATTGGATATGCACTTCATGAGAGGCAAAAAATCCAATCTAGATATGACTTTTTTTGGATTTAAAGATTTTGTAGAAAGAGAAAGGAGACATCAAGATGAAGGTGATGATCCACAATCTAGTCATCACACCCATGATGAAGATAATAGAAACCCATTCTATATAGCTACAAATGAAAATAATGACCGACAAGATGATGTTGAAGATGCGGAGAATAATGAGGAAGATGAAGAATATTGCAATAAGGTAGACCTGATATTATCTATGAATTGGCAAATCTCTATCTAGGAGATAGAAGGACAACTAAGGCTCTTAGAAGGAAACCTAGTGATGTATTGGAGATTTTGGGAATAAAAAGAGATCAGATTACTACCCCAAAAGGAGGTAGAAGAAAAGTTGAACAAACAAATGAGGAAAGAGATGAAACAAGGAGAAATAATGGTGAGGATAGAGCACCAAAATATAATCCTCCTCATAGAAAAAGCATTGAAAAAATATTAAACAATGGGTATGCCAACCCACTATTTGAGAAAGAAAGAGGAAGAAGGAGAAACAATGATGGACATTGGAGGCAACCAAATAATGGAAATCAATATCCTAAGAATCATATGAATCAAAACAATGGGAATCGACAAAATAATAATCAAAGGGGTCAAATAATAGGAATAACAATCATCAAAATTTGTGGCCAAGGATAAATAATCAAGGTGGAAATCATATAAACGCTAGAGCCCCTATAGTGATTGAAAGATATAAGAAATTAGACTTTGCTAGTAAAGTGGGATTCCCAAATCCTATATCCTCTAACAAGGACTTGTACTAATGTAATATTATGCTAGGACTAACATGGAAAGGTCTCCTAAGAGGGACACAATAATTTTAGTGCATCATTTGTGGGTACCATCCCCACCGGGGTTTTTCCTTGACTAGTGTTTCCTCAAGAACAAATCATGGTGTTATGCGTTATTTACTTTATGTGTATGTTCTTATTTTAGATATTGCATGGTTAAGTTTGAATTGGTTTAAAATGAATAAAAGTAATGCAATACTGATTCATCCCCCCTCTCAGTATTGCTTGATCTCAACATATATTATCATGAGAAACCTCTCCTTGAGAAGAAATTGACCTCTATATGACCTCTTCCCACCAAAAAGTGGTGAAATTTATTTTGGGAGTCAAGTATGCATAAAGAAAGTCAGACATGTAGGCGGTGTGGGACTAGATCAAGCATAATAGAAATAAAACCATAAGAACACAAAAATGAGGCCTAATTAAGATTATAATTATAGGTGATTACAATTGAGGATGGTTCAAACTTTAATAAATTTCAATTAAAATTTAAAATTTTATTTTAATTTAATTTTTATTGAAGGAAATCCAAAATTAAAACCTAACCATTTTGAATCGGACCTTAAATCAAAACCTATCTCAACAAAAATCCTAATTAGATTCTAATTACAACCCTTGTGAAGCCCTAATCATAATTAAAATTTTATTGTACAGGTAAATTTAATTGGTTTAGTGTTAGTGTGAGAGTTTAATATGATGTAAGGTTAACATGAGGGTTGAGTTTGGTTTGGATTTAGGGTTCAATTTGATTTAGCAGGCAAGGATTTAATTTGGTTTAGGATTGTATCTAAATTTAGTTTAGCATCAGTGTTACCTGGTGAATAATTTGTTTAAGGGTTAGGGTTCAATTTCATATAACTTTAGGGGTTGAGTTTCAATATGGTTAAAGGTTAGATTTAGGCTTCAATATTGTTTAGTGCTAGAGTTAGAATCATATGTAAAATCAGAGTGATTTGAGTTTAACATAGAAACCATAATTTAATAATTGTTATAGTTGAATTTGGTTCAATGTTCAATCATATTTAGGGCTAGTATTGAATTTCATTTAGTGTTCAAAGATGTAACAATAGGATTCAATTTTGTATAGTGTAATTATAATTATGGTTTAGTTTTGTTAAGGGCTATGGTTAAATTTGGTTAAGAGTTAGGGTTAAGTTTTAATTTGGTCGAGTTTTAGGGTTTAGGTTTAGTTTGATTATAATATTATAGTTAAATTTGGTTTGGGGTAAAGGTTTAAGTTGTTTTAGTGTTTAATTTTTATTTTGATTTGATTTAGTATATAGCTAGGGTTAGGGTTCAATTTATTTTAGTATTTAATTTTTTGGGGGGTTAGTGTTTAATTTGATTTACTTCTAGGGTTAGGGTACAGTTTGGTTGTGTTTGTACTAGGGCTCAATATAGTCAAGAATTGGGGTTAGGGATTAATATATTTTATTATTTGATTTGGTTTAGAGTTAAGGTTCAATTTGGGTTAGGTTTTCAGAACAAAAGCCAAACTTGAATTTGCATTAACATTTTATAAGGTTAGAGTTCAATTTTGATTTTGTTTTAGTCTTAAGGTTGAAACTGAAAAATATAGGGGTAGGGTTAAATTTGGTTTAGTGATAGGGATGGGAATAGATAAGAATTAGAGTTAGGATTACAATTTAAATATTAGTCCTCATTTATTAAACTTGTTAAAGTTTAAGTTTGTATAATGTTGAGGTTTAAGGTTATGGTTCAATTATATTTAGTTTTAGGATATAGATTAGAACTATAGTTAGTGTCATAATTAAAAAGTAAGCCTAATATAATATGGCTTATAGTTCAATTTTTGTTTGTTGTTAGCTATTGTTCAGGTTGGGATTCAATTTAGTTTAGTCTTAGGGTCAATGAACTTCATTTGATTTATTATTATGGGTACCTAGGTTTGTTTTCTTAGTATATTAGGGTTGAGATTAAAATGGTATGCCTAATTTAATAAGGATTAGAATTCAATTTAGTTTGATTTTCAATTAGATTTAGGGATGTCATTCAATTTAGTTTATTGTTAAGGTGAAAGTTCATTTTGGTTTAGGGTTAGGGTTTAATTTGGTTTAGTGTTTAATTAGGTTTAGTTTTAGATTAAAATTTGGTTAGTGTCTGGGCTCAATTAAATGTTGTTCAATTTAGTCTAACACTTAATTAGGGTTTATGGTTAGGCTTCAATCAAGTGTACCATTAAATTTCAAATTTATTTAGTATTAGGGTTAAATTTAGTTTAAGGTTTGTATTTATTTTAGTTTAATACCAGGGTTAAATTTGCATTTTTAATGCTCATTTTGATTTAAGCTTAGGATTTTATTTTTTTAGAGTTAGGGTTAGGTTTTAATTTTGTTAAGTGTTGGGGTTAAATTTAATCTAGTGTTATGTTTAAGGTATGATTAGAAAGTTAGATCCCTTTCTTAATTTAACTATATGATTGTTAAGGTCAAAATTAATAACTCTTAATCTAAACTATCATTAGTTGAAGTCTTTTCATAGATAAATAGAAGTCAAATTGTGATGATTTTTATGAAAGCATTGTGTGTGTGAATTTTGTACCTGTTCTGTAGACACAACACTTCAGTAAAACATTAGGGGTTAGCAAAAATCAAAATCGTGTAATGAATTGAAAGCTAAACTAACCAGGTGATTTACTGCCTTCTAATAGGTGCGAGTATGATGTTCTCAGATTGTATCGAGATCAGTGACCTTGACGACACCTAAATGAAGGATTTGAATGCAAAACTGATATGAAATATGAATGCAATTAATCTATTTTTTTTAATTTTCTATGCAATGATATGATCAAAACTGATATGAATCTAGAATTTAAGATGAAATTGATATGCAATGAATTGATCTAAGATGAATTCTAAATGATATGCAATACTCAAAAATAAGAATGATCTCACAATAGCTTGGATTTGCAAAGATGATTCTTTAGTCTCCAATTCGACAGCGTGAAGATGCAAAAATATGAGATGGATTGTGAAGAGCTAGGACCTTCATTTATAGAAATCCAGGGCTTTGGAGGTGCATGGGAAAAAAACCATAAATCACTCAAATAACTCAGGTTGATTTTTGAGTTATTTTTAAATAAAAGATATTTAACTCACAAAAACATGCAAAAGCAGAGTTTAACTCAAAATAGAGTTTATCTTTAATTGATAATTGATAACTGTCTGCTTTTCTTGAATGTGCATGATTTAATATGAATTAATTAATAATAAAGTGATTTATTTTCAACTTAATTGATTTTGAAAAATAAAACAATTGATTTATGGGTTAATCAATTATTTTTCAAACTTTTATTCAAAAACAATATTATTAAAAATTGACAACTTGCTTTAATTAATTAAATAAGAATTAATCAATTATTCATACAATTTAGGAATAGAATTAACTTCAATTAAACAATTAAGTGGCAGAATTAAATCTAATTAATTAAATATTGAGAATATTCAATTAATCAAACTTTAGGATAAATTGGATTTATCGCCAAATAATCATTAAATTAAAGATAATTAAGATGAATAGGAATATTACTAGGAATATTCCCCTGATGCAGAATTTAGGATAATCAATTAGGATTCGATGATGTGCCGATGTGCCTGAGGTTAGGACTTCGATGTCGATTTCATTTGATGTGTCAATATAGGAGGTTAATGAACCTATAGCCCATTTTTGGGGTATGACAAGCGTGACATAAGGTCAATTTGTAAGATGACCAAATGTTTGATTTTGACATTTCATTTACAAATATTTTTGTAATAACTACATGAAACAAGATTTGATCTATAATAGATTTATTCAAAACTATTTAACTCAAATTATTTGAAACATAAAATCTAATCTCATCAAAGGCCAAGGATGAAATTTTTTATTTATTCATAAACTCATATGAAATATAATATATTGTAAAGACATTTTTTTTACAACAAAGCCACATTAGTGATATACAAAAAGATAATAAAATCGGTCAAATAAGTCAAATGTCAAATCTACACATTGATAAGATAAGATAATATCCTTTAAATAATATGAAAAAGGTACATGGTTTGACCAAAATTTCTAACAAAAATAGGTGAACTCATTAGTCTAACAAGGATAGGTGCTGACCAAACTGTCGAACACACTTTGAGAACATCATATGAAATATTACATCAAATTCTATAATAATCTCGACAAACCACTTGAAATAATAACTAACACCTATAAAGAATTTTGACCAACTAGTCAAAATACATAAATGTATGTCAATACAATAGACCAATGGTCAATTAGAAAGGAGTCATAATACATCAACAAGAGGACCTTCCTGATAGAAGCTCCCACCACCTATTACACACAAAACATCAAGGACGAGAATATTGTAGGAATGTGCTTCCACCTTACCATGAAGAAGTTACTATTCCTGAGAATAAATTTCTTGACATGAAAGATATCCAACGCCCCAGCTTGAGATAGTCTAACAATGTAAAATCTGACACAAGTAATGGAAAAGGTGCAATATAGTATAACTACTCTCTACGTGAATGCAATGAAATCATTTCATAAAGTAAAACTCTTTCTCAATCAAAAGCATCCCAAGAGCCAACATATTATGAACTCTTCTCATAAGACATAGTTTACACAAGGTGTATATCAGAACAACATAAGCATCATTTCTTGTTGTTCGATAATATTATGGAGAGATTCTATTTCCAAACATATAAATTATATAATGGTGATAATCACAACAATGTGACGCCATAATGCAATCATACTTTTCTAAATGAGTCAAGAATTCCTAATACATATAATGTGCCTCATTAAATAACTATATCTATTAAAACATGATATTTAAATTAAAGATCAACATTCCTTTAGGGTCTGTTTGGGGGCTAGAATTAGACTGGAATTGGCATTATCTAATTCCGGATAATGTCAATTCCATGTTTGTGTCAATCCAAAAAATTGAAATTGGAATTTTGAAATTCCAATTTTGCCCCAAAATGGGCATTTGCATCTTCCACTCAAATAGGTGGAATTGGAATTTCGAATTCCAATTCCAATTCCAATTTTTATAAAACCAAATTTAATATTTTGTGGGATTCGTAACTATAAGGATGTATATTATATTGCTATAAGGATGTATATATATACATACATGTGTGCATATATATGTATATACACACATGTGTGTGTATATATATACACACCTGTGTATATGTGTGTGTGTGTGTGTGTGTGTGTATATATATACACACATGTGTATTTGTGTATATATATACACATGTGTGTATATGTGTATACATGTGTGTATATACACACATGTATGTGTATATATACACACACGTGTGTGTATATACACATGTACACACATCTGTGTATGTGTATATATACACGTGTGCATATGTATATATATACACACATGTGTGTATATACAAACATAGACACACCATATTCAAAGAAATTAAAATAAAGAATTAAAATTCCTTATGCATCTTCTCAGTCATCTTTCGGGTGAACCAAACGGGTCAGCCCATATTCCAGAAATCATTTTCAGGATTTGTATCTTCCAGAATTGCAGCATCTTTCAGAATTGACTATATCCAGCATTTGATATTCCAGCACCCAAACGGACTTAATGAGTTCATCACTCTCAAACTCAAATACATCTCAATTTCACAATGAATCATGAATCTTCATACAACAATTATTTCAATGCACATCGGCCCACCCTACCCACAGTTTTCTATAATCTGATTGGAGTGTTTGTCCAAGTACGTAGAGATTTATCCCCGTCTCTCCAATTGAAATTCTAAACTTTCGCAGTGCCAGGGCAGAAATCAGATGCTGCAGAAGCAAATGTCACACCTCTCATTATATTATTTCCTTTTGTTGGGATTGGAAGGCCAACGGACATTTGTCTGTTGTGCCTTGTCTTTTCAGCTGCTCAGATTGAGCTTATAAATAAGATTCTTGTAGTCATTTGTAAAATATTCTTTTCTGAGGTTAATATAATTTCTCTGCTCTCAGTGTGGACGTAGCCACTATTGTGGTGAACCACGATAAACAATGTGTTCATTGTTTGTTTGCAATCTGTTATTTTATGTTGTTAATTCTGGTTGTAAATTCGAATTTTTAAATCTACACCTTTAGCCACTGGATTCAAATAATCAACTGATGAAGACCCCAATCTGACCACAGAAGCTATGAAACACAACCTGACTCATAGCCAAGAGCTAGACAAACAAGAAAATATTGCTAAGATGGGCGATCTACTAGGAAATTATGACATGCCGCCTCATAATGGATACGCCCAACCTAGCGCACTTCACATTTTCTGCGACCAAAAACACTACAAGCAGCCACTAGCCATGTATCTGCAAGACTAAATGCCCAAATCAAATCATACCTCATCGACATACTCACCCAAGCTATTAAATATAAATTTTGCACACCAAATATGGTGGCGATCAGGATTAAAAGTTGCTATGGCTGCCACTTTTCCAGAAAATCTATCATGGCATGAAGAAGGGCACTATGCAAAAGTAAACACCATGTTCTAAAACATAAGAAATCATGCAATCATGAAATCATGCAAGGTCATGTACTCCGCAATTATAAGGAATGTGAATCGACCCAAAAAGAGTCAGATTTAAAGAATTCATACGTAGGGTATAGCTCTAAAAGTGGATAGAACTTCAAGATAACAAGAAATCAACCAAATATAATAAACATTACAGTATGTAGAGCATATATATATATATATATATGAGATTTTAGTTCTATGCCTCACAAAATGAAGAGATAGGCATTGAAATAGACAAATATAAGGTCGAGCTCTTATTCAATGCAAGTCAAGATGTATTGAAACAAACAGATAATCGAGGTCGTGACATATTCATCACAGACCATGACAAAGTCATTGCTATCTGTTATTACAGGCAAATAAATCCCATGTCAACGTGCAAACTCCGAATTCGGCATAATCATATTCTCTGCAGGTGTCGAAACACTCTTTCCCCACAAGATTGCATTGTCCACTAAAATGAGCACTCCAAAATCCGCAATACCCGTAGCCGTCATAATCCATAGCCTCTTTGTAATTACCGACAATAACAAATAAACCAAGGTATTTCAGAGTTTATTTGAAAAATTAAAAATTGTTAAAAGAGAAGAAAACGAATGCATTTTACCAGAAGCAAAAGCAGCAGATGCCATGAGCAATAGCAGGAGCACGTATGCCTTCGCCATTTGTGCAGCCAATTATCTATTCTGTCAGAGGAAATTAAGATTAATGATGCTACTATTTGATATAGTTGAAGCAGGTAATTTTTTTATTTGTTTAATCTCTGGATCGCTGTGTTTCTATGAAAACTCCAAAACAATTAGTTTTAATCGCTCGTTAGTAGCAATGTAAATAAATTAATGACGTTTACATAGCTGTGACGGTATGTACAAAGCTTCAGATAATGATTAATTTGGAGTTTGCACTTAGATTCCAAATTAAGTGCTTCGGACTTTGCAGTTGCCGCTGGAAGACTTACGTATCCAATCTAACTACTTTTCTTATAACTCTGATAAGGAAATAATAATATAAATTCATGCGAAACATAATAATTTAATCTTCGCAGTGCGTGCCGACCGAACGGTTGATTCTTATGTAAACAATAATATTTTTTTTGTTTCTCCGAAAATGTGCAATCTGCCCAAACCTAAGGCATTAAACAATATTTGTATTAAAGGTACTGGTGCAAACAAAACTGACAAAATATCAGTCATTAATGTATATGTTCTGAACAGGTGGTAAAGTCCAATGACAAAAGTTTACTGTCGTGGATACCAAAAAGAGAATTTTTCAGGACACCTGTTGTTTTTCGACAAAGCCAGGCTCTGCATGAAACATTAGGCACAGACATACAACCCTACTGAGAAAGTAAAATTCCTTTTTTTGGGTTCCTCTATCATTTTTCCTAAGTGAAAATTGGCTGAAGAAATCTATTTTTTAATTGATGATAGAAGAATATATAATTTGCTCCAAGGTGACACCAAACCTAAGAGTACTGAAGTATGTACAAATATGGCTAAATCTGAATCCAAATAAGATCATTCTGAGTTATGGAATACAATGAGAATGTACCTTTTCGATGTCAGAAGTTCCTGCAGTATAGCCATTTGAAAAAAACATACCTGCTCCAAGATATGCAACATGCTTCAAATACATTGAGAAAAAGCCGCGAACAAAACCAAGACCAATGAACCCATAACACCCAATAGAATATCTCAATGAAATATTAATAGAGCACAGTCCAGAAAAGGAGAGGAGCACAATCTGAAAAACTCCCAAATTGTTGTTATCTTCAAGACTACTGCAAGATATGTGAACTAGTTTCATCATTTTAAGTAAGGAAAATGTTCTTGCAGAGATTGTAGGTGATGCTAAACAAAGCAATCCATATAAATACGTTTGCACTAAAACAAAATGCATTATGTCGAATCTTCTCTATTCAGTAAGGATCAGTTTTCATTCTCAGTTTCTACAAACTACTTTTGGAGTTGTAGATGTATTTGTTGAATTTATAGGAATGTTTTCCTACAGTGTTATATTTCTAGTTTTCTCAGTGGAGATGGTTTGCAAACTCAATCTTTTTCAACTCACTTCATTAGGCATTTTTCCTTACAACTTGTTTTGGATTGCCAATTTGCCAGTATTGAATTACAGCAACTAGGACATGTGTAAGATTTTTTAACCTGTTTCCTTATCCTCATAGTCCAAAATTAGCAACAACTAAGTATACAATCTTGGTAAGCACTTTATCATTTTTTTACGCATAGCATTTGATTGATTTTGGTGATGCCATATTATCTAATGAGGCCAATAGTTCATATTATCATATTTGTTATTTACCAGTCTTTTATATATATGATTGAGTTGTTGCTTCTGGTGTCTTATATGATCAATGAGTACTAATTAATATCCTTATCTCCTTTGTTTAAATCACTAAATATTATTGCCATAATTTTAAAGCTCTATTAATGTTATGCCTTTAAAAGATAGACATTCCTGTTGTGTTCTGTAAGCAACGCCTATTTTTACTTACTACTACTAATATTCATTTGGATAGGAGAAGTGAGGCATAATTCAATAAAATATGCTTATCACAAAACCATTTATGGAGTGGTATGTTTGAACATTAATTATGTATTCCACTTCTAATTGTTGGAATAGTGAAAATTATTATCACAGACCAAATGAAGGCTCCACAGAAACTATGAACTTCATGTGTGAGATGCTGCTCATCACCGTCCGTCATTAATTCCACAACAAAATTTGAACAATGGTCTTCATAGCATTTATTATGTATTTCTCTATAAATTAATAGACGAGGGCTTGTGTTCAACAGGGCTCAGTTTTGAGTTTCTCTTCTGTTACTTAGATTTCAACTTGGTATCAGAGCCCATTGAAGTGGAAGAAGTTCTTGAAATTCCTGAGAGAGATGTTGCCGAAGTAGAAGAGTGTTAGTAGTGACTACCTACCAGTTCTTTTCGTTTCTTTCCGTGTTGAGGAAGCTAGAGAAAGTGTCAAGGATTGCTAGTCAAGGCAGGAGAAGGAGATCACGGTGGTTAGTGCATTGCCAAAGTGTTACCAATAGAGCTCATATTTGGGTTTCTCCTCTGCGTCTGGTTTTTTAAAGTTGGAAATGTGAAATAGATTTGATTTTATAAATGAAAGGTTTATGAGAAATAGAAACATAAGAAAAACCTACAGATCAAAGTCAACATGAAAAATGGAATAAAATGGATTTGAATGCATGTGCTACACTTTTATGGCAAATTGGTCTAGGGATTAGGTCTCATGTTTAAAATTGAAAAACAAAAAAGATGTATGAAAAAACTAGCAAGTTAAAAGTGATGATGGTTTCCCGCAATGATAGTTTGTGGTCATTAGAACTAGTGCGCGCTTGGTTTTTGGTAATCCAAAACCACTTGAGTGCAAAGTTTATGGTGATATTGAAATCATTTGTGAGTGAGGTTTGCGGTTAGCCAAAACCCAAAGTGATTATGAGGAGGGGAAACAATATCAATGAATGATAGTATTTGAGAAATAATTGTAAATGGTTACCTAACAAGGCTTTAGGCCACGATCCATCATTTCTAGATTAGGAGGGATATCTAAGACAAATTGATAATTAATTTTTTGGGTGATTTTAGAATAGTTAAAATAATTATCATAGCCAACCGTATATTGTCGACACAACCAAATGAAGGTTCCAAAAAAACCATGAACTTCACGTGTGAGCTGCCCATAACTGTCCATCATTAATTCCACAACAAACTGTGAACAACAATTTTTATAGCATTTATTATGTATTTCTATAAATTAATAGATAAGAGCTTTTGTTCAATAGAGCTCAGTTCAGTTTTGAGTTTTTCCTTTGTTACTTGGTTTTCAACTCTAACTCAATAGAAATTGGATTTTTAATGACAGTTGTACACAATTTGAATTTCTTTTTAGTTAGGAGAATAAAATAATGGGATATTTGATCCATTGTCATCATGTGAGAGTAGCCTCTACATGTTGCTTCTATATGGGGTCTAATATGTTGATCCCGACATTATAAACTCCTTAGTCTATCTATTCCATATCTGTAGTATTAGAATATGTCCAATTTCCATCATAGATAGAGTTGATTTCGTATTTACTAGGAATTTTCAATTTTTACATAAATCTATTATTTGGAGTGCTAGACGATTGAATTCTTTCCATTGAATATAGGTAAATCTAATCTCTCAGATCTCAAGTTTCTACATGTAAAATATGTTTCATTTGTTTGTGTTGGAAACTCCTTTTCCCTCTATAAAGTCCTTCGAATTGCTGGTTTCTTCTATTTCACAGTCTGTAATTATCTTAATAATTATCTCCATATTTAAAATTTAATTTGGCTATTTACTGTTGTAATTGTGAAGCTATTTAATCTCATTCATGTTATATTGAGCTTCTCTTCTAGGCATTTTCTTGATTTTTATTCATTGTTTGAATTCATCTACTGACATTTCACAAGCCCTTGTGTTTGCTTCCATGTTTTTGTGCGTGTCAGATAGAAATATAGAATAAAAGATAATAACTAGATAGAGATAACTAAAGAGAGTCCAAGCTATCCTGAGTGTGGTATATTTGAAAATTAGTACAAGTCTAAGAATATTGTGTACTATTTGTTCTGAAGGATGTGGATACCAGCAGGACAGTTTTTAATCTTCCCTATCCACCGTACTTCTTTCTACCTACCGCAGGCTTTCTCAATGCCTTGTTGCATGATTGCAAGGCTTCTCTCTCCTCTCTTGTGATCATGCGACCACACTCCTTTCCGCCTCTCTGCATTAACTGCCCTTGCTTCTGTGGCACCTTTCGCACCTACCACCGGCTGTGCCTCATGCCTTGTCACATGATCGCATGGCTTCATTCCCACTCATGCGATCTCTCTTCTTGCCCAACTCTTTTTGAACCGCAACCACCGATTTAAATGCAACTACCTAAAGCTTGCCCGGTTTTATTTTTATATGGGAACCTGCGATAATTTTGTGTGGGGCCCTCTCATTTCACCTTTTCGCATTATCGCATAACTCTTATTTGGTTTATGCGATCATGCGACAACCTTAAAACTTTTGCTAGCATTTCCAATCCAATGTGGGCCCCCTCTATTGCTCTTGTCGCATGATCGCATGAGCATTATTTTATTCATGCGATCATGCGACCAGCCCATTTTTCTTTCGCCAGCTACCATATTAATTGCAGTATATTTTATATTCTTTTTTCTCTAACGTTTCTCTCAATCGGATGTAATCGAGGCAATTCGAGAACTTTCTTCAGGAAGAATATTTTGAAAACAAAAGGGAATGTTTTGAAGTTCAGTCTGATGCAAAAAAATATATGTTTCGTGAGCATTCTGGCAGCTCTGAGTAATCAAAAAAAAACTTGGCATTAATATATAAAAGTTTTATTAAATCTCTGAGAGTACTCTATTCTTAGCATTGTATGTGTGTATCTTCCTCCATCAAATTGGTATTAGAGCAGGAGATTGAAGCACTGGTTATTGAAGGGAAAAGGTCTGCTGGAGATTGAAGCACAAAAAGGATCTGGGTATTGTTTCCTGGATGAATTTCATTCTGGGTAAATAGCAAATAAAAAAAAAGGGGGTTTTATTAAAAAGGAGAAAGTGTTATTGGTAAACCATGGCAGGAACCAGTGGGAGTATTTCTCAGCCTTAGATTCCAATCTTTAATGGCAAAAATTATGACTATTGGAGCATAAAAATGAAGACTCTTTTTCGTTCACAAGATGTTTGGGAATTAGTAGAAAATGGGTTTCCTGAACCATCAGACCAGTAGGCATATCAGGCCCTTTCACAAGCAAATAAGGATTTATTGAAGGAAAATAAGAAGAAGGATGCAAAGGCACTATTTTTCATTCAACAAGAAATGGAAGAATCAATCTTTCCAAAGGTTGCAGTTGCCACAAGATCAAAACAAGCATGGGATAGTTTGTAGACAACATACCAAGGCACAAGCAAGGTAATAATGGAAAAATTGCAGATACTTAGAAGAGATTTTAAAAATTTACAAATGAAAGACTCAGATTCAATAGATGCTTTCTTCACTCATGCAATGTCTATAGTAAATCAGTTAAGGACCTATGGAGACATTGTTGAAGATCAAAAGATTGTGGAAAAAATATGCTGAAGTCTGCCCGCTAAATTTGATGCTGTAGTAATAGCTATTCAAGAGGCCAAAGATCTTTCTATATTATCAGTAGATGAATTAATGGGGTCACTTTTAGTCCATGAGCAAAGACTAAACCGAATGGGGTCATCATCATTTGAAAATGCATTCAAGACTCAGCTCTCATTTGGAAAGTCAAGAGGGAGATCAAACAATAGCAGAGGCAGAGGACGTTTCTCATCAAGAGGAGGAAGAGAAAACACATAATTTGAAAGTAGAAGACCACCATCAAGCCCACATGCCCATTCTACATCAACAAGAGGAAGGGGGAGCAGTCACTCTCAAAGCTATCATCAAGGAGAAAGGTATGACAAATCTAACATCCAATGTCACTATTGTAGCAAATTTGGGCATTATGCATCAGAATGTAGGAAAAAGCAATATGATTTGAATAAGCAAAATGCACATTTCACAAATGAAAATCAGTCAAACACTAGTGAACAGGACACAATATTCATAGCATGCAATGTAGCACAAGAAAGTTCTAAAGAACTGTGGTTCTTAGATAGTGGGTGTAGTAATCATATGAGTTGTAAAAAGGAGATGTTTGCAACAATGGATGATTCAGTAAAATCAAAAGTTAAATTGGGAAATGATCAAAAAGTTTCAGTTATGGGCAAAGGGTCAATTAACATAAAAACAAAACAAGGCAAAGATAAACAAATTTCAGATGTTTACTATGTTCCCAGATTACAACACAACCTTATAAGCATTGGGCAATTGGTGCAAAAAGGTTATAGAGTACACTTTGAGAATGGTGAATGTGTGATCCTAGATAAGAAACCAAGCAATAGGCTGATTGCAAGAGTTGAAATGACTAAGAATAGGATGTTCCCACTAAGAATTCAAAGTGGATTAATGATTGAGCCACAAGGTTTACAAAAGGTTGCTGAAATAGCTTTTAAAGCCTCATACAAAAATGAATCTTGGTTATGGCATTTAAGGCTTGGGCATTTAAACTTCAAAGGTTTACAACTGTTATACAATAAGAAAATGGTATATGGGTTGCCACAAATAGAGCCAGTTAAAACCACATGTGAGAGCTGCATATTGGCAAAGCAACATAGAAAATTATTTCCAGTTGGGGAGTCATATAAAGCAAAACAACCATTAGAGATAGTGCATTCAGACATTTGTGGACCTATGCAAACACCTTCCATAAGTGGAAAACTTTATTTCATAACATTTATTTTTGATTTCAGCAGAAAAGCATGGGTTTATTTCTTGAAGTATAAATCTGATACATTTGCTGTTTTCAAAGAGTTCAAGGCAAAAGTTGAAAAAGAAATTGGATATCCTATCAAGACATTGAGAACTGATCAAGGTGGAGAGTATATCTCAACTGATTTTCAAAATTTTTGCAAAGAAAATGGCATACATAAACAATTTATAGCAAGGTACACACCTCAACAAAATGGAGTAGCTGAGAGAAAGAATAGAACAATCATGGAAATGACACGTAGCATGATAAAGGCAAAACATCTACCAAATAAATATTGGGCTGAAGCTGTTGCATGTTCAGTATATATTTTAAATAGGTGTCCAACAAAAGCAGTGATAAATAAAACACCAGAAGAAGCTTGGAGCAAGAGAAAATATAACATATCACATTTAAGAGTTTTTGGATGTGTGGCATACTCGTTGATACCTCAAGAATTGAGAAGAAAATTAGATGACAAAGGAGAGAAATGTATATTTGTGGGATATAATGAGCACTCAAAGGCATATAAGCTGTACAATCCTATTACAAAGAAGCTAATAGTAAGCCCTGATGTTGAATTTGTTGAAGAAGAGGCATGAGATGGCAGCATAGATAAAATAAATTCAACCACTCCTAATGTTCTACAAGAAAATGAAGAAGATGAAATTCAGGTTGCAAATCCTCCTACACAAGCAAATGCACCTAAAACACCTTCAAGAGCTCCCAGCACTCCAAATCCCACTACAACAAATAATAACAACAACGAATCTTTTGATCCTACACTTGCATCTTTAAGGTCTAGGTCCATAAACACATCAAAGAAGACAAGAAGTCTTAGAGAGATTTATGATGAAACCCAAGAAGATGAAAATGCTGATTTTTGTTGTGATTTTGCATTGTTAACACAAGTTGATCCAATTTATTTTGAAGAAGCCATAAAAGAAGACAAATGAATTGCAGCCATGGATGAAGAGATTCAGTCAATAGAAAAGAATGAAACTTGGGATCTAGTAGAACTTCCTAAAGGCAAGGATGTGATTGGAGTAAAATGGATTTATAAGACAAAGTATGATGTTGATGGAAAAGTTGCAAAGCACAAGGCAAAACTAGTGGCAAAAGGTTTTAAACAAAGGCCTAGTATAGATTTCAATGAAACATTTGCACCCGTAGCAAGAATGGATACAATAAGAATGGTCCTATCTATTGCAGCCCAAAACAAATGGAAAGTTTATCAAATGGATGTCAAATCAGCATTCTTAAATGGAATTTTGGAAGAAGAGGTGTATGTAAGTCAGCCACCTGGTTATGAAGTTTTGGGAGAAGAACATAAAGTATGCAAATTGAAAAAGATATTATATGGTTTGAAACAAGCTCCTAGAGCATGGTACAACAGGATAGATTCCTATTTTGTGAATAATGGCTTTAACAAGTGCGGCAATGGACCTACTTTGTATATCAAAGTGAATGATGGAGTAGAAATTTTAATAGTCTGTTTATATGTAGATGATTTGATATTCACAGGAGATATGGAAACCAATACATTTAAAGCAGCCATGAAAAAAGAATTTGATATGACTGATTTGGGCCTCATGAGATACTTTCTTGGCATGGAGGTAAGTCAAAATGATCAAGGAATTTTCATATGTCAAAGCAAGTATGCTGGTGAATTATTGAAAAGATTTAAGATGACAAAAGTGAATCCAGCCCCTACACCAGTTGCATTGGGTTTGAAGCTTAGTAAGGATGATCAAGGTCCATGTGTAGATCCAACTTTATTCAAAAGATTAGTGGGCAGCCTCATGTATTTAACCGCCACAAGATTGGATATTATGTTTGGTGTTAGTCTTATTTCCAGATTCATGGAGAAACCGAAAGAGTCACATTTGAAAGCTGGAAAAAGAATTTTGAGATACATAGCTGGAACAAAGAATTTTGAAATTTTGTATACATTTTTAAATGATTACAAACTGATTGGTTATACAGACAGTGATTCGGGAGGTAGTATAGATGATAAAAAAGCACTTCCGAATACATTTTTCATCTAGGTTTCAGTGCTATCTCTTGGGCATCAAAGAAACAATCAATTGTCACTCTCTCATCAGCTGAAGCAGAGTATGTAGCAGCAACATCAACATCTTGTCAAGTAGTTTGGTTGAGGAGAGTACTTTCAGATTTGGGGCATCATAAAAAAGAAGCTACGAAAATTTACTGTGATAACAATTCAGTAATTGCCTTATCCAAAAATCATGTATTTCATAAACGGAGTAAACATATTGATACCAGATATCACTTCATCAGAGAACTGGTAAACAATGGTGACATTCATCTTCAGTTTTACAAGTCCAATGAACAATTGGCTGACATTTTCACAAAACCACTGGCAAAGAATATTTTTGAACATCTACGAGAAGAAATCGGCATTGCGGACTTATATAACAGTGAAGATTAAGGGGGAGTGTTGAAGGACGTGGATGCTAGCAAGATAGTTTTTTATCTTCCCTGTCCATCGTACTTCTTTCTACCTACCGCAGGCTTTCTCAATGCCTTGTTGCATGATCGCAAGGCTTCTCTCTCCTCTCTTGCGATCATGTGACCACACTCCTTTTCACCTCTCTGCATTAACTGCCCCTGCTTCCATGGCGCCTTCCGCACCTACCACCGGCTGTGCCTCATGCCTTGTCGCATGATCGCATGGCTTCATTCCCACTCATGCGATCATGCGACCTCTCTTCTTGCCTAGCTCTTTTTGAACCGCAACCACCGATTTAAATGCGACTGCCTAAAGCTTGCTTGATTTTATTTTTATATGCGAACCTGTGATAATTTTGTGTGGGGCCCTCTCCTTTCACCTTTTCGCATGATCGCATAACTCTTATTTGGTTTATGCGATCATGCGACAATCTTAAAACTTTTGCTAGCGTTTCCAATCCAGTGTGGGCCCCCTCTATTGCTCTTGTCGCATGATCGCATGAGCATTATTTTATTCATGCGATCATGCGACCAGCCCATTTTTCTTCCGCCAGCTACCATATTAATTGCAGTATATTTTATATTCCTTTTTCTCTAACGTTTCTCTCAATTGGATGTAATCCAGGCAATTTGAGAACTTTCTTCACTTGAATATTTTGAAAACAAAAGGGAATGTTTTGAAGTTCAGTCTGATGCAGAAAAATATATGTTTCGTGAGCATTCTGACAGCTCTGAGTAATCAAAAAAAAACTTGGCATTAATATATAAAATTTTTATTAAATCTCTGAGAGTACTCTGTTTACTCTGTTCTTAGCATTGTATGTGTGTATCTTCCTCCATCAATTTGTATAAAGCTAAACCATTGACATTATAATGAATTTTTATTTGTGCATCCAATAATATGAAAAGAGGAGACGTATGTTTTATAATGTGAGGACGTCTCCTTATTTTCTGTAACTCATGGTTGTTTGTATTCTATATTTTGAGAAATGAAAATAAAAGATGCTAAAAGAACATTTCTAAATGGTTGTTTGTATTTTATATTTTGAGACATGAAAATGAAAGAAATGCTAAAAGACATTTCTAAATCTGTATTTTAAAAAAAAAAATAGTATAGACTCAAAACTAGACATTGAAGAGATTTTTAATTTTTTTTTAATTAAGTATAATTATGTAGATAAAAATTTGAAGATACTTCATTATATGATACAAGAATTGATGAATATAATATTATCCTATTTATTATTATACAAAAATTAGTAAATATGATACTATCATATTTTTCTATCATAATTTATTATTATTCCATCATAAAATGATAACTCTCTATTTTCAAAAAAAATTGAAAAAGCTATTTTTTAGTTTTTTGTTAAAACATGCAATTTATTTATATATGAAATTGATGAGGGTATCTAAACTTCAAAACAATTACTTTCATACCTGCGACGGGACGTCCGAAGCTTCAGATATTGGCCGATTTTCAATTTGCACTTTAACATCGAAGTCAACTACTTTCGAGTTTGCACTTGCGGCTGGATTGATTGGCTCATCAATAATTTATGTGAAATGGCAGTCTCATGCTAAAAGTATAGACGATTATTCAAATATTTATTTTTTACTATTAAAAATTAATTACATCTAAATTAATTAAAATATCAAATAATAGACCTTTAAACTTCTTTAGAATGCATAAAGCAAATATCTAGATTGCTATATCTGACTTTTGTTATATCTTAATAAAAATATTAAAATAATATTTAAAGCATAGTACAAATATTATGAAACTTTTTGTATACCAATTTTTACAAGGGGTGAAGTTGCCCCCAATAATTGTTTATATGTATAAGTGGACAATGGTGGGCTGAAATAGCACATAATGAGATTTTAATTAATTAAATTTATATGAGCTCTTAGATTTTGTTGATATTTTTAGAACAAAGTATGACAATTCTTTGTAGATTTAGCTGTAATTAGGAGTTAATTACTAATTATTAATTTTTTTAAAAAAATTGGAACAATTAAATTTAAGATGTATGTTTATGTTAGATTTTAAATAAAAATTGTTATATTTAAGTAAAAAATATGTACTAAATTTTTTAAACTTTTTAAAAAAATATTTAATTTTTATTGATAATTGTATTTTCAAATATTTTTCTATTTTTTTTCTTAATTTAATAATTAATACATACATACATACATACATACATATATATATATATATATATATATATATATAAATAATTTATTCAAAATTGTTTAATAAAAAACTGTTTGAAAATAAAAATATAAGCCCATTAGTCCAATTTGAAATGCTCGCAAGGATTGATATTCTAACAACATTTAAAAATGGAAGAGTCTCAGGCTTGCATTTCCCATCGTCAGCACCATCATAATATCCCAATGCCCATAGAGACAAATACCATTCCAAATTCCAAATTAATTAATTCACAGTAGTAACCAAATTTCAAATTAATAATTTCACAGTAGTAAAATATGAGGAGAAGAATGCATAAATGTTTTATCAAACCCAAAAGCAGAATGGATCACCACCAATAGCAATGATTTTAGAAGAATTCCTTTTAGAAAAGTTTGATCCCTTTCTTAATTTAACTATACGGTTGATCTATTTTCATAGATGAATAGAAGTGAAATTGTGATGATGTTTATGAAAGCATGATATAAGGTCAATTTGTAAGATGACTAGATGTTTAATTTCAATTTTGTATTTAAAAATATTTCTTTAATAATTACATGAAATAAGATTTGATTTAGATATCTGGATTTGATTGTGTGCAAATTTTTACATCAACGTTTCGAATCACACTCCTTAATCCATCATGATGATGAGAGAAACTGAAAGAATATATTTTGTGCTTTCAACTCCTCTCATCCAGAAATTTGCACATAATCAAATCTAGAAACTACTCTATTTGATAGATTGTAGAAATCTCCAAGCTTAAAAGATTTGATCTATAATAGATTTATTCAAAACTATTTAGCTGGAATAATCTGAATCAAAGTCCAAGATGAAATTATTTATTTATTAAGCTCATAGGAAACCTAATGTATTAAAAATATTGTTAAAAGAGAAGAAAACGAATGCATTTTACCAGAAGCAAAGGCAGTAGATGCCATGAGCAATAGCAGGAGGACGTATGCGTACACGTATCCCTTCGCCACTTGTGCAGGTATACGTATACGTATACGTATTCTGTGAGTGAAAAAGATTAATGATGGTATTACTTATAGTTGAAGCAGGCAATTTATTTATTTATGGAATCTCTGGATGGATGTGTTTCTATGTAAACTCCAAAATAATTAGTTTCAATCGCTCGTTAGTAGCAATGTAAATAAATTAATGACGGTGTGTACAAAGCTT
Organism: Chamaecyparis obtusa; assembly: GCA_027943335.1. NCBI lineage: Eukaryota > Viridiplantae > Streptophyta > Pinopsida > Cupressales > Cupressaceae > Chamaecyparis > Chamaecyparis obtusa. Next base: position 258,121 of record BSBK01009475.1, read on the forward strand.
CAGATAATGATTAATTTTGGACTTCGGGCTTTGCAGTTGCGCTGGAAGACTTACGTATCCAAAATAAGTTCTTTTCTTGTAATTCTCATAAAGAAATAGTAATACAAATTCATGCCAAACATAATAATTTAATTTTATATTTCATATATGAATGTTTATAATATCATAAACATATTATATAATTTAGTATAGATATAGATATAGATATAGATATTGGGATATATAAATATGATATTATATTATATTATTTATTTATAGATATTAACATTATATTATTGTATTTGAACTTTGTTCATTTTGTGAATTCATTTTTGCCAATGATAATACTTGTTTTTTTTTTGTTAAATAATCATAAGATTTATAAAGTTTACATTTATATTTATCAGTCTTTCAAATTCAAAAAATTATTTATTTGTAATTTCATTGGTTGAAAACAATTTGTCTTATTGGGAGAATTTTTGGATGTAGAGTGTATTCTCTTTGTCAATCTATCTAGGTTTGCCCTTGGGTCTCAAGCCTCCTAAATTTTCCTTGAACTCTTTGATTGATAGATCTAGCAAAAAGATGGAAGGATGGAAATGAGCTCTTCTCCAGGTAGGTAAAATATAGCTTCTCAAAGTGACTTTACATAATCTTCCTATTTATGCTTTAAGTATTTTTAAAATGTCTTCTAAATATGCCGATGCCAATGAAAAAATCTAAAAAAAAATTCTTTGGTCTGGTATGGAGGAAAGAAAAAGAATGGTAGTTATTGGTTGGGATGTTGTTTGTAAACCTAAGAGTTTGGGACATTTGGGTCTAATGAAGATAACACAAATTAGTAGGGCTCTCCTCGCTAAAAGATTTTGGAGAACTTTCTCTTCTAAAGGAGAATGGAACCATATTCTAAGGAGAATGGAATGGTTCTCTGAAGACCTTTCTTGACTCAACAAATCTTCTCCATGGTTCGGTTCTCTGGAATGATATGGTTAGAGGTAAAATCATCATTGAAATGGGGATTGGTCGGAGCATCAGAAAAGGGAATCAGGTGAGGTTTTGAGAAGACAAATGGCTTATGAAGGAGTCCTTGAATACCTACGATAGCTTCATTAGATGGATGGATATCTACAAGTCTACCTATGGGACTTTGGTCAAGGATTATTGGAAGAATGATGGTTGGGTGGATCTTTGTTAGATACGTACGGACCTTGCTCTGATTCAATCTTCCCTATTGGCAATTAATATGGGATTGCATTAGTAAGATGATTTGTTACTCTAGATGGCTAACTCTTCTGGTTCTACTCAATTTCTGTGACTATATCTTTCTTGTCCTTTTCCCCTGCCCCCCTTCCCTCCTTTATGGGTGAAAGCATGGTTCAAAAACCTTATTCCTAAGGTCAACATTTTCTTCTAGACTCTTCTCTAGAATAAAGAGCTTATAGTTGATAATCTTTGTAAGTGTGTTTTCTAGATTCCTAACTAATGCTACATGTGTAAGGAGGATACTAAAATGGCCAATCATTTGTTCCTTCACTATCCATTTATTGCTTCTATTTGGGGAAGATTTATGTCACTCTGGAAATTCTCTCAAGGGTGTCTCCTGGTTCTATAGAGGAATTTTTTACTCAATGGAAAGTTCCGTCATTGAATCCTACTATCCGCAGATTGTTGTCTTTCCTCTTCCCCATATTTCCTAGGGTTTGTGTAAGGAGAATAACAATAGAATTTTCAGTGACAAGGAGGCTCCAGAGTTTTCTATTTTTGAGAGAATCTACAGATTAATTGTAGAAAACATGAATAGCATTCTCTGTAATAAGAAAAATATAGAAGTTGTGCTTTGTATTGACTATGACCTCAAGATAGCTAACGATTGGAAAATTAAAGGTTATATTTGTAAGGCTTATAGACTTGTGAAAAAAGAATCATGAAGGGGTTAGTTGGATTCATCCCTTAAGGGGTTGGATTAAAGACAATTTTGATGGGGTGGCTAAGGGAAACCCGAGGCCGGCTGGGAGTGGGGGAGTGTTAAGAGATTATAATGGCATGTTTGTTTTGATGGTGGAACTCTTAGGACATTCACCTTGCTAATGCCATTGGTTCTTTTAAGGATATTGACCTTGAAAATAATATGAACTTAAAAAAAGTTTGGATTGAAGGGGACTCCAAAAACACTATAGGTTCTCTTCTAGGCAAGTCACCTCGCCCCTGACGGACTATTAAAATTTGGATAGACGAAGCTAAAATATTGTTATTCAACTTTAAGAAGGTTAAAATATCCCATGTTTTTCAAGAGGCTAACCGGGTAGCAAACTATTTTGCCAACAAAGGGGTTAAGCTAAGGGGTCGAAAGATGTGGCAGGTTGAGATAGAGATGGGTGCTGACATTAAGGCCTAGATCAATTATGACTTCACACATGGGAAAGTTACCTCATTTAATAATGATGAAGCGGATTAGTATTTGGTACATTGTCATCATTACATATGGTGGTGGCGCTTTTATTATCACTATAGGGCAATAAAAGATGACACATTTTGTGGGTTCTTTGGATGAGATATTGGATTTGTACTCTGTTTATTTGCTCAACATTTTTTAGGGAGAAGGTAAATGCTATTATGCGGGAAAGAGAAAAAAGGGTTGAACTGATTGACTGTAAGAAGCATAAGAAAGTCCACTTTGTTTGCAACTCCATTTGTAGGACCTTCAACAAGTGGTTGTGCCTTATGAACCATTCATTAGAAAGTCCCTTAAGCTCATCAATTGATATGTAGGAGACATTAAGTCAAATTGTGATATTGCTATCATAATTCAACTATGTAGTTTTTTAGTCAAACTCATAGACCCATGTTTACAAAACCCATTTCTCATAAGAATAAATAGAACTCTTAACACTTAACACTCATTACATCTAAGCGATTCTTATAAATGTGACTTCTCATATTAATAAAACAACCTTATAATATACATATTAAATAATGAAACTTTACCTATTAACACCCGGGAGCTCTTTGAGCTCTTTGTTTTGTGAGAAAATAAAGGTCGTTACATTTGTCCTCCTCCAATAGTTCTGCGCATAAAACGCCATCATTTATTAAAATGAAATTATTTAAAGATTAATGAAACAGTGCTAGCTTTAGTCCATTGACGGTCCACCTGATTCTATCCACTCACAATTGCCTTACCACCTCTTGATAGCAAAATTGTGCGAAAATGAACATTCACCTATTTAAGACAAATATATACATACGGTTACAATAAAAGAATTAGGGCTATGAAAAATTGCACGATAAAATGCAGTAGCTCAGCGGACACTAAATTGGTGACACGAGGCGTTATGAAAAACGATGACAAGGCTGAATAGATATTTTTTTCGAAATATGACCAAATACTTCGGACTCTACAAAATGCATTGATTGAACTGAACCTTCACGTTAACTATTAAATATCTATAGACAGCATCACAGGCGTGCAATGAAGGAGTATTTGAGGGAAACGTGAATGTTAAGACATCCTGGTGGAAACGATGACAAGGTAGTATGTTCTTCACGATGCCAGAAATGGTGAAACGTGGGAATGATGTGAAAGAAGTCTTTATTTCTCAGCATGACGCTGTAATCTGAAAAGACCAAGTTGGTTTTGACCAAAGATAGCCTGGAACGGTTATGCAACCAATCTGTGCGCTCATATTGCAAAACGATCTAATCTTCATCATACATACTATCGATATGATCAAGTAGGATACATAATGATATTATGTAATTAAAAATAAGAAATATTATGTATAATATCATATAATTTGACGGTGATGAAGTCTACATTTCAGGGAGATATATCATAATAGAATCTTTGGATTTTAAAAAAATATGAATCTAATGGACGGTGATGAAGTCCACATTTCATGAAGATTTGTGGAAAAAGTTTGACAAATTCTATAGTTTCAGGGAATCTGATGTTGCACAGATTCAGGGTCTCCTTTATGAGACTGAAGAGCCTCTCGGCTAATAATAATAAAATTAATATCTCTAAAATATATATATTTTTTTCCCTTATAACTATGTCACGACCAACCGAGAGTGAATTTTGAATCTGGGATAGTATCAAAGAGAATATCAAAGAGAGAAAATAAGAACAAATAATAGATGTTCAAAGAGAAGAACAAAGAAAAAGACACGATGAAGAAGGATAAAAGTGTCAATACAAGAATTGGAATTTGAAAATAGAAATGAAACAAATGGTAATAAATCATGTACCACAAACACATATTGGAATTTAGATGTTCAAGGTAATGGTTAAAATGTCGAACCGAGTGGAATGCTTCATTCTGATTTTAGAAGAATTGAAATACAGTTTTGACATCAATTAAATAGACTTACATCTCCAAGCATTTATGGAAGTAAATAAAAAATGAAAAACAACTTTGCAAGCAAAAGCTTAAGAAAATTGAATCGAATATTCAGACAATGATTGATGTATTGTAATTTTCTTCACATTTACTTTGAAATGAGGATTAAGTAATAGTATTAGAAACCTAATTTGGGCTCAATTGAATACAGGCCTAGTCTATTAATTTATAGAAGGTTACATATTAAATGCTTGCTTCATTAAAAATTGGGCTCAACTGATCATAGTTAGTTGCAGAATTAATTGTGGACAGGTGAGGAGTTGTTTGTAGATAGTTCTAGATACATGTAGGTGAGTGCAAGATCAATTTGGATGCTTTTGGTATGTGCCCGTAGAGTACCGGCTGAGATAATTAATTTATCTTCTCACAAATAAATTATTACTTGTTGTAATGTAACATATGAAACTTTGTTTTTATGGTTATTAACTAATAAATTATTAAATAATTTGATAGATTATGCTCATTTTTACTTCAATGTTTATTAATTATGTTATCATATTATGTTCCAATTTTATTCAATGACTATTATGTCATAATTGTATAAGTACTAATGTTAATTTTATTTTTCTTTCATATTCAATCTTTGCTATTCGCCATTTCCCTAAGGATGAAGAGGAAGCTGAGAAATTGATTAAAGATACAGGGTCTGCTATGATGTCCTCAGCTTCAAGGAGATTTGGTCCAAGGTGATAGTGGCTATTGTGGAGTACATTACTCTAGATGGAAGGTAGAAAAGGGCCCATTCTTACCACTTTTTCCTTCTTTGCTATTTCAGGCACAAGATTAGGGTTTCATTTCCTTTTTACTTGCTCACTTCCCTTCTGCAAAGCATCATTGAGCACAAAAGGAAATAGAATAAGCTGATTCTGCATGAAGGGCTTATCCTTCTCATTGTTGAGCACATTTCCAAGAAAGCGATCCTTACCCACTCTCCCCTCCTTGAGGGTGGGTCTGCCATTTCCCTGGCTAAGAGAGGTAGGGAGATTGCGGCTATGAAGGGCTCGTCCTCTAAGAAACCAAAGTTGGAGAAGAATAAGGGTATGGATACAGAGTCAGAAGAGGCTAGTGTTGAGGGTTTCTTGGATTTTAGAGGGGTTTATCTGAAAAAGACTAAGAATGATAGAAAAGATTCTTTGTCTACTACTAGGAGTGATACGAAGGTGGAGGGGAATAAAAAAGTTGAGGTTGTGCTAGATTTGGGTGCTCAGAGTGATCATGGGGGTCAGCAGGTCCCTATCCTTGTTGATTATGCCTACTCTATGGACCATGATGTCCCTATTTCTCTAAACAATGCTCCTGCTATTGAAGAGGTGTCGGATAAAAAAGAGAGTGATGTGAGAGGTAAGGAGACCCTCTAGGATAAGGACGTTCCGTCATTCTCTAGATCTATCCCCTTCCTTAAAATTGTTGACATGTAGGAGAGGAACGCCCAGCTCCTAAGAGAAGATTTGGAGGACAAAATTGACCCTCCTTTTGGAGTTATGTGAATGGCCAAGGCGATGTCCATGTACTCCTTCCGTCTAGTCAAATGGTTCTTTCATAAAATAAAAATGTCAGAGCCTCAACCTCAGATCTCTCTCTACCAAGGTGGACATTATTCAGGGAAGAATGAGAGCTGAGTTGGATGGGATGACCAAAGCTGGAGAGAAAAGGGATGATATGGGAATGATTGACAGGTCAGAGACTACCCTTAAGAAGATCATGATGGACACCAACCAGTTTATGGGGACCCCAGTTGACTGCATTAGCAACATCCAACAATAGTTAAATGTTGGCTCCCCTGTTAAAAGTGATGATTCCAACAAGGATGAGGCTCTGTCTAGACTGGGAAAATGCACTAGGTCATCTAAGAAGAAGAAGATCCTTGAGAGAATTATAGAGCTTTCAGACCTCAATGTCATCATCACCAAAATGTCTAAGGTTAAAAAATATATGGAGGCAACTCTGCTAGAGTATGCGTAGTTTCCTTTTCTATTTTTTTATTTTCTCCGTGTTTTCATCGTTGGGTTCTATTCTTAGCATAATGATGATAAGGTAGTATGTTCTTCACAATGCCAGAAATGGTGAAACGTAGGAATGATGTGAAAGAAGTCTTTATTTCTCAGCATAAAGTTGTAATTTGAAAAGACCAAGTTGGTTTTGACCAAAGATAGCCTAGAATGCTCATACATACTATCAATATGATCAAGTAATATAGATTATGGTATTATGTAATTAAAAATAAGAAATATTCTGTATAATATCATATAATATGACCGTGATGAAGTCTACATTTCAGGGAGAGATATCATAATAGAATCTTTGGATTTAAAAAAAATATGAATATAATGGACGGTAAAGTCCACATTTCATGGAGATTTGTGGAAAAGGTTTGACAAATTCTAAAGTTTCACGGAATCTAATGTTGCACAGATTCAACATCTCCTCTATGAGATTGAAGAGCCTCTCAAGTAATAATAATAAAATTAATATCTCTAAAAAAAATTTTTTTCCCCTTATAACTATGTCATGACTAGAGAGTGAATTTTGAATCTAGGATAGTATCAAAGAGAGAAAATAAGAGCAAATGATAGATGTTCAAAGAGAAAAACAAAGAAAATGACACAATGAAGGAGGACAAAAGTGTCAATACAAGAATTGAAATTTGAAAATAGAAATGAAACAAATGGTAATAAATCATGTACCACAAACACATATTGGAATTTAGATGTTCAAGGTAATGGTTAAAATGTCAAACCAAGTGGAGTGCTTCTATATGATTTTAGAAGAATTAAAATATAGTTTTGACATCAGTTAAATAGACTTACATCTCCAAGCATTTATGGAAGTAAATAAAAAATGAAAAACAACTTTGCAAGCAAAAGCTTAAGAAAGTTGACTTGAATATTTAGGCAATGATTGATGTATTGTAATTTTCTTCAAATTTACTTTAAAATGAGTATTAAGTAATACTATTGGAAACCCAAATTGGGCTCAACTGATCATAGCCCAGTCTATTAATTTATAGAAGGTTACGTATTAAATGTTTGCTTCACTAAAAATTGGACTAACTGATCATAGGCCCAGTCTATTAATTTATAGAAGGTTACATATTAAATGCTTTCTTCACTGAAAATTGGACTCAACTGATTACAGACCAAGTCTATTAATTTATAGAAGGTTACATATTAAATGCTTGCTTCATTGTAGATCACAGTTAGCTACAGAATTAATTGTGGACGAGTGAGGAGTTATTGGTAGATAGTTCTAGATACATGTAGGTGAGTGCAAGATCAATCTGGATGCTTCTGGTCTATCGGCTACAAATAATTAATTTATCTTCTAACAAATACATTATTACTTGTTGTAATGTAACATATGAAGCTTTGTTTTTATGGTTATTAACTAATAAATTATTAAATAATTTGATAGATTATGCTAATTTTTGCTTCAATTTTTATTAATTGTTTTATCATATTATGTTCCAATTTTATTCAATGACTATTATGTCATAATTGTATAAGTACAAATGTTAATTTTATTTTTCTTTCATATTCAAAACATATATATAAATAAAATATTAAATGTGTGGTAGTTATATTTGAATATAATTTAGAAAATGATAACAAACTTTAATACATTATATCTAATATTAATACCAATTATATATCATTATTAGAAAACAATTTAAAATTAGTTTTTTTAAAAAAAATATTTCTATGCATGAACCTAACCATTATGTAGACCCTCAACCTAACCATAATTATAACCTTAAGACTCATACTAACTCTTATTTTGAGCTAAAATATATCATTTATAACAATCAAACCATAATACTTACCCAAAATAAACATTATAACTCTAATCTTAAGCTACAACCTATCATATCAATTACAATATCATAATCATGATCTTAACCCTAACCCTAACCCTAACATAATCATAATACTATGATGTAAACACTAAATATAATCATAACCATAACACTCAATGTATCTCTAAACATAAGTTAAAACCTATCATATCAATTACTCTAACATAATTATAATCCTTAGCTAAACCATAACCCTAATCCAAAGTTAAAATTTACTATATCTATTATTCTATCATATTCAGTATTCCAAACCTTACCCTAACTCTAACTATAATCCTAACCCTAACCATAAGTCTCTCCCTAACCCTTATCGTAACTCTAATTTTAAATCTAACCCTAACCCAAACCATAACTATAATCTAAAATATATAATCTAAGTCTAACTCCTATTCTAACTCTATTTAAAGTGTTTAACATAATTATTATACTAATCCTCCTTCTAACATATGTTATAAGTAGTGGTTGCCATTGCACCAAAAGATCGACCTATTAATGCCCGATACAACCACTAGACTTATATAAGACACAGGAGGCTGTTAAACCATATCACGATTCTTGAGGGGAGCGCTGACCATTTTGCCAACAATCTCCCCCTCAGCATTACCGAGGGGATTCGAACCTGTGACCAAGCTCTGATACCACTTGTTACAAGTAGTGGTTGACGTTGCACCAAAAGATCGACCTATTAATGCCTGATAAAACCACTAGACTTATAGAAGACACATGAGGCTATTAAACCATGTCACGATTCTCGAGGGGAGTGCTGACCATTTTGCCAACAACATAATCATAAATATAATTTTAACCAAACAAAGTTTTTAGATTTCTACAATCCATGTCAATGCTATGCAATTTTATAGGGTTCCATTGTGTTGATTTTTTAACATCAAGGTTTTATAGTGTCTTTTGTATTAAAGTTTTATGATTTCATTGTTAAAATTTTTTACATAATTGAACACCGAAAAATTACATAGCATAACTTTAACCATTATAATAGTAACCCAAATCTTAATGTGGTGCAGGGCAGGGATGGAGGATCCAACAATGGTTAGTCCAAACCTACACCAGCACTTATAACAACAATGATCACAATGGAATACAACAATAATGCTTCAAAATAGAATTTCATTCAACATGTCTGGCTGTGAGGTCTTTCAATTTTTGACCTTATACAATGAATTATGAAAATAAAGACTCAGCTCTCATCATATCTTCTCTACTTTCATCTCTATCTCTTCCCTCTCTACTACTTCCCCCACATCAACCCAAGCTTCCAATATGTTAGGATTAACAAGGCAGAAATAACAATTATGTGTAAATATAACTAATAACAGAAAATAATAAACCACACAGAATAGAACACAAGACACACAGATTTAACGTGGTTCACCCAATCCCTGGGCTACGTCCACCAACAACGAGTCCAATATTATTATTATCTAGTGATTACAACCTGATTACAATCCGTAATCCCTTATAGCCCAATTCTGTCGCAAGTACTAAAATCATACATCGTGAAAATCCCTAACCCTAAGCCATATTATACAATATTTTCCCGCTTTAGGGTTAGAATGAGTTATAAGTAGTCAGCCTCAAAAAAAAAAATTTCTTGGGGGCTGCACCCCCGAACCCCTTCTCTTGGGGGCTGCCGCCCCCAAACCCCCGCTCGGGGCCCGGCCCAGCCCCGAACCACGGTGAGGTCGGGAGGAAAAGTGTACAGTACTTTCCTGATTAGTCACCACAAACTAACAATCTCCCACTTGGTGACTGATCAGTATCCACACTATACTAAAAAACCTCCCACTTGGAGACTAATCCTGTAGCAATACCGCTACCCACAGGAGGCTCCCACTGGATTGAACCACCTTGGACTCAGCTGTTCCTTTATTTTATTCAGTCTAGAAGACCAACTGAAGTTGAACATGAGTTCAACTTCTCCCTTGTTACTACCTTTGTAAACATATCTGCTGGATTATCATCAGTATGAATCTTTTCCAGCCTTAACTGTCCATCATCCAAAACTGATCGAATGAAATGGTACCACAACTGTATGTGTTTTGTCTTTGAGTGCAAAGCAGAATTCTTTGCAAGATGAATGGCACTTTGGCTATCTGTATGTAGAAAATTATCCTTTTGTGGGTAGAAGCAAAAAGTTGGGTGCCAATTCCGTGGAAGTCCGCGGCTTGAAAATTTGCGCCACTTGAAACGGGCACCCATTTTTTAAAAATGGGTGCCCATTTTAGGCTCGGACATCCGATCCGAAATTCAAAAGCGGGTACCCATTTTTCCAGAAACGGGCACTCATTTTTTTTTAAAACGGGTACCCGTTTCTAAAAAAAATTAAATTTTTTTTTTAAATTTAAAATGTTTTTTTAAACACATATTTTTAAATTTATGAAACAGGTGCCCATTTTTTAATTTAAATAACGGGTGCCCATTTCTTAAAATATGCACGCGGGAGTTTTCACTTTGCCTCAGTTTTTGGTTTGGGATAGGTTTGGTGAGACCAAGCCTATGTCTTAGCCTCCAAAATTTTGGCTAAGGCATTGGAATAAATTTTTTAAAGCTTACCGTAATTTTTTGAAGCCCTTCTGGATCGATTTTTTTGGCAAAACAAAAACCCATTAAAGATCTCACTATCATGATTCTAAAAATATAAATTTCATAATAATATGGTTATTTTTACTATTTTTACATTATTTATTAGTTGATAGTGGTACATAAATGTAAAATAGTGAGACTCACTAAAACTTTAATAACTTTTTAATTTTTAAGTATTTTTAAAAATAAATTATATGTCATCAATCTAGATTCAATTCTTTTGAATTTAAAAAAAAAAATTTTGAAAAAAAGAAAAATTATATTAAATTATGGTGGCCGTACACGAGAGGTTTGAAAAATAAGCTTTATTGTTAATTAAAAATTAATAAAAAATAATTTACAAAACAAAAAAATAAGAAAAAATATTCTCATCAATATTCTGTCTTAGGTATCTTCCCTAAAAAGGATTTAAAAAAATTTATTTATTTGTGTCAAAATATGGTGGCCGTACACGGATGTGGTATGGTCATGAAACAGGCATTTTGAAAAAGTGATTTTCAAATATGCCTTTCAAAATATAATTTATACCATGTGGGTATTAAAATAAATTATATATTTGAAAAGTAAACTCCAAGTACTACAATTTCTATTAGTGAATTTTTTTGAGATTCAATCTCTAAGTGCCTCAAATTTTGAGATCAATTCAGATAAATTTTGAAAAATAGGAAAAAAACTTCCACTTTTTGCAAAAAATTGGCACCCAACTTCTTGCAGCCACCCTTGTGGATGTCCCAATTCTTCCATGAAGAATTGAAGCCATATCATCTCCTTGGCTGCCTCTGTAGCAGCAACATACTCTACCTCTGTAGTGGATAAAGCAACCACCTTTTGTAGTTGAGAAATCCAACTCACTGTTGTCCCACCAACAGTAAATATATAACCTGTAGTACTCCGCCTGCTATCTATATCTCCTGCCAAATCTGAGTCAACATAGCCTTGTACAGTAGTAGTAGAACCCCCAAAGTGTAAACACTTACGAGATGTGCCTCTCAAATATCTGAGAATCCATTTGACTGCATTCCAATGCTCAATACCAGGGTTACTCATATAACGGCTAACGACTCCCATTGCGTGTGCAATATCTGGCCTAGTACATACCATAGCATACATTAAGCTCCCTACAGCTGAAGCATAAGGTACCTTAGACATTTTAGTCTTTTCTTCTGGTGTCTTGGGACACATATCCTTAGTCAATTTCAAATGACTAGGCAAAGGTGTGCTGACAGCTTTGGCATTTTCCATAGAGAAATGTTGCAACACCTTCTCAATATAATCAGCCTGAGATAGAGAAAATTTTTTATTTTTCCTATCTCTACAAATTTTCATACCAAGGATTTGTTTTGCTACCCTCAAATCTTTCATAGCAAAAGATTTTGCTAACTGTTGTTTCAACCCCTTAATGTGATTCATGTTAGACCCAGCTACAAGCATATCATCAACATATAAACATAAAATAATGTAGCTGTCATCATCCAACCTCTTAAAATAAACACAATGGTCAGAATGACACTGACTATATCCATGCCCATTCATAAAAGTGTCAAATTTAATATACCATTGCCGAGGTGCTTGCTTCAAGCCATATAAACTTTTCTGCAATCTGCACACCAAATTCTCCTTACCCTTGACCTCAAATCCTTGTGGCTGAACCATATATATTTCTTCATCCAAATCACCATGAAGAAAGACTATTTTAACATCAAGCTGCTCTAAATGCAAATCTTCAGTAGCCACAATACTTAAAACAGTACGAATAGAAGTCATTTTAACAACTGAAGAAAATATCTCATCAAAATCAATACCATGTTTCTGTGCAAATCCTTTTACGACTAATCTAGCTTTAAATCTTTTCGTACCTCCATCCTCTTCTTTTATCCTGTAAACCCATTTATTCTGTAAAGCCCTTTTACCTGCAGGTAACTTACATAAATCCCATGTCTGATTTTTCAGCAAAGAGTCCATTTCATCTGTCATTGCAGACTCCCACTGAAGCTTTGTATCCACCTGCATAGCTTCATTATAACATTCAGGTTCACCAGCATCTGTTAACAAAATAGAATACAAAGATGGAGAAAATCTTTCTGGAGGTCTACTTAGCCTTGTTGACCGTCTAACACTCATTGGGGTGTGTGGTATTTGTTGTTGCTGTTGTTGCGGAGCATAAGGAACTACTGGAACATGAGCTTGTGGAGTATCATCCAGTACTACATAGTCATTTTCTTTCTTCTCATGCTGCAGCAACAGATCTTTGTACAATACTTTCTCATTGAATATGACATCCCTACTTCTTACAATTTTATGATTTTCAAAATCTCAAAGCCTATAACCAAATTCATCAATGCCATACCCAACAAATACACATTTCTTTGACTTAGCTTCCAGCTTGGTTCTATTTTTAGAATCTATAAGTGCAAAAGCTTCAAAACCAAAGGTTTTGAGAAAAGAATAACTCACCTTCTTACCACTCCATGCTTCCTTTGGAATACCATAGTCCAAAGGAGTAGAGGGGCCTCTATTGATTAAATAAATAGTAGTGTTCACTGCCTCTACCCACATATTTTTGGGCAGCCTAGCATGCAACCTCATACTCCTTGCATGCTCCATTATTGTCCTGTTCATGCATTCAGCCACTCCATTTTCTTGTGGAGTCCTTGGTATAGTTTTCTACCTACGAATACCATTAGAGGAACAATATTCTTCAAATTATGTGCTGCAATACTCACCACCATTATCAGATCTGAGACATTTTAACTTTTTACTAGTCTCATTCTCAACCAAGCATTTCCATTTCTTAAAAGTTTGAAATACATCAAATTTCTGTCTAAGGAAATAAATCCATACTTTTCTTGTTGCATCATCTATAAATGTAACATAATACAAAGAGCCACCAAGGGAAGATACCTGAGCTGGTCCCCATACATCTGTATGCACAAGCTCTAATCTCTCATTTTTCTTTTCCTTCCCACTCTTCACAAAACTAACTCTCTTTTGTTTTCCATAAACACAACTTTCACAGAAATCCATATTGACACATTTCAGACCAGGTAAAACTTTCTTTGAATGAAGTAATTTCATACCTTTTTCACTCATGTGCCCGAGTCTGTTGTGCCACAGTGCTGTGTCAGAATCTACAGCAACAGTTTGATGTTCTTCCTGCTCAACTGCAGCCACTGTTCCTGAACATTCATTATCTTCTGAAACAATTAAAGTAGAAGGAACAGTATGACCTGTACAAAGATATAAGGTGCCTACTTTCACACCTTTTGCTACTACTAAGGAACCTTTTGAAACCTTCCAATTTTTATCATTAAAAGTAACTGTGCAACCCTCATCACCCAGTTGCCCTGCTGAAATTAAATTCCTACTCAGCCTTGGAACATGTCTTACCTCTTGTAGTAGCCAATGATTCTCATTTTGCAACTTAATCTTAATTTTTCCCTTTCCAACAATCTGACAGGGTTCATTATCTCCCAAATAAACTAGCCCAAAATCCCCTTGGACATAATCAACAAAATAAATTCTATGGGGTGTAGCATGAAATGAAGCCCCTGAATCTAAAACCCATGAATCATCAATACTTTCTAAGGACAAGAGCAAAGCATCCTCCTCGGATTTGTTACTTACCACATTTGCCTCCTTGTTTCCATCATTTTTGTCTCATTGATCTTTCTTCCGAGACCAACAATCTTTCTTCTTATGACCTGGTTTTCCACAGTACTAGCAATCATTTGGCCCTTTAGATTCAGACCTCTTTCCCTTTGATTTTCCTCTTGATTTCTCACGATTTCCAGAGTTGTTTCCTCTATCTCTTGTTCTACCTCTGCTTTCTGTGTTCAATACACTACCCGATGTGGATGCCCCTGAGCTTTTCCTATGAATTTCCTCACTCAATATAACACCAATAACATCATCATACTTTAGGGTATTAGAACCAGAAATAGAATTACTAACAGCCATTACCAAGCCATTCCAGCTTTCTGGCAAATAACACAAAATCAAGAGAGCCCTAACCTCTTCATCAAAAGTAATTTTAACTGAGGTTAATTGACTTGTAACTGTATTAAACTCATTCAAATGATCAGTAACTGATCCACCTTCTACCATTTTCATATTAAATAAACGCTTCATAAGAAATACCTTGTTTGAAGCTGAAGGCTTTTCATACAACTTCGCTAGAGTTTCCATAAGATCTTTAGCTGTCTTTGCTTTAGTAATATTGAATGCCACCAATTGTGCCAGACATAGATGAATACTCCCCAGTGCCTTCCTATCCAAAATATCCCAATCTTCCTAAGACATTTATTGCTCTTTCTTGGCTACTCCCTCTAATGGCCGCCATAGATCCTTCTGATAGAGATAATCCTTCATTTGCATCTTCCATAACTGGAAGTTCTGCCCATTAAACTTATCAACCTTCAGCCTACCCTCGTCTTCCATTTCTCCCACTTAACCGAGAGACTCTCCCACTAACTCGTGAGACCTGCTTCAGAGAATAGATGAAAGAACGAATGAAATAACCTCACTCTGATACCACTTGTTAGGATTAACAAGGCAGAAATAACAATTATGTGCAAATATAACTAATATCAGAAAATAATAAACCACACAGAATAGAACACAAGACACACAGATTTAACGTGGTTCACCCAATCCCTAGGCTATGTCCACCAACAACGAGTCCAATATTATTATTATCCAGTGATTACAACCTGATTACAATCTGTAATCCCTTACAGCCCAATTCTGTTGCAAGTACTAAAATCATACATCGTGAAAATCCCTAACCCTAAGCCATATTATATAATATTTTCCCGCTTTAGGGTTAGAATGAGTTATAAGTAGTCGGCCCAAATAATCGAAAAGTAGTCAAGTCGGGAGGAAAAGTGTACAGTACTTTCCTGGATAGTACTTTCCTGATTAGTCACCACAAACTAACACAATATATAGCCAGCTAAGCCACAAGTCGGCTAATCAGGCATTTAATTACATTATAGGTCCAACTAGGAAGAGTAAACCAAAACTAAAGAAATAATGAACAAAAATTTATGGGAGGCTACATTTAGGTCCACACATGACCCAAGAACATATTCCTCACTTAGCAAGATCCCATTTCATCATACAGAACTGTGCAAAATGAAAAACTCCACATTTCGCATGAAACTAGCTGAAAATCGATACCCGAGGAAAACGGTCATAACTCCCAACTCATGATTGGTGCAGGGAACCCAAGGCCATCAGAATGAATTATGTTTTGTTTATTTTTTGGTTGAGTTTTGGTTGTAATAAGTATGGATTGATCTTTAGGATCAATCTCCTCGTGTGTCTTGATCCATTTTGTATGTTCAAGGGTTCCTAAGGCATGCCTATGAGCCTAGGAGACCCTTAGTCTATGTAGATCCTAGTTGGCTTATGAATGGCTAACTTAGTTTTTCATATGTTTTAGTTTGTTTTCTTTAGTTTTAAGAAATTTGAGGGATCTATAACTTAGATCAACCTCTTAGTTCTTTTAGGAAGTTTTTGGTTGAGTTTTAGTGCATTTTTAAAAAGTTGCACTTAAGAGTTGCAAAAGTTGTAAACTTGTTGTCAAGCAACTTTGAAAAGTTGCTCGAGGAGGTTAAGAAGTTAGTTCTAATGATCACCTCCATGGTCTAACCAGTTGGACATCATTTTTGGTATTATTTAACCAAGGTAAGACCTGGATTAAAGGTTAGATCCATGGGTATGTGCAAGAAGATGAGGGGCCAAAAAGTGGCAATGTGAAAAATATTCACTTTTCACTCGTCCAAAAGCACATGAAAGCGCTTGTTGACTTTTTAGTAGGCCTGGGTGTCAGTACACCTGGGCAAGCTTGCCACCAAAGCACATTCCTAATCGGGTACCCAAAAATATCGGGTACCTGATATTTTCAAGTACCCGATAACTGTGGCATATATCCCGCACCTGCAAGCCCTATTCTTCATTTCCTAGCGCGATTTTATCATTTTCTAGCCGCGGTTTTTTGATACCTGATATATTTTCGGATACCTGATATTTGAAATGTCAAATTCGACTTCAAGCATATTTGGTAAGTAGTTAATTGTATATTTTTATTAATTTATTTCATTTTCATTGTAAATGTAGTGTTTTTTTCTAAAATAGGGTTTTGTATTTATATTTGTAATAATATTTAAAACTTAGATTTGTTTTTTATTTAATCAGGCATGGCTGACAACAATGAAGAAAATAACCCTCAAAATAACAATCCCGAAAACAATCCCCCATATCTAAACCCTAAATCTTTACAAGATTTGATAGAAGAAAATTTGAACACAACATGAGGTTTCCAAAACACGTATCAAAATATACCTACATTAGCTCCCATGCTTACCACACTAAATACAATTGTTGGAAATATTGACACACTCACGCAACAACATAATGCTACTCTTCATTGGCGTGATGATATGAACAACCAATTTGATGACGGGCTTGACCATGATGGGATTGCAGCCCTTAATATAACTAAGGAAGATATAGCTGCCCTTTTTGTCGATCCTAAAACCGGAATACCAGTTGACCCCAAAAAGCCCAAATTATCAATAAAATGGTGCGCAAATGAAGCAATGCGCACAAACTTTTGGGATCGCTGATGGATGGTTTTTGATAAACCACCACATAGAAATTTGGAGGTCCCATTTTATTTCCTTAAAAAATTGTATGCTGAGTTTGTGCTTGGTCAACATGTTGATTATTGGAGTATGAGGCCCAACATGGGCATAGGCAGAGGAGCTCCTCAGACTAGGCCATCTTCCCAGCGCCGAAAGGCCACTACCTTTGTCCCCCCCACTGATGTTGCACCCCCTCCTTTAGTGCAGCATCCTAATATCATTAGAGAGGCTGCTGAACAGACTATTAGAGAAATTCATTTACTGAGTGATCAGTTGATCACACAAACTAGGTCAGTGTTGCCTCCTGTGGATGCTACTGGCGCATTGACATCTCGTAAGAGTTCACATGTATGCGAGCCCCATACGTGCATTATGTGCAGGCATATGTGCCTCGAACCGCTTACTGATTCTGATATATATCAGTTTCATGATATTGATAAGGGAGATATAGGAGAGGCTACTGCAAAGGCTACAACACCTCATGGAGCATCTACATCTCATGAGAGTGCTCAGGAGGTGCACGTAGAGCCATTGACTCCTGTTGATACGGTAAGAGTAAACATTATAAATAAATTTGTCACATGACTTATTTAATTTAAAAATAATTTATTTATTTAGATTAGTTTTAATGATTGCATGCACTTATGTATATATATTTTTTTCATTTATGTTCAGTCGATGACACAGGAGCAGGTGAGACAGGTGGATGAGTCCACACTTTCGGCCATTTCATTTGGCCTTGATGACTATATGGTATATTATAAATTATGAACCCATTAGTTTTTTTTTATATCATTTGGTGTACATGCTTAAATCTCTATCAATTAGAGCAATAAAATTCATACATTTACTAATATATATTGTCATCTTATTGTGTTCTTGCAGGCTACAGCCAACGTCAGTGGGGGGTGTGAGGGGGTTCCTTCATCAGGTGTCGACAAAGGAAAGGTAGTTAATTGTTTAAGATTAATTATGCATGCATATGTATGCCACTTGTGTGTAGTAATAAATATTTTACTTGCACTTTATTGTATAGGGTGTGGCTATTGATGATGTCCCGACACCCGTTCAGTGGCGTAGGGTTACAGGCATCTCGATTCGGAGTGATAGCCTGATTGTACGTAGAATTTTACATATTGTTATTTGTATTTTGTAACTAGGGTTGCTATGATGAAGTACATTGATATATAATTGACAATCTTTTTACTCTCATAGGTTACTCCGACTGTGAGGGAGGTCCCACGAGAATCTTTCATTTCTTTGTTGACCCAGCCCACTATTCCAGAGGAGGGATCACCGGATGTAAGTTTTAATTTTAGTTCAATCAATTTGTAATTTTATTATGCTATCATCCTATTTTGTAGATTTATTAATCTATGTTGCACCAGTCTACTAATCTCATTATTGCAAATATATATTTATAGGTCAGAGTTGGTATTGTTGGCATGGTCCCTTCGCTACCCAGGACTTATGTTAGGACACCTGATCGTGGTAGGTGATTGAGAGACCAGGTACAAATTTATTTGTATTCAGTTATAATTTTAATTAAATTAGTGTTTAAAAATTATGAATTGTATATATATATATATATGTGTGTGTGTGTGTGTGTGTGTGTAAAAATCATATAAAGTAAGCAATCTAACTTTGGTTTGAACTCATTTTTTATGCAGGATCAATCAGAGTCCAACACTTCTTCAAAAAGGCTACATTTTGATGATCCCCCTACAACATAGGATGCAGTTTTAGTTTTGTGGTCATTTAGAGATGACACTTGGCACATTTTGAGATGGCATATATGCCACATTGTACACCTTAAAACATTGATTTTGTAGACATTTTGAAATGGCATGTGCCATATTTGTATATGGACATACTTTTGATACATTTGATACATATATAGAACATATTCATTTATATGTTATATTTGCGTCATCTTTTGTATATACATATTTATTATTCATGTTTGTGGAATTGAATGGTGAAGTTATATCTTGACTATGATTATCATTATGATTTAAATTATATCTTGTTGAAGTTACATTTGTTTTTCTTTACTCTGGAATACCCTATTCATGGAGCTTATTATGTTTGAGGTTTAACTTCTTGTTGGTGAACAGATTTGTCTTTGAAAGAAACACTTACAAAATGACCTTTAAAGCCCAAACAAAAATACTCAACCAACACCAACAGTTGGGTCACTTCGCTATTGAGAAGCATAAGCGCCCTTTGAATTATCTAAGTACAACTCCCCGTGCAGGATTTACAATGAATCAACTAAACTATAAATGATAATGCTTTTAACCTGAAAGCAATAAAGGCTTACAAACATCTATTCATAAACACGAGATAGACGCGAAGGGACTAATTTACTGAATAGTGCCATTTGGATCTTATTGCAACACAAGTGTTAATGCGTCTGTGTTTTGATTGGATGCTTGGTGCTACAACTAGAGCATGTCATTTTTGGCTCTCCACAAACATACCACTTCATGCAAGTGACACCAATAAATATTTTGTCGAAGCCATCATACATATGTATTTTGGGATTCAATTGCGAGCATGTCCTCCTCAATTTTCCCACCCTGTGAACCTGAAGCCAACATCTCTGAATCATGACTAATGTCAACACAAAGAACTGCATTATCATGCGTCATGAAGGCATCATCATCTTGGTATTGAAAATTGCTCTTGAGTTTCCCACTGATATAGTCCCAGTCCTCTATGAATCCAACAACTGAAAAGATCACTGCCCAATCGTGCTTAGTGCACCTTGGGGTCACATGGGTCGAGCATGGTCGTGAGCGTTTCTATGACTCTATGGGTAGAATGGGGTTGTCACTGGCGTTTACTCGGCCAACCGGAGCCAATGGAGAAGATGGTTCAATGTCAGGTCAGACGGTTTGAAAGATATGATGTTGAGCCACTTTCAACTGACCCTCACTACAAGTTTTGGCATCGACTGAGATCGCCTTGCCAAATGCAAACGAAGTAAAATTGCCCAAAATTGAGAGAGGTTATTGTAGACCTCGAAAACATGATTTTGTAGCACCTAACAGTTTGTTGATAGCTCTCACGAGGTCCAAGATACGAGCCCCAGAAGATCACTACCCAATCATGCTTAGTGCACCTTGGGATCACTTGGGTCGAGCGTGGTCGCGAGCATTTTCGTGACTCTATGGGTAGAATGGGGTTGTCACTGGTGTTTACCCGGCCAACCAAAGTTGATGGAGCAGATGGTTCGATGCCAGGTCAGACAGTTTGAAAGATACGCTGCTGAGCCACTTTCAACTGACGCTCACTACAAGTTTTGGAATCGACTGAGATCACCTTGCCAAATGCAAACGAAGTCGAATCGCCCAAAATTGAGAGAGGTTATTGTAGACCTCAAAAACATGATCTCGTAGCATCTAATAGTTTGTTGATAGCTCTCACGTGGTCCAAGATACGTGCCCCAGAAGATCACTACCCAATCGTGCTTAGTGCACCTTGGGGTCACTTGGGTCAAGCATGGTCGTGAGCATTTTCGTGACTCTGTGGGTAGAATGGGGTTGTCACTAGCATTTACCTAGCCAACCGGAGCTAATGGAGCAGACGGTTTGATGCCAGATCGAATGGTTTGAAAGATACACTACTGAGCCACTTTCAACTGACCCTCACTACAAGTTTTGGCATCAACTGAGATCGCCTTGCCAAATGAAAATGAAGTCGAATCGCCAAAAATTGAGAGAGGTTATTGTAGACCTCGAAAACATGATCCCGTAGCACCTGACAATTTGTTGATAGCTCTCATGAGGTCTGAGATACGAGCCCTAGAAGACCCCTAATGACCCCTTAACAGGCTTACCGACCTTGATTCAACATGTGGTCTCCTCAGAGAACCCTAATGACCCCTTAACAGGCTTACCGACCCTGATTTGACATGTGGTCTCCTCAGAGAACCCCATGGACCCTTTTTGAGTTCTACTAGGAAAAAGTCATACAAATTTGGTACATAGGTCCTCTAACATATCCTAATGTGTTCCAAAGGGTCACCATTCCATCCAAGTTGCATTTGTAACCCTAATGACCCCTTAACAGGCCTACCAACCCCGTTTCAACATGTGGTCTCCTAAGAGCACCCCATGGAACCCTTTCGAGTTCTTGTAGGAAAATGTCATCCAAATTTGGTATGTAGGTCCTATGGCATGTCCTAATGCATTCCAAAGGGTCACCATTCCATCAAAGTTTTATTTGGAACCCTAATGACCCCTTAACAGGCCTACCGACCCCATTTCGACACGTGGTCTCCTGAGAGCACACCATGGACCCCTTTCGAGTTTTACTAGGCAAAAGTCATCCAAATTTGGTACATAGGTCCTATGACATATCCTAATGCATTCCAAAGGGTCACCATTTTGTCAAAGTTTCATTTGGAACCCTAATGACCTCTTAATAGGCCTACTGACCCTGATTCGACATGTGGTTTCCCGAGAGCACCCCATGGACCCCTTTCGAGTTCTACTATGCAAAAGTTATCCAAATTTGGTACGTAGGTCATTTGATATGTCCTAATGCATTCCAAAGGATCACCGTTCATTGAAAGTTTCATTTGGATCCCCGATGACCCCTTAAGTCACCTATCGACCCTAAATCGCACAATGGTCTCCCAAGAACACCCCATGGACCCTTTTCAAGTTTGACTAATCAAAATTCATCTAAATTGTGGAGTTAGGTACTTTGACATGTCCTAATGTGTTCCAAATGGTCACCGTGCATCAAAGGTTGTCTCACGAGCCCTGATGACCCCTTAAGACGCCTAGTGACACTGATTGGACATGTGGTCTCCTGAGAGCACCCCATGGACCCTTTTCGAGTTTGACTAGGAAAAAGTCATTAAAATTTGGTACATTGGTCCTTGGAGATGCCCTATTGCCTTCCAAATGGTCACTGTACATCTGAAGTTGCCTCACAAACCCTAATTACCCTTAAGACGTCTAGCGACCCCGATTCGACCTGTTGTCTCATGAGAGGATCTGTTATAACTTAAATTAAATATTAAAATAATATATAAAATATTTGAAAAAATATAATATTTAATAGACTAAATATATAATATATATTATAAGATATATTAGATATTACATTTAATATATAATATCAAATATACAATATATTAATGTCCTATTCATTTTATATATTATATATATTAGATATTATATTATATATGTGCAACAATATTTAATATATAATTGTAGACATGGAAAATTGGCAAAGGCTTAAATCAATCAAAAGGTGCAATCAAAATAGCGCTAAAAATCAATAAATGGAACAAAGGCAATTCAAATCAAAGGAAAATTCAATTAAATGATTAAATGATTAAATAAAGCTTGAAAAGAGGAAAAACACTAAGAAATTGATTAAATTCAATTAATGACATAGTTGTTGAAAGCAAAAATCAAAATGAACCTCTTACCCTTCATGGCTAAATTTAATTACTTTAATTAATTAATAAATCATAAATTCTCTCAACAAAGGAAAAAGGAGACAAAATGGACACAAATCACTCACTTTTGTTGAAATGGTCCAGCCTTTTGAAACCATTTAAATGTTTGTCCCCCAATTTAGGGACAAAGCAAAGCCAATTGACCTTACCCAAGCATAACCATGGTTATCTCACTCTACCCCCTACCCTTGGGAAAATCTTATAAATAGAAGACATTTTGAGGCATTATTAATCCACTCCATATCTTTGAATTGCAGCAAAGCTCTGTCAATTTGCATCCATATCACTCACTTATCATTTGTCATTGCTAATTAGCTTAAATTGCATTGATCATAGTAGATTGTTCATCAAATAGAGCTAGAATTTGATAGAATAGATCTAAATTTGCATATCATATAGCTTAATTCTCATCTTTAGAGTGTCACTAGTGAGGATCATAGTTGAGAGCCTCATTTACCACTTTATTTTAGAGATCCATGAGATGTTGATAGATTAATTGTGCATTTGTTAGATTATTTTGCTCTAATTCTTGTTGTTCTTGGTTAATCTTGTAATTTCATGAAGGTGTAAATCACTCACACACAAATGGCGCCCACCGTGGGGCTCAGGGCCTCAAATTTATCATAATTTCCACGTTATTTGCAAAATTTAGGCTAGAATTGTATGATTTTGCTCACTGTTTGCAGGTTACAGGAAAGAAATCACGCCTAACAGTAAAGAAATCACACCTACAGTAAAGAGATGTCGCTCGCGGTAATTTAGGTGTCGCCTGAAGTCTGAACGCTCACGCTTCTTAACAGCAGAATCATGCTTCTGGATAAAGAAATCACGCCTGCGGACATTAAATTCTTGCCTCACGCACAAGCACCTGATGCCTTTGGCTATTTAGATGTCGCCTACAAAGAATTAAAAGCTGCGACCGAGGAATGAGTTCACGCCTGGTGTAAAGGGAGTTCACTGTATTTTGCTTTTAATTTGTCGCTCTTATTATTTTAAATGTCGCTTTCAGTTAATAAGATGTCGCTTATCTGAGTTAATTTGTCACTTGTGATAAAGAATTTACGCGTTTGTTTAATTTGATATCGCACTTAATTACTTTAATCTCGCTTGAGCCCCTTTTGGTGACGCTCGCGGTTAAAGTAATTACGTCTTTATTAAATTAGATATCGCCTTTAGCAAAAGAAATGTCGCCTGGTCTAGCATTTAAATTGTATCAGAGTAATTGCTGTTGTCGCCTGTATTAAAGATTTCACGCGTTTGCAAAATTTAATATCGCACTTGACTATTTTAATCTCGCTTGAGCCCCTTTTGGTGACGCTCGCGGTTAAAGTAGTCACGTCTTCATTAAATTTAATCTCGCCTGTAGTCTGGATAATGTCGCCTGACTGTATTTTCTCTATTTTGTCAAAATAAGGACTGTATGCTAACTTCACTGTCTGTTTTTTGGTTTCAGGTACATGCTCTGTCACAGAAAAGTGCTCAAAATTTTTTTTTTTCTTTTTTGCATGCAAAAAAGAAACAAAAAAGGACGTCCTATTAGAGTATACCTTGCACCTTTTGGATTTAATTTGCAAATATTTGAGTTCAAAATACATCAAGAGCATAATCAATTTGATCATTTTAAGCTTTTTGATTTTGGTTTCCCCTCACTTTGTATGAATTTGTGTTGACTAACTTGTTGGTGGAGGGAACATTTTGCCAAGGTAAGGGAAGGATTTGGAGAAAAAAATGAGAAAAACTACTACTTAAAAATGCGCCTAGCCTTTGCTAGCATTGATTAAGGTATTTTTCTCATCAAGCTTGCACATTCCCTTAGCTTGTGGCATTTCAAAGTTCAAAACATAGTTTAATCATAAAAGGAAAAAATAAACACTTCAATTCTAAGAACCCCTTTGTCACGGGGTTGAAAAAGAACCAAATTTGATTGTGAGTGTTTGGGATAAGGGAAAAGCAATAGGGATATGCTCTTCACTCTTTGAGTGAATCAAATTCCCAAACTTGCTCTACCAAATCCACTTTTCATGCTTTCAAATGAACATGTTTAAAACTTAGTGGGCTCGCCTCCCGAGATTGCCTTAGAAGGGCCGGTGAGAGGGACAGCCCAAAGTGGGATACACTTGCTTTTGCCGCGAGAATCCGACCCACTATAAAATGAAATGCGGGTATCCTTAATGGGGTACACGACAAAAGGATTTTAGCTCTTTCGAACTTCCTCTAGTAGTCCTAACGGATTGCGCAAAATCGTGCTTCGGTGCGTGTGGGAAGCCCCTTAACATACTTTGGGGATGAAAGGCTAAGATCTATTTTGAACGGAAAACTTACTACAAAATAGTAAAAATAGCAAAACTACCTATTAGAGCCATTTAAAAGCCAAATTTGTGCTAGGTAGCTTGCTTGGAAGTCTTTCTTGTGATCAAACCCGTGGAAACATTTGAGAATATACACATTAGAATGATCTAGGGACATGGTGAATTATTGATGTGTGTGTTGAGATTGTCTTCAACTTTTCAAACAAGAAGTTCTAAAGTACTTGATCAAAATACAATTAAATTTTTAAATCTTAAAAAATTGATCAATACCATTTACCCATTCCAAACCAACCCAACCGGATTGAAATTAAAGAAGGAAGGATTGATCCATAATGATGAGCCTATTTGAGAAACAAATCAATCCTATTATGGAGCATAATTATCAAAGTCAAGATCAAGATCTCCATAGGAATCAAAGTGAGGAGGTGTCTGAAGATGACGTTGTTGAAGCATCCCAAAGTCCCGTGTTTCTGGAAATAATGGAATTACTTTTGAAGTGGGATAAAGACACATATTTTCTAGCTTTAGCTCAAGCAGGAGCTAAACTTCCTTATAATTATGACACATCAACCTTGAGAAAGAATGAGGAAAACCAAAGAGATACATCATATAAAATGCCATTATTAATATCAAGCTATTCTTTTCAAAGTGATGAGGTGTCTAAAGATGATGTTGTGAGAGCATCCCAAGATCCTGTGTTTATAGAAATAATGGAACGAATTTTGGACTGGGATAAAGAAGCATATTTCCTAACTTTAGCTCAAGCAGGAGCTAAGCTTCCTCATAATTTTGACATATCAACCTTGAGAAAGGATGAGGAAAAACAAAAAGATACTTTATCTAAAGAGCCATCATTAAGATCAATTTGTCCTTTCCTCTATGATGATGGGTCATCCATATCTTCATCCTCCTCACAAAAAGAAGCATTTCAGAGTGATAAAGTTATCTCAGATCAAAGGAAATTGCATAATCAACCTATTTGTGATCAAGATAATAAAGAATATGGAGTGAAAAATACCGCTCTCAAGCAAGATCTAATTCAAAAACCTCCATATAGCAAGAGTAATCCATTCATCCTTTGTCCATCTCCTAACAAGGTTTCTCCCTGGATGACTTGTACACCTTTCATCCTTCATCCATCTCCCAAACCTCTATCTAGCAAAGACCCTCCCATAGCTAGCATTCCTTTCATTTTTTCTTCATCTCCCAAAGCTCCACAATTATCCAAAATTCCTCCATCAAAGAATGAGCCTAATGATGATACTTTTCCCATTAACTATGTCTACCCTCAAGGGCTACCTCTAAAAGAAACCCAAGCTAACTCACATCTTGCTGCAGATTGTTTCCATGCTTCAAAGATCTTAGAACCCAAAGTTTCATGTGCCTCAATGCCTATTATACCTATTCAAGAGGATCCTACATCATACCTCCAAACATCCCCCACACATATCCAAACATCTACCTTATCCTTAGAAGTGGCTTCATGTCAAGAAGATAATACAAACAGAAAAGAAACAAATATTGATAAAGATCAAGATCAAGATTATATACAAACCCCTCCCATATTTGATGAAGGTCCCATATCCCTTAAACCTTGTGATGATCCCCTTGCATCCTTTCATGTCTTTCAAGATGATATCCTTCCATTCCAAGAACAAAGTACCCTTCCAAGTTCCATATTTTCTCCACTTCCCAAGCAAGATCAAGATATCCCTTCCATAACTTCCAATGAGCATATTGAAAATCAAGAGCAAAATACCATCTCTACATCATTTGAAGATCCTTGTCAAGATCAAAGTATCCCATCATTTCCTTGTCATATTCCTCCATGTTCACCTCAAGAAAACATCATTCTTCCAAATCCCTTGCAAGATAATAAATCCCTTCAAGATTCAGTTGATCCTATCAAAGCTACTCATGAGCCTATTAGTATAAAGATAAATCCTAAAGATAAGAATCTTGGTGATGGAGCTCCTTCCAAAGATATTGATATCCCTTTCACACCTTATATCCCTTCATTTAAATACAACCACATACCTCCACTATCCTCCAAATCCATTTTGGGTTCCTATGTCCCAAAACAAAAGTCTTCATCCCTTCCATCCATACTAGGTCCATATATTCCCCCATCATCTATTACTATCATCCCTAGCTATCCATTCACTTACCCTACCATGTATCAAGATCAACAAAGACACACATACTTGAAGAATGTCCAAACACCAATCCATATGAACCATCCATATTATTCCTATTCATCCACAATTCCTAAGTCTTTTGGAAGCAATTTTGATGTGCAACATAAAAATCATAAATCCAAGAATCCAGATGTGCATAAAAATCACAATGTCCCATCTAATCGACATGTGAATGAAAAGAAAAATGAAATATCAAAAAGGCCGCAAAGGGCCACAAAGCAAAAAGAAAAAAATAAAATGTGGGTTCCTAAATCCCTCATTGAAGAAATGCATTCAAAAGCATTCCAAAAGCAAGAAAAATCAAAGAATATGTGGATTCCCAAGTCATTGTTAAAAGACTTGCACACAAAAGATGAATCAAAATTGACATTCAAGCTTCCAAAGGCTTCCATTCCATCTCCTTCCAAAGATCCTTCATCTCCTTACATCCCAAAATCCACTACTTCAAAAAGATCCTTACCTTCGTCATCTATTGTTCCTCCATCATTCCACCACTCTTCAAAGTGTGTGTCAAAGTTGATCTTGCCAACATTTCCATCTTCAACATACCTTCTTCTTATCCTCACATTCATTTTCCAATGCATATTTTCCATACTTCCATCCCTCTTATCAATATCTTTGAGCATCCTAGTCATACCCATGGTTTATTATAGCATATCTTTCAGAGGAGCATTGTTCAAAGATTCTAATGTTGGGAAAATATTGAAAAATACAAAAAAAGAAAAAAACAAAGAAAAAAAGAAAAAAATGAAAAAAGAGAAAAAGTGCCTTGGTGAAAACCTAGCAATAGGCACCTTGGTAGCAAAAATAAAAAGAAATAAATCTAAGGTGAAAACCACTTCTTGTGGCGCCTTAGACAAGTACCATGATGAAAACCTGGCAAACAGGCGTCATGCATAATTCTTCCTTCTTGCACTCTACACTTGGGGGTAAGTTTCATCCATGCCATCTTCCATCTTCCTATCATTTACCTCACTTTCATCCATATTTCCTCTATCACCTTTCATCTTGACAAGGTTGAACACATCCATGAGCATTGAGTATCTTAACATCCGTTATCCTTTCCATTAGCTTATGTACTTATTGCATCCATGTTACCCTATCATGATCTTGCTTATCCCAAATTCACCTTCATCATTCCATTAGCTTTTTCATAATCCCAAAACATCCTTTCATAGCCTCCATCACTCCTTTATCTTGATTGTGTTATCTTATCCACATCTTACCCAAGTTGAACCTTGGTCTTGATCAAGATGAACTTTTAAAAAAAAATTTGTTATCAAAAACTTCTTGACATGTCCACTCTTTTGGATCACTCCTTTTCATGGCAGCAGATCGTTATCCTATACACTATCTAACCCTGCACCATTGACTTTCATGGCTTATCCAAAAACATGCTTCACATTGCTATATCATTTTTTTCCTTAGCTTGGGTACTCTTGAGGAGATAGTCCTATGGGTCACATTCACATACTTCTTACATCATAGCTTTTCCATCTCTAATCCATCAGCTTGCAAATCCATCCTTCATGTCCTATATCTTGCTAGACATTGGGGGCAAACCAATGTGATCTTGTTTGAGAGCTGGTAAAAAGGAAAGCATAAAGTGCTTTTGAGTTGCATCTTGCATAAACCGAGCTTCGGCAATATTTTGGAAGTTTGTCCAAGTCCAACATTTTTTTTCTATCCAACTGGGGCATTTGATCTTAATCAGCGGATTTCAACAAACATGCATGAATTCACATGAAGCAAGGCATTAACTCAAAAGGATTCAATAGTACAAAATTTAGTCACATCAGAGAGGGAATTATCAAAGTTTCAGAAGAGAGAAGAAGATTTTCATGAACCTTTGATGGATATCATTGTTCACTAACCAAGAATTCAATTACCACAACTTGATCCATGAGCCTTCATTGACTTTATTATTCGGGATTAAAAATTGACAACACTGTAAAGGTCAGAATGCTTGGAAATACTTTTTGAAAATCATGAAACAATGCAAAACACTTGAAGCTTTCTTTTGATGATCTTTACTTACATTGATTTTTATCACATCTTTTTAGCTAATCGATGATGTTTCGACTAGATTGGCAATGATGGAGACATGATATTTTTCTTGTCTTTGAGTGACTATCTTGAGGGATATCCAACAACTTCTGTGAATTTTTCTAACGACATGGTCATCAAAGAACCATCGAGGACTTTCATATAGGGTGGAAGGTTGACCTTTGCTTGTTTATGCAACATTGAATTTGTTGAAACTGGTATTCATACTCTCATAGTTGGTTTATTCGACTAGTGTGGGTTGTACTAGTTTCCAAAAGGAGGTTACCAAATGCGATAAAAAGTGGTATTCATATCATCATGTCAGTGGGCAGTGGTGATTGTACTTGCTTTCCGGTCCCAAAGTGCTCAATGATGAAAATATATCCTCAAGGCATTTATTTGCTAAAAGCTAGTGACACTTAGCTGCATTGCATTGCATTATCATGGAAGGTTAATTGCATTATCATGTTAGATTAATTGCATGTGCATTTGTTTTTCCAAGGGAAAAGGGGGTTCATTCAATTGAAATCTTGATCAGTCATAAAATGGGTCATTCAATCAAGAATCAAGGAAAGTCCATAAATCAAAAAGTGTCCATAACATCAAAGATCCATGAACTTTGTCTAATCAAAGATACGATGTCATCAAAGTGATAAATCAACATCCTAATCAATAACTAAAATATCATGATACAATATCAACAAACTGAAAGAGCTCCATAATCAATCATCTCAATAACATGTACTCTAGCTGGGTCAAACCATGACTTAAATCCAAATATCCAAGAAGCTAAGGTCCATATATATATCATTTATGGAAATGTGCCTGTTTGGCAAATCAAGGGAATCATATCAGTATTCTATATCAGTGAGTCATCTTACGTCAATCAATCATATCAAAGTATCAAGCAATCACACCCAGTACCATTTGTTCGTGTCTCTGTGTCCTGAGAATGAAGCAGCAGTATCAAATCATATCAGTTTTCACACTGATTGATTTATCCTATCAGAACTATCCTATGAGATTGACAAATCACATTCATTGGTACCATTATCTTGTTATCCTAATCACTTGTTTCGCTTAACTACAACAGACCTATCTATCTTGGATATGCAAATTTGTGAGTCATGGCATATCATCAATTTTTTTCAGAAATCAAAATATATTCCAACTACTTAAAAATATTTTAAATCAAGGACTCAATATGTTTTATTTCTGAGGGGGCATCAGAGTATCAAATTGGCATCACATCAAAAACATTTATCAGTGGGGCATATCATATCGTATCGTATCATATCAAGATATCAATATCATATCAGTATCATATCAAGGTATCATATCAGGAGGCAAATCAATTGCATATCGGTTTCATATCAGATCAGTATCATATCATATCAGTTTCATATCAGAAATCAGTGAACCCAAGACCTTTATCAATTAACCCAGGACCTTTATTAGTGAACCCAGGACCTATCATCAAACCAGGACCCATATCAGATCAGTATCATATCAGAGGCATCAGAATCAGATCAGCACCATCATTAGAGGCACATCATCATCATCAGGAAGTACATCAATCAGAACGATCAGAGAAATATCAGAACCAGGAACAGAATCAGATCATCATACCAAGGGAATCTTTGAATCGGTGTTCTTCGCACATCGACTCAAAGAGGGGCATTTGTAGACATGGAAAATTGGCAAAGGCTTAAATCAATCAAAAGGTGCAATCAAAATAGCGCTAAAAATCAATAAATGGAACAAAGGCAATTCAAATCAAAGGAAAATTCAATTAAATGATTAAATGATTAAATAAAGCTTGAAAAGAGGAAAAACACTAAGAAATTGATTAAATTCAATTAATGACATAGTTGTTGAAAGCAAAAATCAAAATGAACCTCTTACCCTTCATGGCTAAATTTAATTACTTTAATTAATTAATAAATCATAAATTCTCTCAACAAAGGAAAAAGGAGACAAAATGGACACAAATCACTCACTTTTGTTGAAATGGTCCAGCCTTTTGAAACCATTTAAATGTTTGTCCCCCAATTTAGGGACAAAGCAAAGCCAATTGACCTTACCCAAGCATAACCATGGTTATCTCACTCTACCCCCTACCCTTGGGAAAATCTTATAAATAGAAGGCATTTTGAGGCATTATTAATCCACTCCATATCTTTGAATTGCAGCAAAGCTCTGTCAATTTGCATCCATATCACTCACTTATCATTTGTCATTGCTAATTAGCTTAAATTGCATTGATCATAGTAGATTGTTCATCAAATAGAGCTAGAATTTGATAGAATAGATCTAAATTTGCATATCATATAGCTTAATTCTCATCTTTAGAGTGTCACTAGTGAGGATCATAGCTGAGAGCCTCATTTACCACTTTATTTTAGAGATCCATGAGATGTTGATAGATTAATTGTGCATTTGTTAGATTATTTTGCTCTAATTCTTGTTGTTCTTGGTTAATCTTGTAATTTCATGAAGGTGTAAATCACTCACACACAATAATATATAATATATATATATATATATATATATATATATATATATATATATATATATATATATATATATATATATATATATTATGTAACATTTATATTATAATATAAAAATATTGCATTTAATATAAATCTGAATAGACTATATACTTAGGTCATTTAAATTGATATTATCGAATATATAATATAAATAAATAATGTATATAATATATATATACTATATAATATAAAATATAAAACATAAAATATAAAACATAAATATAAAATATATAAATTATTGATTGTCAGGGTGAAAGAAAAAAACATCAAAATTAAAGGGAAATAAAAAAAGAGTAGGAGGGGGAAACTTTTCAAAATTCAAATTCAAACAAAATCGGGTACATGAAAAAATCAGGTACCCGATTAGGCTTGGTAATAGCTTTTCGGGTACCCAATTAGGCTTGGTAATAGCTTTGGAAACCAAAGCCCCATGGTCAACATTGAAGGTGTGCAAAAAATGTGTTTTTTCTCTATTTTTCTTATATCGACACTTCGACCATTAGGTTGACGACTTTTTTTCCACCTGATTTCGATAAAATGAAAAGGGTTTCTTTGGATGATTGTCAGCTTTCCATCGATATAAGTGCTGTCAGATTTTGAATTCATTAAGTATTTATTAGTTATTTTCTAGTTCACTTACGTCTAAAGTCTTGATTGACATACTGATGGAAAAATAGCTATAACTTTCAAACCGTATAACATTTTTGAAATCCGAAAGATGCGTCACATTCTATGCTTCGTCTAGTATAAGAAAAAATAAAAAAATTGAATTATGATAAGTTTTCAATGAGTAAAGGTGGTCAGACATGAGAGTTTTTAAATTCTGAAAGCACTGTAGCAAAAAAATCATAATTAATTATCTGTTTGGAATAAAAATACCAAAAAATATGCGTCACATTCGGTCATGAGTCAACTACTTATAAATAGAATATTATAAAAAAATATTATCATTTTCTTTTGATAAGGGTGGTCAGACATACACATACTTCTTATTTTTTTGCTGAAATGTTTGTAGTGCTGCATTGCAATCTATACTTTTTACCAATCATATTAATTTTTTTTCAAAAAAGGCTTAGTAGTTTAGAAACTACATTCAATTTCCTACGAATTATGTTGTTACAAATTTTTGATATTAGGTAGATAACTAGTTTATTTTTTCACGTCAAGTTGACTAATCTTGATTTTCTAATTTTTCATTGCCACTTAAGGGCATAGTTTGGCCCCTCATGATCCTGCACATACCCACAAGATTCTTAGACATACTAACTGTACTGGTTTTGTCACAATGTATAACAATAGGTTCACAAAATTTAATTCCAATATCCTTTAGCATCTGCTTCATCAAAATTATCTGGTTACAATTATTTGCTGCTACTACATACGCTGCTTCTATTGTGCTCTGTGAAATATAATTCTGCTTCTTGCTTAGCCAAGAAACTAATCTTCCTCCAAGGAAAAATGCTCCTCCATTGGTGCTTTTCTTATCATCAACACTGCCTCCTCAATCAACATCTGTATATGCACATAGGGTAGAATCATCAGATTTTTCATACTGCAATCCATAGTCCATTGTGCCTCTTAAATATCTCAGTATCCTCTTTACTGCTGCATAATGTGATTGTCTAGGTTCAGCTTGAAATCTTGCTACAATTCCAACTGTATGTGCTATATCTAGTCTTGTGTGTGTCAAATACTGCAATCCTCCAATCATGGATTTGTATTTCTTCTGCTCAACTGTCGGTGTTTCATTTGTGCTAGATAACTTATGTCTGGTTACCATAGGTGTTCCAACTGGTTTACAGTCCTCCATTCCAAATCTTTTCAGCAAATCATTCAAGTAATTTGTTTGACTCACAAAGATACTATCATTTTTTTGTGTTATCTGCAATCCCAAAAAGTATTTCATCTCACCAATTATACTCATTTCAAATTCAATCTTCATTTCATCAGCAAATTTGTCACTAGCCTCATCTTCTCCTCCAAAAATAATGTCATCAACAAAAATAACTATAATCAACAAACCATTTTCAATTTCTTTTGTGTACAGATTGCTATCAGCTATTCCTTTAGCAAATCTCAACTTTAACAAATACTTATCCAGTCTTGCATACCAAGTTCTAGGTGCTTGCTTTAGTCCATATAATGCTTTCTTCAGTTTAAATACCATGTCTCCTTCTTGAGTCAAAGGAAAACCTTCAGGCTGCTTAATGTAGACTTCTTCTTCCAATTCTCCATTTAGAAATGTTGACTTCACATCCATTTGATACACTTTGAATTTCTTAAAAGTTGCATAGGCCAAAAATATTCTTACTATTTCAATTCTTGCTACTGGTGCAAAAATTTCTTCATAGTCAATTCCTTCTTGCTGTGAGTATCCCTTACATACCAATCTTGCTTTGTTTCTTACAACTTCTCCTTGTTGATTCATCTTATTTTTGAATACGCATTTAGTTCCAATTACATTCTTGTCTTTAGGTCTATGGACCAATTCTCATGTCTTATTCTTTTCTATCTAATCTAGTTCTTCTCTCATAGCATTAATCCAATGTTCATCTTCAAAAGCTTCACTAGTAGATTTGGGTTCAATTTGAGAAATCAAACATAAATGTACCTTATTCGGAGTCAGAACTCCTCTATCCAAACTTCCAATAACTTGTTCAACAGGATGATGTCTTGATAAATACCTGTTCGGTGTCATAGTCTCAAATCCTGCTTCAACTGTAGATTCTTCTCTAGATTCCTCTCTGGTTTCTTCAACATGACTCTCATTCAACAATTCACTGTCAGTCTCATAGAATAATTCAGTAGTTTCAATGTTAGGTTTAGGATGAGCTTCTTCATCAGATTCATAATCAAGCATTCTTTCCTAAATTCTAAATTTTTCATCAACTTTAACATTTGTGCTCTCAACAATAGTTTTAGTTCTCTTATTGTAATATCTATATGCTTTTCTCTTCAAAGAATATCCAAGAAAAATACCTTCATCACTTCTAGGATCAAATTTTCCAATATCATCATCTCTCTTTATATAACATTTGCTTCCAAAAATTCTAAAATACTTAACTGAGGGTGCATGTCCAAACCATAATTCATAAGGTGTCTTGTCTATGTCTGCTCTGATTTGTACTCTGTTCATTGTATATACTGTTGTATTCACTGCTTCTATCCAAAACATCTTCGCTATTTATCATTCTCAAATAACATAGCTCTTGCTACTTTAGTCACTAATCTATTTCTTCTTTCTGCAATACCATTTTGTTCAGGTGTTCTAGGGGCTGAAAACTATCTCTTAATACCATTCACTTCACAAAAAGTGTTAAACTCTCTAGAAGTAAATTCACCACCTCTATCATATCTCAAACATTTAATCTTCATTCCATATTCATTCTCAACTTTGTTCTTAATGATCTTAAACTTATCAAATGCTTCAGATTTTTCTTTCAGAAATGCAATCCACATCATTCTTGTAAAATCATCAACAAGAATCATAAAATACCTTTCTCCATAGAATCCTCTAGTCCTGGTAGGACCGCTCAAGTCTATATGAACAATCTCCAACTTCTCTGCCGATGTGAACTTCTTACTAGAAAATGAACTTCTCTTCTACTTAGCCATCACACATTCTTTGCAAATCATGTTAGTAGGCTTCATAATTTTAGACAAATCTCTTACTGCAAGTCTAGTACTCACTTTCACAATATTATCAAAGTTTATATGACAAAGCCTTCTATGCCATAACCAACTGTCATCAATCTTAGTAATCAAACATGTCATCTTAGTAGGATTCAACTAAAATACATTACCTCTGGTTCTAGATCTAGTTCCAATCAGATTTCCATCTTTATCCTTTATCACACAAATTTTTTTAGTAAACCAAACTTGATATCCCTTATCAACTAAGTATCCAACACTCAAAAGATTATGTTTCAATCCATCCACAAAGTAAACATCATCAGTATTAGTCTTTCCATCAAGAGTAATAGATCCTATACCTTTAATCAAACAAGGTGCATTGTTACCAACTCTAACAACTCCTCCATCATAATTGTTAAACTTTATGAACTTTTTCATATCTCCAGTCATATGATGTGAACAACCACTATCTATAATCCAATCAGCTTTCTTTTCAACTTGGGAAACTAAAGATTTTTCTTCCTTAACATTAGTTTTAAAATTCTCTTCTTTAATTGCTACAAATCCTATTTCATCATTATTCTCAATATCACTTTCACTTAAAGTTCTTTCAATACTAGCTTCAAGGTCTTCATCATTAACATAATAACATTCCTTAGATCTTCTAGGCTTGAAATTATTTATGTACTTCTTAACTCTGTTAGGACATTTAGATGCAAAATGACCATATTCTTGACAAGTCCAACATTTAAAAATTTTCTTACCATCTGGTTCTCTTTTCACAAGCAAGGCAATACCTTCTTCAATCTTCTTGTCTTCTTCATTTCTAGATCTGATACTGCCAGCATAATCTCCACTCACACTGATGCTTCTTGACAATGTAGGGCGAACACTAAGAGCACTTAATGCTATCTCCATTCTAGGTAAGTCTCCTGATAGCCTCAGGTTCATCTCTGCTTCTTCCAATCTTCCAAGAAGAGTCTCTCTTGTAAAGTTCGTAGTACAAGGTATAACTTGTTCAATCATCTGTGTTTTTTGCTTAAATACAAGAGTCAATGTCCTCTGAATTTTCCATATCACTTCATTCTCTGTCTTTGTTCCTCCACAAGATTTTGTCCCTGCAACAATTTCTGATATTCTACCAATATAGCTTCTAACAGATTCATCTTCCAACATTCTTATATCTTCAAATGCACATATCCAATTATGTAATCTAACTCTTTTTTCATGTTCATCACCTTCAAAAGTAGAGTGCAAAGCTTTCCAAACTTCATGAGAATTTTTCAAATATTTTACCTGACTATATTCATTCTCTGGAAGTGCTATCAAAAGTGCTTCTCTTGCAAGTATGTTACACATGAATAGATCTCTCTCATCATTAGAGCATGTCTCAAGATCATCTTCTTCAATGATAGTCTTATCATTCTTTGTAATCAACCAATAACCTGGTCCTAAACATAGTAGATGTGTCTTCATCTTTTCTTTCCAACTGTCAAAATTTACTCCATCAAACTTAGGGCTTTCTTTCCTGAAATTCACCATGGATCTCTTTAAGTTGTTAAACTTCTCTTTCAAGGACCTACTGCTCTGATACCAATTGTTAGAAAGTAAAGTCCACCAAGATAAATGAGAGAGGGGGGGGGGGGGGGGGGGTGAGTTAGTTATCGGATAATTATAACTTTTATCATCTTCAACAACATTAAACCATATAAGCAATATAATTACCAACCATAGAAAGATATTCATACACAAATATACAATAACACAAGATATGTTAACTAGGGAATCTCTTGATCAAAGAGTAAACCCCAGTGGGAATGATGCCCACAAAAGATGCACTAATATGAATATTCCTTGTGAAAGGATAGACTCTGTTAGGAGTCTTATGAAATACATTCAGTACATATAAATCCATGTTAGGAGATTTTGAATCCTTGTTAAAAGATTCTAACCCTATTAAGAGTTATGGAAGACAGAAGGAGCCACTGCCCAAACAGCTTCAAGGTAAGATCACTGAACTCACTGTCCAAGTAATCTTTGCATTATTCAACATAATAATATGTTACCTCTTCTTTGACTATGTCAAACCACACTCACTGCTACATCAGATCTCAATTTTAGATCTTTGAACTTCGCATGTCTTCCTTCACAATTTGCTTTCACATTTAGCTCAGATTTTCTTCACTTCATATTCATACACTACTATCCTCTTCTATATCCAATAAGGAAAAATATTCCTTCCTTTATACCACACTCAAATAATTACAAATGAGTTGGCATACAATTACAAAATAAAAGTTTTCACATGCTACACCAAAATTACATAAAACTATCGGCTTCCAAATACAATAAATCTTCACTCGTGTGACTTCAAAATTTGCACTGTCATCCACGTCACCATCAACATGTCTCTAACTTCCCTTTAACTATGCAAAGTCAGATTCCATCCTGATTAGGAGATATCATCCAATTTCCAAAAACCACTACTCGGGAACACTGCCTGAATACTACTTCCACCAAAATGATCATAACTTTCATGAATAAAAGAATTACTATCTATGCTCTTAACCATAGACATATAACATATCAAAGAGTATATCGTCAATGTCGCATAACTCCAACTGCAATATACCACGTGCGCTAATCAAAACACTGTTTGCTTCTCTGCAAGTCTTCGGTAAAACACTGTGTTGACATCAATGACAATCATAGTCATGAATGCAACAACAACTGCTACAGAATGGGTGCCAAACACTTTAGCATTCATTCCTAACACTTATAGGGTTGGCCTAAAAAAAATTCAAACTAAAGCTCCTTCATCCTAGATTGGTTTGAAAGCAACCATGAAGGTATCTAGAGTGTGAAAATTAAAGTATAATATGACCTTGGTCACCTCTGGAAGATGACCAAAATATGATGTATGACCTTGGAACTGCCTTCGAAAACACATCAATTGACCTCTTGAAGTTGTACAAACTAAAAAATGTACTGACTCCTGATATGTAAGCATGTTCACCAAATGGATTCACTTGACACCTTTAGGATTGTGAGATTTTAATGCCCAAGTTTGGTTATTTCATTCATTCTACAATTGTACATGTCAACACTCATCTGAACCCTACCAACAATGTGATCTAAAAAAATACTAGATGTAATCTTGAGAATCCACCTCTTGGAATGTTGATTATGTAAACATAATTATGATTATTACGTTAGTATTTAGATTATTATTTTTTAAAAATATTATAATATTATATATTATAATTATATCCATATAATTATGATAATACATATAAATATATTTCTAATTAATATTAATGACGAAAGAACGATCTTAAAATAGAAAAAGGTGATTCAAATAAAATTGAGAGGAATAAGCAGTCCAAAAACCACCCAAGTTGCATCAACAAAATTCCAAATGAAAGAGAAAAGTTACAATGAGAAAGAACAGTTACAAGAGCGCCTATTTTAGCATTCAAGGCACTTTCCTAGACAACATCAAGATTAATAAAAGTGTGAGGAAAAATAATACAAAATATGTGTCAATACTAAAGAATCATTGCCAAAAAAAAAAAAAGGACCTTAACAATTAAGTCTTAACAAACAAAGTCAAATCATTTTGAAAACATAGAAACAACAAATCAAAAAGGAAACATCTGAAAGATACCATGAAAATGCACCCTCCAACATGCCCATAATAACGATTATGAACCCTCACGTTACATACCCAAAATGGATCTTTCAAACATAATTTACAGATCAAAAAATGGCCTAATTTACACCAAGAAAGGTGCCAATAATTTGCAGATCTTGAACACAGACAAAAAGAGGAAGTTAATCATGCACAAAACAACAATCAATATTGGTCTCCAAGAAATAACGACTATCATTAATCAACCAAAAATCAAAATGAGAAAGGTGAATTCTTCATTCCAAATGGTATCCAAAACAATCTGCAGCCATATTTTCCTATTAATATCAATTAAGAAATATTTAATATATTAGGTTTGGGCTTAGTTTGATTGACGAGCTTTTTGTTATGAAGCAATTCATATGATACAAGACATGTTACTTTGGTGGATAACTGAAATTTAATAACTCTCGAACTAAAATTCTTTTCATAAATGTCAGATTGTGAAGATGTTTATGAAAGCATACACAAGATCAATCGATAAGATGACTAAATGTTTGATTTTAACATTGCATTTTAAATATTTCTGTAATAACTACATGAAACAATATAATAGATTTTTTCAATACTATTTAACTCAAATTATCTTAAAAATAAAATCTAATCTCTCATCAAAGTCCATCCAACCATGGCATTATTTATTTATTCATAAGCTCATACGAAACGATCATGATCATGGTCTGTATATTTTCCCATCACTGATAAAAGTCCATTGGGAGCATTGGTATCCTATTAACATTAACAGACGTCATAACAGATACAAGCAAACCAATTCCGTGTGAACGTGCAAACTCCGAATTGAGCATGATCAGAAGCTGTGCAGGTAAGATCACACGCATTCCCCAGAGGATCGCATTGTCCACTATAATAAGCGCTCCAAAATCCGCAATACCCGTGGTAGTCATAATCGCTCGTTAGTAGCGATGTAAAACTTACGGTATCCACAAAGCTTCAAATTATAATTAATTTGGAGGGATTAGCTAATCATGATCTGTGATGGAAGAATACGAATCCAATATAACTACATTTCTTATAGGTCTATTAAGGAAATAGCAATACAAATTCATGTCAAACATAACAATTTAATTTTTGCAGTGAGTCCTGACCGAACGTTTGGTTCTTCTTAGTAATATAAATTCATGCCCAACATAATAATTTAATTTTTGCAGTAAGTTCTGACGGAACGTTTGATTCTTCTCTAAACAATAATAGTTTTTTCCTTTTCTTTCTCTTTTAGTAAAGTTTTGTTTTTAATTTTATGCTATATATTATAAATAATTAATTTTATATGATTTTTTTTTTTTTATAATAATGAATGTATAATATCAAAATAATAAAAATAATATATATTTTTGTATAGATATAGATATAGATATAATAGAAAATATAGATATTATAATATATATGATATACGAAATCATTGATGAAGAGGGCGTTCAGATGATAGAAAAAGATCTAGTAGAAATTCAAGCTCGAGGAGGAAGGGTGGATTATTCCTCACAATATAGCATCAAAAAGAGATTATTTGTTGGGAACAATCCTGCTTTGTCAAAATATGCACATGAAGAAGCAAAAAGTGCAAGGAGTTTAGAGCATTATCAGTCAACCTGGGATCAACATAACTTTCAGCAGGATTCCTTTCAGGATCATGACCAATTGCAAGGAGCCTTAATGGACACTAACACATCCCACCTAGACCAGTTGCAGGGGATCGTAATAAGTACCAACATAATTACATCTGATCAGTTTTATGCTAAGGAAATTCGAGACATGAAGTTTCCTTTGCACCTTCAAATGGAAGATGAGCTTTTTGTGGACGATTGTGTTAAGCAAGATCTCCATAAGTTGACAAATGATTTGGATCAAGACATGATTGTAAAAGGTATAGAAGGATAAGATTTAGTTAAGAATGAGCTCTCTCATCCTATGGATCAAAATGAGGCAATTGATATGTACACTCGTAATCATGTTCTCTCCATAGAGCAGAGTCCTACCCAATCTTCTCAGCCAAAGAAGACTCCCAAGACTAGAGGAAGAAAACCAAAAGGAACAAAAACAAAGGAAGAAATTTCAGCGGGAATCCAATTAACTTTGGATGATAAATTTGTTTCAACAAAAAGATTGATAAGGAGAACGAGATGTTCTCCTTGTCATCAATGAAAATATCATCATGGAATGTTAGAGGCATTAACGCCTCTAACAAGAGACATAGGGTCAAGAAAATGCTTGAGTCTATCCAGGAAGATATTATTTTGTTGCAAGAAACTTAGCTATCACAAGAGAACTTTGATAAAATAATTGGAACATGGGTAAACTGATCTTCTATGCACGAACAAAGGATGGTGGTCTCGCTGCACTTTAGAATCCTAAAATAATTCAAGGACAACTTATAGACCATGACAATAACTGTAAACTATTCAAGATGATGAAATATGATCATTCTATAACAATGATCAATGTATATGTGATGCAAAACCCTCAACTATCACCTTAAGGAGACGAACTCAACTCAAAGATTCAACAAGCTACTTGGGATCCACTCAAGGAATTAGCCTCAACTCAAGGATCAAGAAGAGTTCCCTGACTTTTTTAATCAACACCACAACTATGCTACTCAAGTTCACCCTCGCATTTCATTGTTCCATTCTCTCCTAGCACCAACTCCCTCCTAGGCCACCTAGTACACCTAGTGCCCCCACCATGTCAAAACCTCGAGTAGACTTCTCACCTTGCTCCTAACATCAAATATCATTTCATCATGGTCTATTCACCATGTTTCAACACCCCATTCACTCCAATCCACTCAACTTCCACCATTCCTCTTCTATAGCCCTTCTAGGCCTATCTAGTAGCCCTACACACGCTAAAATTAGCAAACTACTCAAAAAATCTCCATACAACATGGTGAAGTACTTAACTTTTCAAATACCCTTTTCAGAGTTACTAAACCCCTATCAATCTCATTCCCCCATCATTTGACTGGTGAACACTTATATTCCCAAATGCTCTTCTTCTAAGCCTAATTAGCCCTTGCTCAAAGAAGCAACTCCTATCCCCGCTTATCTAAAGGACTCCCAAGTGTGAAATAGTCTTCCTAGACCTTCTAAAACACAAGATTTTCAAACTTCCAAAGCTTCACCACTCACCATACTCCCAAATCAAGAAACCCTTGTTTTTAGGGTCATAAACCTAGGGCTTTGTAGAAAACACCCTTCCTAGCAACACACAACACCAAGATTGGTCCTAACACCTTCCAATACACCCCAATGGACATTTCCAACCATTATCCATCCTCTCCCTTCATCGGGTCTCTTCTATCCACCATTAGTAATTTTCAAGTGCACCTTCTCACTGTGTGTTCACCAGATTTGTCACTGCTCCCTTTTCATCTTGCTCTTTCCCTGCACTCAAAGCCACATAATACATACAATACTTCTAAGGCATCTCCCACCAAACCATAGTTAACATAGGGGTGGGAGTGCCCTTACATATTAGGGAATTTCAACCCTTAGTCACTGATTGTACCTACAATGCCAGTCACTATCTCCACACCAGTCGCTTCCTTGGTGTTACAAACAACAAAAACAATAAAGTGCTTACAAAAACTAGTAAATCTAATGCTAGTAAATGTTCCTATATCATGACCAAGCAAAGATCATATTCTATACATTCAAACCAATTCACTATTGTCCGACTGTACCCACAGGACGGTGAGTTCCACAATTACAGAGAAATTAATTTTTCATTGATCATCAACTTATTTTTCGTATTTCATACAACTTAGATCATACTCTTCTACATCTCCCTCATGGATTCCATCCTAAAATAGACAAAAATCTTCCAAATACCTGACATCAACCCATTAACTACCTTTCAATTGTCCCCTAAATAGTCTTATCAGAAGCAAGGAAGGAAAACTGATTGCTACTAGTTCAAAATCTAGAGGTAATGTATTTGAACTAAACACATATGGAGCCTCTTGTTTTGTTGCGAAGGTAGATGATAGTTGGTTATGGCATAGGAGATTTTTTCATGTTAATTTTGATAAGATTGTGAAGGCAAGAATGGCTGATGTAGTAAGAGATCTACCAAAGATTGTGAAACCATCTAACACAGTATGCAGAGAATGTGTTATGGGAAAGAAAACTAGAAGCAGTCATAAAAGAAAATCACTTACATCAAGAGGGAAGTTGGATCTGGTACATACAGATCTATGTGGACCTACAAAAACAAAGTCATACTATGGTGAAATGTATTTTATACTCTTTGTTGATGACTTTTCTAGAATGATGTGGGTTACTTATTTAAGAGAAAAAATAGAAGCATTTGATAAATTCAAGTTGTTTAAAGAAAAAGTAGAGAATGAATCAGGATTGAAAATAAAGTGTTTAAGATCAAACAAAGGTAGAGAGTTGACATCAAATTTATTCAATTCATACTGTGAAGATCATGGGATAAAAAGACACACATCTGCTCCTAGGACTCCACAACAAAATCGGATAGCAGAGTGAAGAAACGGGACTATACTTGATGCTACTAGGACAATGTTGATTGAAGGAAATGTATCTCATATACATTGGAGAGAGGATGTTGGAACAACAATGTACACATTGAATAGAACTCAAATAAGAGAAGGTACAAGTAAGACTCCCTATGAACTATGGTTTGATCATACTCCTACTGTAAAATATTTCAAAATTTTTGGTAGTAAATGTTATATCAAGAGAGATGATGAGATAGGGACGTTTGATGCTAGAAGTGATGAAGGGATATTCCTTGGTTACTCTATTAAAAGAAAGGCTTACAAATGTTTCAATCTGAGATTAAGGAAGATGATTGAAAGTAATAATGTGAGAATAGATGAGAAGTTTCAGATACAAGAAAGAATGTATGACAGTAATCAGATTTTAGAGATAAAAGAAACTACTACTATTGTAGAAGAAGAAGAACTTGTTGAGGAAGAAAGTGAAAAAGAGGCTTGTGATGCTGGTACAAGCAAGACTACTGAGACTCCTAAAAATCCAAGGTATGTAAAAAATAACCATCCTGAAAATCAAATTATTGGCAATACCAGTCAGGGAGTGCTAACTAGATCAAAAGTTAGAGAAGAAATTTGTTTGATTTCTCAAGTTGAGCCAAAGACCACAGATGAAGAATTTAAAGATGAATCTTGGATAAATGCTATGAAAGAGGAATCAAATCAAATAAAGAACAATAATACTTGGGAACTAGTTCCTAGACCTAAAAATAAAAATGTTATAGGAACAAAATG
Source organism: Chamaecyparis obtusa (assembly GCA_027943335.1). Lineage (NCBI taxonomy): Eukaryota > Viridiplantae > Streptophyta > Pinopsida > Cupressales > Cupressaceae > Chamaecyparis > Chamaecyparis obtusa. The sequence continues at coordinate 302,787 of BSBK01009475.1, forward strand.
GGTCTTTAGAAACAAAATAGATGAAGAAGGTACTATTGTAAGGAACAAAGAAAGACTAGTGTGTAAAGGATACTCACAGCAAGAAGGCATAGACTTTGAAGAAACATTTTCTCCTGTTGCTAAAATAGAGGTAGTAAGATTATTCATATCTTATGTTGCACATAAAAATTTCAAAGTGTATCAAATGGATGTTAAATCTGCATTTCTGAATGGAGATCTTGAAGAAGAAGTTTATATAGAACAACCAGATGGATTTCCTCTATGCGAAGACAAAGACATGGTGTGAAAATTGAAGAAATCCTTGTATGGGTTGAATCAAGCTCCTAGGGCTTGGTATGAAAGGTTAGACATGTATCTACTTGGGCTTGGATTCAGAAAAGGTAATGCAGACAATAATTTGTATTTAAGAACTACTGAAGATGGAATCCTGATAGTAGAAGTATTTTTGGATGACATTATCTTTGGAGGTAATGATGATCTATGTAATAAATTTGCTAAAGAAATGGAAAGTGAATTTGAGATGTCCATGATAGGTGAAATGAAATTCTTTCTTGGATTGCAAATAACTCAAAATGAGAATGGTATTTTCATTTCTTAGATCAAGTATCTCAAAGAATTGCTTAAGAAATTTGGAATGGAAGATTGTAAACCAGTAGGAACACCTATGGTGACTCGCAACAAGATAACAATTGATGATGAATCAAAATGGATGTTTTTCAAACTTTGTATAGATCAATGGTTGATGGATTACAATATCTAACTCACACCAGACCAGATATTGCTAATGCTAATGGAAATGTGGCCAGATATCAGGCAGAACTGAAAGAAACACATCTAGCTGCTATGAAAAGGATATTGAGGTATCTAAGAGGAACCATAGACTATGGTTTATGGCATGATAGAAATGATAGCTTTGAAATTCATGCTTATACTGATGATGATTGGGCAGGAAATATTGATGACAGAAAAAGTACTAGTAGTGGTGCATTTTTCCTTGGGAAAAAGTTGGTTTCTTGGCTAAGTAAGAAACAATATTGTATAGCACAATCTACTGCTAAATCAGAGTATGTTACTGCTACTATAAACTGCACTCAAATTTTTTGGATGAAACAAATGCTGAAAGACATTGGAATAAATTTTAATGAGCCCGTGGTTATCCATTGTTATAACACCAGTACAGTAAATATGTCAAAGAATCCGGTGATGCACTCTAAAATGAAACACATTTCAATCAAGTACCACTTCTTGAGAGACAAGGTGGTAGAAAAGGAAATCAAACTAGAATATATTAGTACAAAAGAGCAGATTGCAGACATTTTTACAAAGCCACTACCGAAAGATACCTTTGAATATCTCAGAGGTATGCTAGGGGTTCAGGCCCCTCCCATTCAGAACTAAATGATGTAGGGATGCATCAGTCCAGAGGTATTCGGAGCCTTATCATTATCTAGACTAGATGTAGGGATCTACTCCTCAGGGGGAGTGATCATGGAAGAAAGTTTATATGTGAAGGTAGTTGAAGGCTCATGGCACCCTTTTCCATTATTGTCAAAGGGGGAGTGTTGCTATGAGAAAATCTCTACTGTACGGGGATATTGTTTAGTTGAAAGTCTTTGGATTGATATAGCTTTGGGATAAGGATTTTCCCATATGTTGACATCAATGAAAAAGGGGGAGATTGTTGGATATTGCTAATGCATGGATAGGTGATTAAGACATTTAATATTTTCAATCACTACGTTACTAAATGGGCACTCATACTGTTGTCATTTGTGTTTTGTCACTGATGTCAACATATGTTTCTATGAAGAAAATAGATTGATAATCATAGTGTATGGATACTGTATGGATGTTTCAGATACTGCGAAGTCAGATGAGAGTTCAAGTGGATGTTGTGATCTTATATTTGTGTTTGCATCATTAGATGTTTCATATTGAGAGAGTTATAGCTATTTTGGTAAAGACTAGTCACTGGATTGTGACAGTGAGAATTGACAGAGTTAGTCTTTGGGTTTCTGGTATATCTTTCAGAGAATTTGGATTCAAGGTATACGAGCCTGAAGGATGATAGACAAGGTACTGAAGGATGTTCATTGGTTAGCACAAGGTATGGAATGATTGGTGATGTCATCTGTGGCATGTGTTCTTGCGATGGTTTATTCTGAAGCTGACTCAGGGAATGAAGCATGTGTTCTAGATACCGTGTGTATCTTAGCAAGGGTTTATGCAACTATTTGTAATTAGGAAAGCCTCATGGGTCGACCTAATCTTGGTAGATTGTAATAAGGTAAAAATGAAAGGTCTTTTCTTTGGAAAATATAGGAATAAAAATGTATGTGATATAAGGAGGTTGTGAAAGGTGTGAGCTTGAGTCTATTGTATGTAGAGTAGAGGTTTATTGGTGGACTTCATTGGAACTGATCAAGAAAAGATAGTTGCTGGCAAATAGTTCAAAAGATTGTGTATTTCTTTATATACACCTATTGCGAACTAGTGAGTTATGAAGGTGGATTTAACCTTCTTTGGGCAATGAGCCTTGACCAGTGAGCCCTCTCTTTTGTTCTTGACTCTAACATGGTCTATCCTCTAACAAGGATTGTGTACTATAATGGTTCAATAAGCTCCTAATAGGGCTATATCTTCTAACAATGATTACTATACTCTCAGTACATCATTTGTGGGTGCTAATTCCCATCAGGGTTTTTACCTATAATAGGGTTTCCCTGAAACCAAAATATTGTGTTATTGTGTTGGCATTCATTGTTTTCATTGGATATGATATTATAGAACTTAAAGTTTAAAGTTTAATATTCTGTTATACAATTGATTCTCCCCCTCTCTCAATTGTATTGTGGACTATTAATCCTAACACATTCTTTCCATGAAGCCCCAAATACCACCGTATTTGCAATAGTGAGTCACCAGAGGATCAGAGGTGAATTCCTCATCAATTTTATCTGGCTCAATGCCCAATGTCTTGCCACCCATATCAACCAGATTGGTATCCACCATAGTGTTTTTCTAAAATTTGTAGAGTCGAGCTTCACAAATCAACACATAAAATAGGGCATTTTGAGTTAACCATTTTATGAGGATTTTCTTCATAAAAGGTAGAGGCTGGGTGGTTTTTGGGTAGTCGAGCTTTGTATAGCAAAATCCAATAGATCTCCAGGCATAATAATTAGAAATTAAGCCATATTTTCTATTATTGTCCTTGGTAATCAAAATTACCTGCTGATGCAGACAACTATCCTTCCACACATATGCATGAAAAAGGTAATTATAAACCTTTATAAGATTTTGCGCATACATAGTCATAACTATAGTAATCATCCAATTAAGCCAACACGTAATCAAGGTGGGGCCCATAGCAATATTGGCAACAACTTGGCTCATTTCAAATATTGTTAGTGTCGTGGTTTTCCCACCTAATCAATTGTTGGGTCTCCTTTGGTAGCACACTAACCTCCTCCCATTTATCAATCCTAGCTTTCTTAAGCCCAATGGAAACCATAGAATCTACCATCGCGTTACCTTCCCTGTAGGTATGGGAAATAGTCATGTTCTAGAGGTTGTTAAGAAGCTCCTGAATTTCCACTATTATGGTGTTAACACACCACCCTACACTCAACCTACGTTTGATAGCTTCCAAAATCACTTTGGAATCCCCCTCAATCATCAGCAGTCTAATATTCATGGGTATAGAAAATTTTATACCCCATAGAAAAGTTGTGTCTTCACCTTGATTAACAGTACTATTTTTGAGTGGCCCAGCATAAGCCAAAAGGTAGTCACCATTGTGGTATCTTAGTACTCCACCCCCACCCTGGGTAAGGTTATTTTCCACCCCATCAAATTTTAATTTGGTCCATCCAATGGCTGGGGCAACCCATCAAGTAGCCTTTTGAGCCATCAACCTCGAGTTTTCAAACTTAGTGAAGCCTAGAAATAGTTTCCAATTATCGGTCATTTTGATCTTCCAGGTGGAGGGGGGTTCCGAGGGGAGTTTCCAGTTAGCCGAGCCAACATTCTCACATAGAATCTTGGTGCCAAAACAAAGAGAGGCCTCAGGCGGGGAATCGGTCTCCTTGAAGATCTTGTTGTTCCTTTCTTTCTAGACAGTCCAACAGATGTGCGGGGGAAGAAGCTGCCATAGGAGCTGGAGGAGAGGGTGATTGGAGGGGGTTCTCCAACCAGTGAATTGGAAAACATCATTACCTAGGACCCAAGGGACCCCAATTTTCCAATAACTCCCTGCAAAATATTAGCAGAGTATTCATAGTGTATGAATAGGTGGTTCACAATTTCTTCCTCCTTTCTGTAGAGGACACATCTGCTGGCCAGGGAGATCCTCTTCTTTTGAGGTTTTCATGAGTTAATACTTTACCATGCATAAGTGTCCACCAGAAAAAAATGATTTTCGGAGTAAGGTGTGGAATCCACACCTTATTCCAATCTCCCAGATTACTTTCCTCCTTTAGAAGAAGGTTGTACGCAGATTTAACCAAGAATGTCCCTACTTGGGTGGGGGCCGAAATGATGTAATCCTAGCTAGCAATTCCATGAATCTTGATATTCCTCAATGTTTCGATAAGCTCATTAGCCAAGTGTTCTAAATACGGTCTATCCTTGACCAGAATAGCTATATTCTTCCATCTCCCTTTAGATATGTAGTTGGTAGTTTTGTTACCAAGGGTAGGCCTGAGGTAGTTCATGAGGGGGCCAAACCTTCCACTTAATGTAGTGCAATTTTGGATCCAAGAGTCATGCCAGAAATGGATGGATCTCCCATCCTCAAGTTGCTAAAGGATACCCTTGGATAGCATGGTTTTACATTTGCAAATGTTTTCCCAAAGTTTGGAACCATTGGGGAGGTTGTTATCCTGATACATCATCCTATAAGGATGTCCTTGAAGATACTTGGCTTCCATTATTGCACTAATCAACTTTACTTTCAATGAGCTTCCAAGCCACTTTTGTGGTGAGAGCCATGTTCAGCAAGCCAATTCACTTAAGGCCTAGGCCACCCAACCGTTTAGGAAGGAAAACCATATCCAAATTGACCAGGGCCATCCTCTTCTTCTCTTCAGAGCTCACCCATAGGAAAGTTCTTTGTATCATTTCCAATATATCTTCCATGTTTCTTTTGATCTTGAAGAGGGATAGAAAGAAGACATGAATCCCTTGGAGGGTAGAGGCCACCAGCTTCAAAGTTTACCAGCGTTGCTCAGAATCTTCCCTTTCCATCCAGTAAGCTTTTTCTGAGTTCTTTCTAGAATGGAATTCCAAAATTATTGTAAGACCTCTTTGATAGTGAGAGGGAGGCCTAGGTAGGTAAAGGGGAGAAAATCTCACTAACAACCCAATATTTGAAGCACTTTGGTTTGGGTCTCAATGGGGGTGTTGAAGAAAAAAATGTCTTCTTTTCTAATAGTTGATGCACTATCTCGAGGCCAAAGCATAATTCTCCAATAGGTACTTCCATTATCTAGCTTCAACCACTGATGAGTACCCAAAGAGGAAAGTATCATCCACAAATTGTTCCAAAACAATTTTCTACAGAGTGGAAGCTGGCTTGATACCTTTTATTCTTCCCATGGTAGAAAGCATAGTCAGATTCTCATTGAGGACCTTAGCCACCATGATAAATAGATAGGGGAGAGAGGGTCACCCTACCGAAGACCTTTTCCAAGTTGGAAGAACCCACCTGGGGATCCATTGACCAAAAAAATGAACCTCACAGTTTGCATACATTCTTGAATAATGTGGATAACCTTTTCATTAAAGCCCTTTCTACTAAGGATTTTTTGAAGGAAGACCAATTAACTTTATCATAAGCCTTAGAGATATCAAGTTTGAAGGCCATACCTGGTGCTTTGCTCCTGTCCATGGAGTGTATAATTTTGTGAGTGGATATGGCCGCATCCAAGATCTGCCTTCCTAGTACAAAACCTTTCTGGGAAGGACTGATCAGTTTGTCCAAGAGGGGCTTCATTCTATTGACCAAGATCTTAGTGAGAATTTTGTAGAACATGTTACATAAACTGATAGGCTTGAAGTCTAGCATAGAGGTTGGATTGTCATTCTTAGGGACCAACACAATATAGGTCTTGTTATGGTGCTCTAGTAGTTTCCCCATTCTAAAGAAGTCTCTGGCAGCATGAGAAACTTCTAATCCAACAATCTCAAAGTATTCTTCAAAAAAATTTGGGGGGAAGCCATCAGGTCCCAAAACTTTATAGGCACCCATAACAAAGACAACATCTTTGACTTCCTCATCAAAAACATGTTCGGTGAGACGTCCATTATCAATATGAGTAACAACACATTGGATGTGATCTAGGAGCTGATTTTGCACATCAACCGGGCACATATGTCCAATATTAGAGTATAATTCCCTAAAGTAGTTGGCCGCAACCTAGTTAATCTTGTCCTTCTCAGTAACTTCATTCCCTTTGTCATCCCTAATTGCATTAATGGTGTTTCTTCTTTTTTTATTCCTACCAGATCTATGAAAGAAGGTTGTATTTCTGTCTCCTTCGGTAAGCCACTGGATCCTAGATCACAGCTTCCAGTAAATTTCCTCCATTTTTAGAGCTTCCTGCCACTTGTGCCTAGCCTTTTCTTCTTCCATTTGCAATTGGGGGTGGATATTCCTAGTGGCCAACTAGGCTTGGAGGGATTCCAAGGTCCTCGTATACTCTTTCTTCTCTTTATAGAAGTCACCAAAATTATGTTTACTCCAACCCTTAACCTCTCTTTTGATGATCTCCAATTTCTGGGCAATTCTGAACATGGCAGTGCCTTTGATAGGAATGGCCCATGAGGTTTTAACTTGGTCCCTAAAAGAGGGGTGGGAGCACCACATAATCTCAAATCTGAAAGGGGTCAGACCAATTCTAGGGGAGTCAAACCAGCACAGGAGGAGGGGGTTATGATTAGAGGTAGTTTTGGGGAGGGAGGTCAAAGTGAAGGTCAACCACAAATCCCATGAGGAGGCGGCTAGGACCCATTCCAGTTTCACTTGGATGAGATGGGAGCCCTTTTGATTGTTGGACTAGGTAAAGGGATTTCCTTTCAGGTCAATGTCCAAGAGACCAGAGTAGGAGATAAATTCTGCAAGATCCCCCATACTATCAGAGTAGTCCATTAAGCCTTTGCACTTGTCCAAGAGGTAAAGAGGGGTGTTAAAGTCACCAGCCACCATATAATTAGTAGAAGTGTCATGATCCATACAACTGATAATATCTTTCCAGAGGGATAACCTACCAGTCCGGGTATTAGGGGAGTATATATTCATCAAGTGCCAAACCATATATTTTTTCTTGAAGGTAACAACAAGGAAGCTCAGGGAGAAGGCAAGCGGTTCACCAATGACAATGTTGGGGTTCCAGAGATTGGCAATGCCCCTAGAAGCACCCAAGGCTTCAAAGTAGAAAAACTCAACACCCAGCTAGAGACTACTAGCCAGGAAGGCAAAATTATTGGAAGACATCTTAACTTCTTGGATAAGTAGAATATCCAGTTTATTAGAAAAAATGAATTGTTTAACAACATTTTTTTTGAGGGGGCTGTTAAGACCTCTAACATTCCAAGAAAGACAAATCATTTCTTATTTTTAAAACTTGTTTCTAGGGTTTGCTGCCTACCTGCTGTAACATCCCTTGTAGTCCCTCTTGACCTCCTGGCATGTTCTGATGGCCTCCCTCTGGGTGTTTCCAGTCCCACATCAGCCTTTTTGGGCTTAGATTTCTTTTTTTGTGTTTTCCATTCACCACCATCATCCTCCCCACAGTGATTGTCACCTAGAGAACTAGGTGAGGAAGGGAAGATCTTTTCCTTGGACTGTAGAGGAGGTTTTGTAGAAGCCTTAGGGGACTTTAGCTTTTGCAAAAGGCCTTCTCTCTCCCTTATAACTACTCGACTATTTGCAGGATCCAATTGTGTAATGGTCATTCCCCTTTCGAGGACCTTATGGATATGGGATTTAGATATGACCCTATGGCTGTGGGCATGGATCTAGTTGGTTATTCTGGTTATGGGAGCCAAGAAAAAACCCATACTATTGGTTTAGGGAGCCAGAAAACCCTAGATTGATGTAAACCTTTGGCTTTAGGTTCGGTGCAGCTAGAGCTTTATTGTCTATTCTTTTTGTAGCTGTTGTTGTTTTTTTGGTTTAGCATTGCTTGTAATTCTGATGGTAATCAATGCTGGGGTGTTCTATAAAGTCTATTTCCTCATTCTCTAGCTATCTCTCTTTGGTCGGTACAAATATTTTCTATCTTTTGTATAGGGTTATGGTTCCCTTCAAAAACCAACTGTATATTGTTTCAGGGCCCATTCAAAACCTGTTTTACCTAATCAATTTTTTTTTTACTAAATATATGTTAAAAGAATATCAAAATAAATCAATTATAATTTAGAAACCTACTAAAATTGAAGTATTTTGAATTGTTCACAATGATAATAAATTTAATTTTAGGAACTTACTCAAATTTACATATTTTGAATTATTGTAAATGGTAATAAATTTTTCCCTACAAAATTTCATTATTTTATAATATACTTTTCCTTTAATTATTTGAATTTATCTTCAATTTGGTTTAAGCTTTGAATACAATTCTTTCCATATGAATTCCTAAAATTAATTTTTCACCCTTTTTCTATTTTATATTCTCCTTATATAAAAAAATAAAAAACCAATTTTTTCTTAAAGGGTATTTCAACTCCTTAATTACGGCTTAAGAAAGCATATACAATAAAAAAATTAGATCTAAAAATTTAATATAGGGGAACTAAACTTTTATAGGGTATAAGAAAAGATGGATTAGAAAAAATAAAAATAGAAATGTATTTCAAATATGTTAAAGTAAATAAATATTTAATGGGATTCAATGATAGTTACAAGAGAAATATTTTATTTAGGTTACAATTCAAATAATATTAGATTTCAAATAATGAAGTGTTACAATTTTATTAGCAGTTATGATTTAGTTAGGATTAATGTTAAATTAAGGTAAGGATATAATTAAGGGTATAGTTCAATTAGGGTCAATAATATAGCTTAATAGGAGTTAAGGTGTGATTAGGTCTATGATATACATAATCCAAATTCTACCTCTTAACTGAGACTTAACACAAATCCTAATCCAAACCCTAACCCTCAATCCGAACCCTAACTCTAATAACCATAATTCTAACCATGTTGTACAAACCCTTACTCTAACCATAATCCTCATACTAAGCCTGATCCTAACCATAACAAAAACTTTAAGCCTAATGAAAATACTAATCCTAAATATAATACTAACCATGAAATAAGTCCTTACCCTAACAACAATCCTAACCCTAAACCCTAAGCTTGACCCCTAATTTTAAACTCTAACCCTATCTATAATCCTAATCCTAAACAATACCATAACTCAAACACTAAGCCCAACCATAATCCTAACCATAGTATAAACCTAAAAAATAAATCTAATTGTAACCATAAACCCTAACTCTCATCAAAATGCTAGCCCTAACCATAATTACAAGTATGATATAAAATCCTAAAACTGACCATAACCCTAGTCATAAACATTAAAATCTGATCCTAACCCTAAACTCCAATCCTAACCCATCATCCTAATAAAAAATAAACCCTAACCATAATCAAAATTATAATTCTAACTATAATTTACTAACCATTATTCAAACCTATCCCTAATTCCTAACCATAATACTAACTATAATTAAAATCTCACCTAATTATAATCCTAATAAAATTCCTAACCCCAACCATAATAGTAACCATGATATAAAAGTTTACCTTAACCATAATCTTAACCTTAAACATTAATCCACACATTAAACCCTAACCCTAACTATATTCCTTACCCAAAACATAAATATAACCTTAACCAAAACTATAATCCTAACACTAATGAAATAACCTAACCATAATCCTAAACCTAAATCCTAGTACAATGCTAATTTAATAATTATATTTTTGAAGTGAACATATAATATATAAAATATCATATAAATATTATATATTTAATAATTATAATTTACTATTGTATATTAACTATAATATATAATAACAAGTGCCACGTAGTGGCCAAGTACTTGCCTTTAATTTTGTAATTAATTATAATTATAATTTATCATTTAATTTTTTTTTAAAATAAAATAATAATCATAATTTATTTTTATATGTTGAATACTTAATAATGAAATATATATGACATGGTTAATAAGAATGGCCCTTCTCAATAGATTAATATCTCTACTGACGGGTCTCATGACTCCAAGCATTCCTACACCACAGAAGTTTCCTCATGAATTGCACTTCCTGGAATATAAGGGGTCTCGAGTGCCCTGATAGGAAACATGTTATCAGGGTTTCTGAGGCTCCTTATCCCTTTAGTAGGGCATCCTACCTGGTTCCCTTAGCCTTTGCTGGGGTTCTTCTTGTCCTCTTTGATAACACTCTGAGAACTGGTGCTAGGGATTTGCTTGGAGATGGTGTTGCTAAGGAGATCATTGGCATTGCTGATGCACGGGCCTGGCTTGCTTTTAGCAGGGGTTGTGTTAGTCCCCTGTCTTTTGTGCACACTTCTACTGAGTTTGCAGGGGAGAAGCTTTGGACTTCTATTTTGCCTCTTCCCATTTGTTGGTCTTGTAGCCAGGCTCCCTTAGCCTTTGCTAAGGTTCTTCTCTTATGCGGTCTAGTCTCAAGGGCTAGATGCAGATTTGTGAAGGAAAATCTCTCCCTTTCTGGTAGACCTTCCAAGCATCCGAGGCTACTTGAGGTTCTAATTTTTTTGGGAGAATATTTTGTTTCCCTGCTAGTCTTCTAGTGTAGGACAAAGCTTCATGAGGGATGGGCTTTTGTTTTGTGGTAGTCCCGCAAAACACTTTAAGCTGATTAAGGGACAATTGTACTGTAAGGTTCCTTCATTAGTGGTTGATGCTTTTGGGTTTCTTTCTACTTGGGCTGGTAGCACCTACTTCTCTTTTGTTGGGTATGTGACCCTCGTGTATGTTTCTCCCCTAGTTTTGGAAGTTCCTTCTTTCTGGGAGAAGTGCCTGATTTTGCCTCTGCTGGGGGATTATTCTTTGGGCTAGATTCTTTTGTGTTACACTCCTATTGAGTTGGAGTATGACCCTATTGAGGTGGGGTCTATTCTGGTGGTTATTTGGTGGTGGAAACTCTATCTGCTCCTGCTCCCTTCACTCTTGAATCCTTTTGAGGTGGATGTCACACATCCTATGGAGGTGGTTTGTGTCGGCTGGACAAAGTGTTCTAGTAGGAACAAAAGGCCTTCTCTCCCTTATAACTACTCGAATACTTCCATGATCTGGTTGTGTAATGGTCTTTCTCCTTTCGAGGACCTTATGGATATGGGATTTAGACATGACCTTGTGGCTGTGGGCATGGATCTGGTTGGTTATTCTAGTTATGGGAGCCAAGAAAAAACCCATACTATTGGTTTAAGGAGCCAAAAAACCCTAGATTGATGTAAAGCTTTGGCTTTAGGTTTGGTGCAGCTAGAGATTTATTGTCTCTTCTTTTTTTAGTTGTTGTTGTTCTGTTGGTTTAGGATTGCTAGTAGTTCTGCTGGTAATCAATGCTGGGGAGTTCTATAAAGTCTATTTCCTCATTCTCTAGTTGTCTCTCTTTGGTCAGTGCTAATATTTTCTATCTTTTGTATAGGGTTATGGTTCCCTTCAAAAACCAACTGTATATGGTTTCAGGGCCCATTCAAAACCTATTTTACCTAATCAATTTTATTTTTTACTAAATATATGTTAAAAGAATATCAAAATAAATCCATTATAATTTAGAAACCTACTAAAATTGAATTATTTTGAGTTGTTCACAATGATAATAAATTTAATTTTAGGAACTTACTAAAATTTACATATTTTGAATTATTGTAAATGGTAATAATTTTTTCCCTACAAAATTTCATTATTTTATAAGATACTTTTACTTTAATTATTTGAATTTATCTACAATTTGGTTTAAGCTTTGAATACAATTCTTTCCATATGAATTCCTAAAACTAATTTTTCACCCTTTTTCTATTTTATATTCTCCTTATATAAAAAAAAATAAAAAACCTATGTTTTTTCTTAAAGGGTATATCAACTCCTTAATTAGGGCTTAAGAAAGCTGTATAGGGTAAAATATGGATGAGGTCCTAGGGCAATGGCTTGCACATAAAAGAGACCCCAAAACCAATATTTTAAACATACATTTGAATTGTATTGATATGGAAAGTAAATGTAAATGACTAATGTTGAAACTAAGAAATAAAGGTACTTACCTCCGAAAAAGAATGGGCTGAAAACCCTATCAAACAATCTAAAAAACTATTGATTCTTGGCAGCCTAAATTGAAACTGCGAGATCTACAAAACCCATAAATCTTTTTCTGAGATGAGATTAGGTCAACTTTGACCTTGATAAAAGGTCAATGATGACCTGGAGATTTTGAAGGTCGATTTTGACTTTGTTTGCGGATCTCAAAAATTTGGTGAAAAGGGTATCTAGATCTGTACATTAATTCACCGTCCCGCACCTGTATCTACAAGAAAAATGGTTTTGTTTGTTGGGGGGGAGGATTTTGCCTTTGTCAAACCCTAATTTAGGAATTAACCTTGAAATTGAATTGAAATTGTTGGAATAAACAAAGTAAATGGAACAATTCACCTTGCTTGAGTTGAAACCCTTGTGGAGGATTCAAATCCTTGAATCCACAAGAATGGATGAATGTAGAATCGAATGTATGATGTCTCCAATCAATTTTCTTTAGATCTTCAACACCAATCTTGAATGGATCTTGAATTAGGAAGAGGCTTGAATGGAAATGGAGGAATCTTCAACAAGAGAGCTCCATAGAGCTTGAATCCTTCAATGGCTACTAATGGATCTCCTTGATGAATTGGATGCTTGAATGCTTGAATTTGATTTCTTGCACTTGAGAGCTTGAGAGATTGCTTGATGAGATGAGATGAGATGGAGAAAATGAGAGAGGAAGGCTCCCTTTTATAGTGATCTAGGGCACAAGAGGGGCCTCGTAGAAAACAATAATTAAGGGCCCATGGCACAAAACTCTAGAGAGGTGCACATGGAGAGGAAATTAAATTAAAATCTTGACACAAAACTCTAGGAGGGGACCACCCTTAATATAGAAATAAAATAATTATTTAAGAGCCTTGTCACAAAATTCGAGGTAAGGCCAACCCCAAAGTTAATTTGAGCATTAGGCACAAAACTTGAGAAAGGTTAATCTCCAATAATAAATTAGGAATCCTATACAAATATTGAGAAAGGTCCACTTCAAATATTAATTTGAGAATTTGACACTTAATCTCAAAAATAGTGGCCCCAAAGAGGGAAAAGACAAGATTTTGATGAAATCCCGAAACCAGAAGCTAATTCCAAAGATCCCAGACCCTAGGGTTAAGGTCGAGCTCAAACCTAACTAGGTCAGGATCAAGCTTGATCTTGACCTAGTCAAGATCAAGGTTGACTTTGGCCCCATAAGGTCAACTTTGACCTTATGGTCAAAAATGTTAGGTTCATAGTCCAGAATGCTAGGAAAATGCTAGGAAGAAGTGGAAAATGGGGTAGAGTAGGGGAAACGCTAGATCCAAGCTGAATATCCATTCAAGGCATTTGACATGACCCCAAACCACTTATTCGGAGGGCTAAATGCTCTTACCATGGAAGTGCTTCCATTTTAAAATGATACATTAAGCCCCCACTTTAGCAAGATTATGGACTCGATGCAAACTCTTGGTAAAGGAGATCATAAAGAAAAAGATAATCTTATTGAAATCAAAGGGACAAAGGAATCCTCAAGCCCCCAAGGACTCAAGTCTTTGTCAACTCCAAGATTGCAATAAGAGAGACATCACTAAAGAATAGAGAGAAAAGGAGAGAGAGGAGTGGTTAGCTCGCCCAGTAAGATGTGTGATGTGTGTATCTCACTGTGAACCATAAAGAGGATAGGATGGCCCACCAAGAAAACACTTGATAGTCACCCTATAATGTTGTGTGCCTTCTGGTGGCTTTGTGCATGTGTGTAGTGTGTCTTTTGATGGATTTTATAAAGTACCCATGGATCCACCTTCTTGTATCACTATGGAATACAAAATGCATGTCTCCTCAGGATTTAGCAACTTATGTGTGTTACCTTCAAAAGATTTAGCATATTGATGCATGTCTTTTCAGGATTTAGCAACTTATGTTCATTACCTTCCAAGATTTAGCATATTGAAAATTTTGAAAAATGTGTGTCTCCTTAGGATTTAGCAACTTATGTGTGTTACCTTTGGAAGATTTAGCATATTTGAAATTGGAAATGCATGTCCCTTCAGGATTTAGCAACTTATGTGTGTTACCTTTTGAGATTTAGCATGCTACAAAACAAAAGGTTAGAACAAAAATACATAATATAGTGCGAGGGAGGCTGTATATATGCCCCCCTCCTTAAGATGGAAAAAATATACTATTTGACATTTTAAGGAAAGAAAAGAACAAGGATAAAACCTTCTTCAACATCAAGACAATATCCAAAGACAACACCCAGTCTAAGCCAAGAAGGTCATAGCTCCTATGAGGCCATGAAAGAGACGTATGCAAAGAGATATCATGCAAGAAGTGAAAAAAGTAACCCTTGTGAGGGATAGCACACTGTTCAGCTTCCAAGGTGAGAGATTTATCCACCATGGAAACCTAATGTCAAACAATGAAATAGGTTGTGATCAAGGACAAAGATCCTGAATGCAAACCAAAATGTTCATGTATAATTGGATATCACATAATAGATAGATACTGCTTAACCAAGGAAAGAGGTGAATCCCGAAAAGATAGAAAAGAAGGAGATGACATCCTTGCCCCCCAAGTATAGGAAAAAAGATGAAAGGGGACCTATTATATCACTCTCAATGCTATGCAAGACAATGAGCCCCTAAGTATTAGGCTACCATTGTTTACATAATGTGGAGCTCCATAATAGGAACATGAATGTTATTTAGAAAAATAGTATTGAAATAAAACTCATTTCCACATGATATATAAATAACATTACTATCAATGAGCTGCTTAATCTTATAATGTAAAGCTTGACATTCATTAGTAGAGTGATCATGAAATATATGATATAAACAAAAAGGAAGAATCTTCAAGTGTGGACTACATTTCTTTTTGCGTTTAGGTCTAGTAATCATCTTGGCATGAAGGAGTTTAGGCAAAAGAACTTCTTGGTCAAATTCCTTCACAGGTTCATCATGTCTTGAAGTGTTATTCGAGATGTTGTTAACATTGATTTTTTGTTGAGGATTAAATCCCATTCCATATGAATGCTCATGCCCACCAGTGTGTAAGGGCATTTGAATTCCCTGTTTATGCTTACCACATCCTTGACCATTAAATCCTTGTTTAACTAGAAAGTGATAACCATGACCATAACAAGAAGCCATATCAGAAGGAGTCAATGGAACTTTAGTAGTCACTATGTCATCATTAGTAGGTTTGATAGATTCATTGTGGGTAGAAGCAGCAACAAAGTTATTACTAAGGGCTTTAGAAGTAAAAACCCATTGTTCAAACTCTCTTTGTTTCTTCATAAAATCAAGATCATTAATCTTATATTCTCCAATAAAGGTAGGAGTAAAATCCAAGTTTCCCCAATCATCACCAAGGATAGCATTAGAGGAGGAAGGATTACTATTAGGAATATGAGTAGTTTGATTTTGAATGTTAAGACAAGGATTAGGCCCATCATCTGCATGAAGTGTATACATCACATTGTTATATATAAACTTGACTTTACGATGAAGGGTGGAAGGAACAACATGCATCTCATGCAACCAAGGTCTACCCAAAAGAAGGTTATAATTGAAAGGTCCAGGCATAACATGAATAGGTGTATTCAATATGACAAGTCCTACTTTGATAGGTAAGGTAATGATGCCTAAAATATTCTTAGTAATGTTATCAAAGCCACGTATAGGAACATTTTCAGGTTGGATAGTTGAAAGATCAACATTAATCACTTTGAGCATGTCCATGCTACAAACATTAAGCCCAGATCCATTATCAATCAAGGTCCTACGAATGATACTTTTATTGATAGAAACAACAACCATAAGAGCATCATATTGATTCTAAACTTCTTTAGAAGGTAAATCTTTTTGAGTAAATATAATGTCAGGAGGACTCGGAGTAGCATGCATGCATTGTAAGAAGTTATTGATGTTATCTTGATTATGAGGTGGAGTAGGAAGAGTTGCTAGAGCTTTTTGCAAGGCTTCATAGTAGGTAGGTGAAGTTTGAAGAAGTTCCCATAAAGAAATCTTGGTAGGAGTATTTTGCAATTGGGTTATCAAATCATACTCCTTGCTAGGAAGATGGGGTGGAGGAGGAAGAATAGGTTGAGAAGGTGGTAAAGAAGTAGAAACCACCGGATTAGGTTGAGGGTTATTCCTTGTACAATAAGTATGAGCTATAGAATCTTGATCATTGAAAGACTCCATAGGTTTACCTTTGATAGTAATGTAAGGACAACCTTTGATGGTCAACAAGGGTTTAGGATAAACCATATTAGTGGTCTCAACACTACAAATAGATTCATCAAAAGGGAGAAAAGAGGACATCCTAGGAGAAGATGAGGTAAGATCTTGATTCTCCATAGGATCATTACTAAAAGGGAGAGCATTAAGGAAATTCATATCATTCTCCACTAATGCCTCATCACTAGAAGGAATCTCAAATGGAGGTAAAGCATCTATAATATCATTGTCTTTTGCTAAAATATCTGCATAAGGGGAGTGTGTTTTAGAAAAAAATTCATCATCATGTATGAATAAATCACCCTCTTGTATCAAAGATTCTTCATGAGGGGATAAATCAATGTCTTCATCATAGGGTTCATTCACAATGGTTTCATGAGGAAGAGAAAAATCAACATCCCCATCAAAAGGTTCAATAAAGCACTTAAACCACACTTGAGATAACTTGTGCAACATGATAACGAATAAAGAAATGCATATAAAATAGATCTAGATATATCTAAATGCATTCAAATGAAATGTTTTTGTATTTTTGAAGAAATTTTGCAATTTTTTTATATTTTTGAATTGTAAATGCAAGAGCATAAAGTAAACCTACTATTGTAAGCACAAAATGTAAATCTAACACCAAAATAAAGAAAGAGTTGTTGTAAACGGGTTCACCAAAATGTATATATGAAGGTGAACACACAAGGTAATACAAAGGAAGATCTAACACAATAGGGCATCTAATTCCACAAGAGAAAGAGAGTAAGTATGTCGGGTTCACCAAAATGTATAGGGTAAAATATGGATGAGGTCCTAGGGCAATGGCTTGCACATAAAAGAGACCCCAAAACTAATATTTTAAACATACATTTGAATTGTATTGATATGGAAAGTAAATTTAAATGACTAATGTTTAAATTAAGAAATAAAGGTACTTACCTCCGAAAAAGAATCGGCTGAAAACCCTATCAAATGATCTCAAAAAATGTTGATTCTCATGTATCTAAACTGAACCTGCGAGATCTACAAAACCCAGAAATATTTTTCTAAGATGAGATCAGGTTGACTTTGACCAGTATAAAAGGTCAATGATGACCTGGAGATTTTGAAGGTCGATTTTGACTTTGTTCACGGATCTCAGAAATTCGGTGAAAAGGGTATCCAGATCTATACTTTAATTCACCATCCCGCACCTATACCTACAAGAAAAATGGTTTTGTTTGTTGGGGGGGATGGATTTGCCTCAGTCAAACCCCAATTTAGGAATTAACCTTGAAATTGAATTGAAATTGTTGGAATAGACAAAGTAAATGGAACAATTCACCTTTCTTGAGTTGAAACCCTTGTGGAGGATTCGAATCCTTGAACCCACAAGAATGGATGAATGTAGAATTGAATGTAGGATGTCTCCAATCAATTGTCTTTAGATCTTCTCACACCAATCTTGAATGAATCTTGAATTAAGAAGATGTTTGAATGGAAATGGAGGAATCTTCAACAAGAGAGCTCCATAGAGCTTGAATCCTTCAATGGCTACTAATGGATCTCCTTGATGAATTGGATGCTTGAATGCTTGAAGGCTTGAATTATTGAATTCTCTTTCTTGCACTTGAGAGCTTGAGAGATTTCTTGATGAGATGAGATGAGATGGAGAAAATGAGAGAGGAAGGCTCCCTTTTATAGTGATCTAGGACACAAGAGGGGCCTCGTAGAAAACAATAATTAAGGGCCCATGGCACAAAACTCTAGAGAGGTGCACATGGAGAGGAAATTAAATTAAAGTCTTCACACAAAACTCTAGGAGGGGACCACCCTTAAAATAGAAATAAAATAATTATTTAAGAGCCTTGTCACAAAATTCAAGGTAAGGCCAACCCCAAAGTTAATTTGAGTATTAGGCACAAAACTTGAGAAAGGCTAATCTCCAATAATAAATTAGGAATCCTTTACAAATATTGAGAAAGGTCCACCTCAAATATTAATTTGAGAATTTGACACTTAATCTGAGAAATAGTGGCCCCGAAGAGGGAAAAGACAAGATTTTGGTGAAATCCCGAAATCAGAAGCTAACTCAAAAGATCTCGGACCCTAGGGTCAAGGTCGAGCTCAAACCTGACTAGGTTAGGATCGAGCTTGATCCTAGCATAGTAAGGATTGAGGTCAACTTTGACCCCATAAGGTCGACTTTGACCTTATGGTCAAAAACCTCAGGTTCATAGTCCAGAATGCTAGGAAAATGCTAGGAAGAAGTGGAAAATGGGGTAGAACAGGGGAAAAGCTAGATCCAAGCTGAATATCCATTCAAGGTGTTCGACATGACCCCAAACCACTTACTCAAAGGGCTAAACGCTCTTACCATGGAAGTGCTTCCATATTAAGACGATACAAAAGCATATGCAATAAAAAAATTAGATCTAAAAATTTAATATAGGGGAACTAAACTTTTATAGGGTATAAGAAAGGTTGGATTAGAAAAAATAAAAATAGAAATGTATTTCAAATATGTTAAAGTAAATAAATATTTAATGGGATTCAATGATAGTTACAAGAGAAATATTTTATTTAGGTTACAATTAAAATAATATTCGATTTAAAATAATGAAGTGTTACAATTTTATTAGCAGTTATGATTTAATTAGGATTAATGTTAAATTAAGGTAAGGATATAATTAAGGGTATAGTTCAATTAGGGTCAATGATATAGCTTAATAGGAGTTAAGGTGTAATTAGGTCTATGATATACATAATCCAAATTCTACCTCTTAACTGAGACTTAACACAAATCCTAATCCAAACCCTAACTCTAATAACCATAATTCTAACCATGTTGTACAAACCCTTACTCTAACCGTAATCCTAGTACTAAGCCTGATCCTAACCATAACAAAAACTTTAAGCCTAATGAAAATACTAATCCTAAGTATAATACTAACCATGAAATAAGTCCTTACCCTAGCAACAATCCTAACCCTAAACCCTAAGCTTGACCCCTAATTTTAAACTCTAACCCTATCTATAATCCTAATCCTAAACAATACCATAACTCAAACACTAAACCCAACCATAATCCTAACCATAGTATAAACCTAAAAAAAAAATCTAATTGTAACCATAAACCCTGACTCTCATCAAAATGCTAGCCCGAACCATAATTACAAGTATGATATAAAATCCTAAAACTGACCATAACCCTAGTCATAAACATTAAAATCTGATCCTAACCCTAAACCCCAATCCTAACCCATCATCCTAATAAAAAATAAACCCTAACCATAATCAAAATTATAATTCTAACTATAATTTACTAACCATTATTAAAACCTATGCCTAATTCCTAACCATAATACTAACTGTAATTAAAACCACATCTAATTATAATCCTAATAACAATCCTAACCCCAACCATAATAGTAACCATGATATAAAAGTTTACCTTAACCATAATCTTAACCTTAAACATTAATCCACACATTAAACCCTAACCCTAACTATATTCCTTACCCAGAACATAAATATAACCTTAACCAAAACTATAATCCTAACCCTAACGAAATAACCTAACCATAATCCTAAACCTAAATCCTAATAAAACGCTAATTTAATAATCATATTTTTGAAGTGAACATATAATATATAATATATCATATAAATATTATATATTTAATAATTATAATTTACTATTGTAGATTAACTATGATAAATAATAAAAAGTGCCACGTAGTGGCCAAGTACTTGCCTTTAATTTTGTAATTAATTATAATTATAATTTATCATTAAAATGTTTTTGAAAATAAAATAAAATAATAATTTATTTTTATATGTTGAATACTTAATAATGAAATATATATGATGTGGTTAATAAGAATCGTCCTTCTTAACATATTAATATCTCTACTGATGGGTCTCATGACCCCAAGCGTTCCTACACCACAAGTGTTTCCTCATGAATTGCACTTCCTGGAATATATGGGGTCTCGAGTTCCCTGATAGGAAACATGTTATCAGGGTTTCTGAGGCTCCTTCTCCCTTTAGTTGGGCATCCTGAGTGGTTCCCTTAGCCATTTTTGGGGTTCTTCTTCTCCTCTCTAATAACACTCTGAGAACTAGTGCTAGGGATCTTCTTGGAGATGGCGTTAGTGAGGAGATCATTGGCATTGCTGATGCACGGGCCTGCTTGGCTTTTAGCAAGGGCTGTGTTAGTCCCCTGTCTTTTGCACATGCTTCTGCTGAGTTTGTGGGGGAGGAGCTTTGGGTTTTTGTTGTGCCTCTTCCCATTTGTTGGGCTTGCAGCCAGGCTCCCTTAGCCTTTGCTGAGGTTCTTCTCTTATGCGGTCTGGTCTCAAGGGCTGGATGCAGATTTGTGAAGGAAAATCTCTCCCTTTCTAGTAGACCTACCAAGCATCCAAGGCTGCTTGAGGTTTTAATTTTTTCTAGGAGAATGTTTTGTTGCCCTGCCAGTCTTCTAGTGTAGGACATAGCTTCGTGAGGGATGGGATTTTATTTTATGGTAGTCCTCCAAAACACTTTAACTTGATTAAGGGACAATTGTACTGTAGGGTCCCTTCATTAGTGGCTGATGCTGTCTAGTTGCTTTCTTCTTGGGCTGGTAGCACCTACTTCTCTTTTTTTGGGTATGTGACCCTCGTGTATGTTTCTCCCCTAGTTCTGGAAGTTCCTTCTTTCTGGGAGAAATGCCTGATTTTGCCTCTATTGGGGGATTATTCTTTGGGCTAGATTCTTTTGTGTTACACTCCTATTGAGGTGGAGTATACCCCTATTAAGGTGGGGTCAGTTCTGGTGGTGGAAACTCTATTTTCTCCTGCTCCCTTCACCCCTAAATCCTTTTGAGGTGGATGTCACACATCCTATGGAGGTGGTTTGTGTCGATTGGATGAAGTATTCTAGTAGGAGCAAAAGGCCTTCTCTCCCTTATAAATACTCAACTACTTGCATGATTTGGTTGTGTAATGGTCATTTTCTTTTCGAGGACCTTATGGATATGGGATTTAGACATGACCTTGTGGCTGTGGGCATGGATCTAGTTGGTTATTCTAGTTATGGGAGCCAAGAAAAAACCCATACTATTGGTTTAGGGAGCCAGAAAACCCTAGATTGATGTAAAGCTTTGGCTTTAGGTTTGGTGCAGCTAGAGCTTTATTGTCTATTCTTTTTGTAGTTGTTGTTGTTCTGTTGGTTTAGGATTGCTAGTAGTTCTGCTGGTAATCAGTGTTGGGGAGTTCTATAAAGTCTATTTCCTCATTCTCTAGTTGTCTCTCTTTGGTCGGTGCTAATATTTTATATCTTTTGCATAGGGTTATGGTTCCCTTCAAAAACCAACTGTATATGGTTTCAAGGCCCATTCAAAACCTATTTTACCTAATCAATTTTTTTTTTTACTAAATATATTTTAAAATAATATCAAAATAAATCAATTATAATTTAGAAACCTACTAAAATTGAATTATTTTGAATTGTTCACAATGATAATAAATTTAATTTTAGGAACTTACTAAAATTTACATATTTTGAATTATTGTAAATGGTAATAAATTTTTCCCTACAAAATTTCATTATTTTATAATATACTTTTACTTCAATTATTTGAATTTATCTTCAATTTGGTTTAAGCTTTGAATACAATTCTTTCCATATGAATTCCTAAAATTAATTTTTCACCCTTTTTCTATTTTATATTCTCCTTATATAAAAAAATAAAAACCCTGTGTTTTTTCTTAAAGGGTATATCAACTCCTTAATTAGGACTTAAGAAAGCATATACAATAAAAAAAATTAGATCTAAAAATTTAATATAGGGGAACTAAACTTTTATAGGGTATAAGAAAAGTTGGATTAGAAAAAATAAAAATAGAAATGTATTTCAAATATGTTAAAGTAAATAAATATTTAATGGGATTCAATGATAGTTACAAGAGAAATATATTATTTAGGTTACAATTAAAATAATATTCGATTTAAAATAATGAAGTGTTACAATTTTATTAGCAGTTATGATTTAGTTAGGATTAATGTTAAATTAAGGTAAGGATATAATTAAGGGTATAGTTCAATTAGGGTCAATGATATAGCTTAATAGGAGTTAAGGTGTAATTAGTTCTATGATATACATAATCCAAATTCTACCTCTTAACTGAGACTTAACACAAATCCTAATCCAAACCCTAACCCTCAATCTAAAACCTAACTCTCATAACCAAAATTCTAACCATGTTGTACAAACCCTTACTCTAACTGTAATCCTAATACTAAGCCTGATCCTCACCATAACAAAAACTTTAAGCCTAATGAAAATACTAATCCTAAATATAATACTAACCATGAAATAAGGCCTTACCCTAGCAACAATCCTAACCCTAAACCCTAAGCTTGACCCCTAATTTTAAACTCTAACCCTATCTATAATCCTAATCCTAAACAATACCATAACTCAAACACTAAGCCCAACCATAATCCTAACCATAGTATAAACCTAAAAAAAAAATCTAATTGTAACCATAAACCCTAACTCTCATAAAAATGCTAGCCCTAACCATAATTACAAGTATGATATAAAATCCTAAAACTAACCATAACCCTAGTCATAAACATTAAAATCTGATCCTAACCCTAAACCCCAATCCTAACCTGTCATTCTAATAAAAAATAAACCCTAACCATAATCAAAATTATAATTCTAACTATAATTTACTAACCATTATTAAAACCTATCCCTAATTCCTAACCATAATACTAACTATAATTAAAATCTCATCTAATTATAATCCTAATAAAAATCCTAATGCCAACCATATTAGTAACCATGATATAAAAGTTTACCTTAACCATAATCTTAACCTTAAACATTAATCCACACATTAAACCCTAATCCTAACTATATTCCTTACCAAGAACATAAATATAACCTTAACCAAAACTATAATCCTAACCCTAACAAAATAACCTAACCATAATCCTAAACCTAAATCCTAATACAATGCTAATTTAATAATCATATTTTTGCTTGTAATATTTTCTCCAATCATTCGAAAGGTAAAGGAGGTGGTTCTCTTCTCATTAGCCCTAAATGGTCTCCCTACATCATAGGAAAAGGTGTCTCTCTTTGCAATAGGGTTGTTTGGGTCATTATGAATGTTAACTATGTTTCCTTTGGTATTTGCTCTATATATGCTTCCAATGATTACAAAGAGCGAGCAGACTTCTAGTCTTGGCTTGCTTCCCTTCCTGATATCCCCTAGTTTATTGGGGGAGACTTCAATATGATTGATTCTTAGAAAGATAAGACTGATGACCTCCCCTTTTCTTGGAAGGACTGTGAAAAAGTTCATTGGAATAGAATGAAACAGTGTTTGCACCTTTATGATCCTCTTTCAGATAAATTTGATGATAATAAAGGTTTGTGGCACACTTGGTGCAATTTTCAACAAAGTCCCTATTGAATCTATGCTAGGTTCGACAAATTTTATGCTAATAGGAATTTTTTCTCTTTTCTCCCTAATAAATTTGGTAACCCAGTTACTGTGACTCCTGCCTCACTTTCTGACCATCACCCGATTACTGCTCGCATTAGTTTTGCTAAATCCCCCTCCTCTACCATCTCTGATAACTCCAGATTCATTCTTAACACTTCTCTCCTTCTTGATGAAGATGTTATATCTACTATCCACATCATTAGAATCATCAATAAGAATAACCTCCTATCCTTGTCCCCTATTGATCTTTAGAGTCAAAATGTCTCCTCCTAGCATTCCCTTCTTAAAACCATAGGGCAGAAAAAAGATAAATACTATAGACACTCGGAGAAGGTGCTTTCTGATAATTTGCACTCTTCTAAAATTAATGTTCAATCTAAACCTGATGACCCTGCTCTATGCACTCAAGTTTCCCAGGCTAGAGATAATCTTAGAAAACATCAACAAGTTAAAATTAATCGTGCCAAGGTCAGGTCCCATGCCCACTGGCTCCAAAATGGGGATAGAGGATCCAAATTCTTCTTCAACCTGCTAAAACAAAAGCAAGCTAATGAAAGTATTGATAAAATCCTGGTTGATAATAAAGAGTTCACTGACATTAATGGTATTAAAGATTCTTTTGTGAATTTTTATTCTTCCCTTTTCTCCTCGGAAGACTTTGAGGTTGCTAAGACTCTCAGAAGTAATTATAAATGCCTTATCCCTAATAGGATTTATAGACAGGATGGAGAAGTGCTTAATAAGGAGATTTCTATAGAAGAAATTCAAAAAGCCATTAAATCACTTAAAAATGATAAGGCCCCTGGCCCTGATGGTTTGCCTATTGAGTTTTATAAAGCCAATTCTGACTGGATATGTAAAGACCTTTATGATATTTATTCTGAAGCTTACACTAAAGGTACTCTAGGAAATTTTATTAATAGCTAAATTATTAAGTTAATTCTTAAAGAATGGGACAAAGCCCTTCTCAAAAATTGGAGGCCGATTACTCTCCTTAATGTGTCCTATAAAATTCTTGCTAAGATTCTTGCCTCAAGACTTGAAACCATCCTCCCCAAATTTGTTAGTCCCACCCAAACTAGTTTTATTAAAGGAAGGTGTATCCTTGAGAACCTTATCACTAGGTGGGAAGCTATGAACTGGTCTAAACACACTAATCATAATTTCGCCATGTTGTTGCTTGATTTTGAAAAAGCCTACGATCAGATTGAGTGGGATTTTATTAATATTATGCTTGAAACTTTTGGCTTCCCCCCTGTCTTTTGTAACCTTGTTAAGATTCTTCTTAAGGATGCCTCTACCTAGGTTGACATAAATGTATCCCTTTCTGCCCCCTTCCCCCTTAGCTGCTCCATCAGACAAGGTTTCCCCCTGGCCCTTGCTCTTTATGTCATTTCCTCAGATGCCCTTGCTTACATCATTAGAGATAACACCTTCTCCCTAGCGGTTAAAGGCATTTCCCTTCCCAATGACTCTGATCTTCTTAATTGTCACTTCATTGATGATTCCTCCCTCTTATTTGAAGCCACTGAGTCTAACCTCATTTCTCTCCAAACCAAGCTTGATGCCTTTTGCTCTATCTTTGGTTCCCGCATCTCCCAATCTAAGTCTATCTGCCTTGGTTGGACTGATCATCCCCATGTTTGGCTTAGCAAGTTCAACAATCAATGGGGCGGACCTCGAAAAATTGTCTGATACCTGGGCATCCCTTTCTCTTTGGACCCCTCCCTTAAAGATATGTGGAACTGGATTAAAGACAAAATTTTCAAGAATCTTAGTAAGTGGCATTATAGATCCCTCTCTCTTGCTAGTAGGGTGCAGGTTTTTCAAAAGATCCTCTCTTCTTATAGCATATACTACTCCTCGGCTTGGATGTTTAACAAATACTAGATTCTTGAAATTTGAAAAGCTATTAGGAACTTCCTTTGGTCTGATGGTAAGGGGATAAAGAAAAGGAATGTTGTCAAATGGGACTGGTGTCATACTGATAAGCTCCTTGGAGGTTTAGGCCTAAAATACCTAAAGCTTCAAGGAATTTCCCTTTTCACCAAGTGGATCTTTCACTCCCTTGAAGGGGATGAACCTTGGAAGGTCCTTATTAGAAGCAATACAGAACAAGGTATTCCAAAAAAAGCTAAGTCTTGGAAAAACATCCCTCTCTGTGATATCATAGTTGGCGATTTTCCCATCTCTGTTCAAGACTCTTTGATCTTTAAAACTATCTAGAAGGCATGGGAATTTGTCAAACCTTACATTACTAATAAAGCCTTCCATGATCAAAAAACTCTCTTTGGTGAAAGATCCATTTGGTGGAATCTGCACATTGCCGAGAAGCCCCTTGCCCTCACCCAAGGATGCTCTTCTAAGCTTTGGAATAATATGGGAATCTCTCAGCTCATATGGCTGTTTGAAGAAGATAAACTTATCTGTTGGGAAGACATCAATGCTAAATTTCATATTCCTTTGTCTCAAAAAAGGACTTATAACATGATTGTCAAAGCCTATAGGGACTTGCCTACGTTGTGCCAGGTTAATTCTCATAGGTTTCTTAAGATTAAATGGCCGAATGGCACTGTGGTGGATAAAATTAAAGCTAAGAATATCTATAAAATTATTGATGCCAATAAATATATTATTACGCATATTAACAGACTCTGGTATACCGAGTTAGATGTTAGTATGTGGAAAACTCACCTTGAGAGACTTTGGAAGTCGCTCATTGAACCTAAAATCAAATGCTTTAAATGGCTCCTTCTTATTAACAGACTTCCCCTAAGGAAGGACTCTGCTGGTGTTGATATTTCCAATCTATGTGGTACTCCTGAGTCTAGCAAGCATATCTTCTTTGATTGTTTATTTGCCAAAAGCATTTGGTGCATGTTTGGCTTAAATTTTCCTTTCTCTGTGAATATCTTTGAAATCATTACTGGCTCTATTGATGGTATAAAAAAATATGCTAATATTTTCTAGAATATTTAATCTTCTAACATTTTGTGGCAGATCTGGAAGGTTAGGAATGAAGAAAGGTATCAAGCTTCTCCCAGATCCCTTACTGAGTTTTTTCAAAAACTCACATACTACAAAATTTCTTCGCAGGTGCATGTGAACATGACCTTGGATAGGAAGAAGCTCAGGAGATTTCTCCAGGTTGGCCACTCCACCATGTTCATTTATGAACTTAAAGACGGTTTTAATTGGAGGAGGCACATGGACAACTTCGCCAACTTTGAAGCCACTCTAAAGAAACTCACCAATGAGATCCACAAGAACAGAAATGCTACTGATCACCAACTCAGCATGATGGCGCAAATTTAGGAGAAGAAGAACATTGTCTGGATGGAAGACCCAAGGGGTTGGACTACCTGGGTTGAAGATAATAATTGTATTCTGCACTAGTCGCTTTTGATTCTTTGTCACTTTTTGTGATCTTTTGATGTATCTGTGAACTTTGTTGGCTGAGGCCTGGCCTTGCTTGTAATACTCTTGTATTATCTTTTTTGATCCCTCTATAGTTAATTCAAAATATATATGATGTACACTATTAAGATTTTATAATAGTTATATTTATATAATAATATTATTAATAAGTGTAATATGTAATATATTAAATAATTTATAATAAAATTAGCATTTCAGTGTCATTTAGTTTTAAAAAAATTATTATATACTTGTTAGAGGAATTTTATTTTATTTTATTTTTTAATTAATAAAAAATCATAATTTTTTTCAAAATTTTATTTCAATAGTCATAATTGTAGAAATGAAAAATATAATTATTAAATATAAATTGGTAAAATTTTATTATCTATAATAAAATAATATATCAAATAATTTATATTAAAATAAATATTTATTATTAAAAATTCTATTTTAATATTATTGGTTTGGTGGAGCCAGATAGGGTATGTTTAACATTTCACCTGCGACCTCTGTTATGATTAAAACCAAATTGTCAATGATGTAATTAATTAGCGCAAATGATAAATCAAACATGTAACAAAATATTCAATTGATTTTGAACTTCAATGATTATAATAAAGTTTTATTAACAAATTAAGAATTTTATTTTGGTGAGGACAAAATAGGTTAAAGAGGTCATAATTAGGGGATCTCTTTTTATTACATTATCATCCTTCATTTAATAACTATTGCACTACACATTAATTGATAATTATATAATTATTAAAATAATTTTATATTATTAATTTTATATTTATTTTCTATGTATATATATATATATTTTTTCTTTTATCAAAATTCTTAAACATATATATGATTCTAAATAATATTAGATAAATATTAATTAATATTTTTAAACTAAAAATAATGATATTTAAATATAACATATACTATTTGTTGGTTCCCAAAACCGCAGATTGGAAATCTTAGAGCCTGCCAACTCTCCAATAGAATTCCAAATCAATTATGGCCAACGAATGAGAATATTTCAAACTCCCCTGCACTTTAGGCTTCGCTACACCTAGGCAGGTAAACCTTTACTTCAAACTTGATCACCTGGTTCGAAGCTCTTCTATAGCGAATTTAAGCTTGTAAGCTCCACGGTTGGCAAAATCCTTGAACTCGATCAAAATTAAGTTGAATGCTAAATGTTTGAATTAAAATGTTGTGTAATGATTAATAAGGTTTGTAGGAAGGAATTGATAGATTTTCTGACTTCATATATAAACCCAATATTTCAACAATAATAAGACCAGTGCCTCTGCTTATTCGGGCAATAGAGTCAACTTTAATGAAGGTTTACGTACAACTTTATAATGTTCAACGCATTTATACTGCTAATCAATTAAATAATCAAGATGCGACAAATCAAATATTTATGCAATCCTAAATTATTTCAGCATGAGTTTAGGATGCTATCTGACTGTATCCACTTATCCGATATTTAAATTGCACATAATATTCAAAAATAATAATTATAAAAGATGGTTCATCAATAGTTTAATTCTCTGTGCCTTTAATAAATAACAAAGGATGTTTTATTTTATTATTAAAATAAAATAAATTTATATTTATAAAATCATATTATTTCCCTTATCCCTCCATACAAAATATATAAAAATGCTTCTTCTTCGAATCTGTTTCTTAAACAATAGACTTATTATTATTTATATACTATCATATTCTCAAGGAAACGATATGTCCCTTGTCAAAGGTTAGGACTTTTTATTAAGATAATTAAACTTAGTTTTATTTGCACCCTTTCATTTTAATCATACCATATACTAACGTGATTAGTTTCTGGTTATCATCCTAGCTTTTCGCTAATAGCATCCCCCTTTTAGGATTAATCATTGTCTTCATGCGTAGCTAATGTTATTGTAGTCATTAACTATCACCGTGCCTTATAACCTTGTTAATTGCATCCTTCCTTACTCTTCCAATCACCTTTTTAACACAGATTAATGACACTTTGATTACCTTAGTTACTTGCACTGCACATAATGGATTGACTGATTATGAAATATTTGTATTTCGTGTCGTATACTTGTGGACTTGTTTGAACATGATACCCCTGAGTCAGATAATGATACAGGAATGACGTTGTTAAGTAACCATTAGGTAATTTGTCTAGCAACATGTGGCCTCATATATTTGCGCAATCATTCTTGTCTTACTTTGTGCATTGACAAGTTTACCATTTTCGCAATTAATTTCTATCACTCCCGGCACATGATACCTGACATGGATGTTTGCCATGTATGCCTTGTTGTCTTTAGGCATTTCATTCCTTGGCAGCTTCTTGTATATATTATTGCCTCATATTCATCATTTGTATCTGATGTCGATATTAAATATTGGTTTATTGCCATCAAGATTAAATACGTTGTTCATTTTCTTTTATGAATCAAGCTCTTCAAAACACTTGATGGCATCTCCAGGCACTTAGCAGTTAGACACCTCCCGATGTATTGGACCAGAGACTCGTTTGAAGAATTGCAAAAGCCTTAAAGAATAGTTCATACACTTCATTAAGATTTCCCTTGGCTAGCTGAAGTTTGCCAATCTATATCAGATCTCGAGCATCAGAACAGACTATTGGAGAGTGCTTCATTACTGTGTGTATGTTCAATACATCTGATACTTTGAAAGGATTTTCCAAATCAAGATCATATTTACGAGCACAAATAGTTATACCAAAGATTACAAAATGTTGACATCTTCACGCAGGCACTTCAAATTAATACTTGAATTTCACACACTTCTTAATATCAATCCAGACTAACTCAGAAGTTATACACAACATTGAACTTGATATGATGACTGAACCTGCCCAATACTCCTTATTGTTTGGAAAAAGTTAGTAGCTTGGAGAGAACATAACTAATACCTCCTTTTCTGGCCTTTGATGGTCTATAGTACTGTTCATTCAATACATAACACTTCAACAGCTTCTGGTAGCTCACTCAAACCTTCACAGTGCTCCCTTCCTCATATAATTTGATTCCTTATAATCATTGGTATATGGTATGTATACTCTTGTGCAAAAATGGAGCCTCTAAAATTAGAGCTCCATCACTATTAACAAGTGACAAGAAAAAAATAAAAAAATAAAAAAATAAAAAAAATTAATTTATATGATATTGATCTATTTAATAGTCAAGATGGAATGTCAAATTTTAAAATAAAATGTAGTCCTAAATGTTCTATTTTATTAAATTATTTCATCTTTTATGTACTCTTATGATCTAATAATAAACAATTAATAAGTGATATAAAAATATATTAGTTTATATAATATTTATCTACAAGATGTTGTATTTCTTATTCTTATTTTTAATAAGTTATAGTCTATAAATGTTCAAATGAAGTGCTCATTAAATCGTATCTCATTTTATATATCTTTATGATTATTCTACAAGAAAGCTATATTATATAAATTTTTAAAAAGTAAAAAATAAAATATTTATTTACTATGTTTAATTTAAATTATAATATTTTGTAAGGGAAAATATATCACACACTTGTTTACCTAAATATTTATTAATGCATAATTAACACATAATAAATTTTCAAATATTTTAAAAAAATATATAAATGATAATAAATATATATTATATTATATCATATATTTACAATATTTTTATTTACATTAGAAAAAGCGAGTTATATACTAAAATAAACTCATGTAATATAATTTAAAAATTTTAATATACAATTAATATAAAAAATAAAAATATTAATGAAAGATAAAAATAAAAATTGTTTCCAAGCCCCGAAAACTATGCAATATGGAAGGACAATAAATAACAAACGTGGTAAATTTTAATTTGTTCACTCATGTAATAAGACTTCAAATGCATTCATCCAATGAAATGATCAAAAATTAATTTCTAGATATTATGAAGTTAAATAATTTGCATCTATATTTTACAAATGAAAAAACTTATAATGAAATATAAAATAGAATTTATTTTCATTGGTGTAGAACAGTTCATTTAATCACTAGTTAAGATCAAAAACTCAAAAACTGATACAATAGTACTTAGCCTACCAGCAAGTACTAATAATAATAATAATATTTTTCATTCTCTAACACGAGTGCTACTAGCTTATATATTTTGTATACATATAATAAGCTAAGCTGAGTGATATCATTCTCGAGGCACCTATTTTCATAATTTCCCTCTAAGCAATAGATGCCTCAAAAGGATATCTCTTATCTTATATATATAGTACTTGCATGAAAAATGATATGCAATATATATATATATATATATATATATATATATATATATATATATATATATATATAACACTTCCATGAAAAAAGAGATGCAATATTTACACTAATATAAAACTATATATATGTTTTTGAATTTACTAGTAAAACAAGTTTTGGGGGGACCCGAAACTCTTTACAAAGAAGCACTAAAGATTAAACATTAGACCCACCAAAAAGAGTCAGCTGAAAACCAGCCCACTAGCAAACCCGAACCCCATCAACAAAACTAGTAAACAAAAACAAACACCCAACAATAGAAATAAAAAAAAATAGGAAAAACAAAGCAACTAGGAAAACTCCAACAGAGTTGCCTCCATATTTGTTTTGGCATTTGACATCTTACTAATGGCCACATTGAGATTAGAGCGCCTCTAGAATCCTCTCCTAAATCTTCTTCTTCTTGGAAGATTTGGTACGCTTTCCCAAGCCATTTTGGTCCTCATCATCATCTTTGATTTCATCAATATTCACAGGGGACCCAATGTTCACATCTTGCTTGATGTTATTGATGCACCCCATAAACTGATTGTTGTCAGTAGAATTTTCTTCAGGGTGGACTCCATCCTATCCACTTTATCCTACAGCAGGCCCATCTTTTCATCACCCCTATTCTCCCTAGCTTTCTACATTCATTCATACCCAGAATCCATCCTCTCCTTAATATTATCCACTTTGGTAGAAAGGGAACTGAGGTTAAGACTTGGAGTCATGATTTCATGAAAAAACCATTTTACCAGGCAAAAGGAGTACATAGACATAGCTTTGGTTGTTTGTAAAATACCAAAAGGAGGATCAATTTTTTCCTCTTGGTCTTCTTTGAGGAGCGGAACATTTCTCTCCTGCATATCAAAAATCTTTAGAAAAGGAATAGTTCCAAAGGAGGAGGGAATATCATTGTCCAGAATAGTCGCATCACATATCAACTCTTTATCCTTTTTATCCGACAACACATCTATGGAGGCTTCATTGTGTGGAGATAGGGACATCGTGGTCCACAAAACTATCATAGTCAACCAGGATAGGGACTTTCTCACCACCGGGTTCATTCTAATCATCACTATCTGTGTGTGTGAATTTTGTACCTAGCTATAGACACAACACTTCAGTAAAATATTAGAGGTTAGCAAAAATTGAAATCGTGCAATGAAATGAAAACTAAACTAACCAGGCGATTTACTTCCTTCTAGTAGATGCGAGTATGTATTCTCAGATTGGACAGAGATCAGTGACCTTGACGACACCTAAACGAAGGATTTGAATGCAAAATCTAGATATGATTTAGATGCAAATTAATCTCTTTTTTTTTTGTTTTTCTATGCAATTATATGAAGAATGATATGAAATCTAATCTATATGAAAAATTGATATGCAATACAATTAATCTAACAATGATATGCTAAATATGAATGATCTCATAAAAGTTGTTGATTCGCAAAGAAGCTTCAATTCTTTAGATACCAATTCACCAGCATAAGTTTGCAAAATTATGAGATGATTTGTGAAGAGCTGAGCCTTGATTTTATAGAAATCCAGGGCTTTGGGGATGCATGGAAAAAGCCATAAATCACTCTAGTTGATTTTTGAGTCAACAAGGAATTAAAGATAGTTAACTCACAAGAAATCATGCAAAAATAGCTTTTTGATTTAAATCAGAAGTTGAGATCATCTTTCAACTCAAAATAGAGTTGAGTTTATTTTTAAAACAACTTGAATTGATTTTTTGATTTATAGTTTAACTATTTTTTGGATGTGCATAATTAATTGTGAATTAAATAAATAAATAAAGTGATTTATCCTCAACTTAACTAATTTTGAAAAATAAAACAATCGATTTATAGGTTAATCAATTATTTAATCAAACTTTTATTCCAAAATAATATCATTAAATATGACAACTTACTTTAATTAATTAAATAAGAATTTAATCAATTAATGATAGGAATTTTGATTTATTGTCAAATTTAAATAATAATAATTAGGAATAGATATAATTAAATTCAATTAAATAATTAAGTGGTAGTATTAAATCTAATTAATTAAATATTCAAAATATTCAATTAATCAAACTTTAGGATAAATAGGATTTATCACCAAATAATTATTAAATCAAAGATAATTAGGATAATTAGGAATATTACTAGGAATATTCCCTAATGCAGAATTTGAGATAATCAATTAGGATTCGATGATGTTTAGATGTGCCTTAGGTTAGGACTTCAATGTCAATTTTATTCGATATGTCGATATAGGAGGTTAATGAACCTATAGCCCATTTTTGGGGTATTACACTATCCAAAATAATTTGAATATTTTAAACCCCCTCCGCATCCATGTCACTACTAGTACTAGACAAAGAATCCATACTCTCATCCTTGGGTCTTTTCTAAGAATTCTCTTTCAAATCTGAGAATCTCCCATCACTTTCCCCCTCCGACGCAGTCTCCATACCACTTTTCTTCTCAAATTTCAACCCTTTAGAGGATGACCCCTCATTACCCTCATCCTCCCTTCCTCTTTTAACTAAGCTCTTAGCAGACCCACCACCTAGAATATGAGGAGGGATCAGACTAAGAGCAACATTCTTGTTAGCATGCTCAACAATAAGCAGAATAAGCCCTTCATCAATAACTGACTTAATCTCTTTCCTTTTATGACCAGCAATTCTATGACGGAGAGAACTATATATATATATATTAATGTTATAGGGTACAATTTTATATGTGCATAGAAGGATACATAGTTAGTATTTTATGATTTTATCTATTTATTGAGTTATCTTGTTTGATTTGGTTTGCCTTTTGAATTGATTGGTATTTTTTTTTAAAATATTTCCCAGCCTTGTAATTTTCTTTATTATTATATATATAAATGTTAAATATTTTTAATATTTTATATCTACTTAGAGAGGGTGACCTATAATAATAAATATTAAGTGCCACATAGTGGCCAAGTACTTGCCTTCAGTAATTAATTTTAATTTTAATTTTTAATATAAATTTAATCTTAATTCTAATAAATTTATTATAATATATAAGATATTTTAATTAATTATATAATTATATAATTACATTTTTTTATATAATGATAATTGTAGTGATAAATAATTTTTAAAATTATAATTATATAAACAATTATTGATTGCAAATTATAATTAATTTAAACCTTAATTTTAATTTTATTTGTAATTATAACAATAGTGCTAATTTTATTTTATTGATATATATTTTTTATTACATATGATTAATATTATTGTATATATAATATTGTATTATTATATTATACATAAATTATAATTATAATATAATATATTTAGAATGTATAATAATTATAAATAAAATATTATAATTTTAATTTATATTATAATCTATATTATAATAATAATATATAATAATTTATCTTAGAAGATTATATAATAGAAATATATATTATTTTTATTTAACATTTCCAATTAATTATAAAATAAAATATTTATTTACTATGTTTAATTTAAATTATAATATTTTGTTTGAGAAAATTTATCACATATTTGTTTACCTAAATATTTATTAATGCATAATTTACATATAATAAATTTTAAAATATTTTAAAAATATATATAAATGAGAAATAAATATATATCATATTATATCATATATTTACAATATTTTTATTTACATTAGAAAAAGTGAGTTATATACTAAAATAAACTCATGTAATATAATTTAAAATTTAAAAATTTTAATATACAATTAATATAAAAAAGAAAAAGATTAATAAAAATCCTAATTAAAGATAGAAACAAAAATTGTTTCCAAGCCAAAAACTATGCAATATGGAAGACAATACATTTTCATTATATTAAATATAAAGTGTACAATGCATTTATCCTACAGCAGGCCCATCTTCTCGTCACCCCTATTGTCCCTAGCTTTGTACATTCATTCATACCCAGAATCCATCCTCTCCTTAATATTATCCACTTTGGCAGAAAGGGAACTGAGGTTAAGATTCGGAGTCATGATTTCATGAAAAAACCATTTTACCAGGCAAAAGGAGTACATAGACATAGCTTTGGTTGTTTGTAAAATACCAAAAGGAGGATCAATTTTTTCCTCTTGGTCCTCTTTGAGGAATGGAACATTTCTCTCCTGCATATCAAAAATCTTTATAAAAGGAATAGTTCCAGAGGAGGAGGGAATATCCTTGTCCAGAATAGTCGCATCACATATCAACTCTTTATCCTTTTTATCTGACAACACATCTATGGAGGCTTCATTGTGTGGAGATAGGGACATCATGGTCCACAAAACTATCATAGTCAACCAGGATAGGGACTTTCTCAACACCGAGTTCATTCTAATCATCACTATCTGTGTGTGTGAATTTTGTACCTAGCTGTAGACACAACACTTCAGTAAAACATTAGAGGTTAGCAAAAATCAAAATCGTGCAATGAAATGAAAACTAAACTAACCAGGCGATTTACTGCCTTCTAGTAGATGCGAGTATGTATTCTCAGATTGGACCGAGATCAGTGACCTTGATGACACCTAAACGAAAGATTTGAATGCAAAATCTAGATATGATTTAGATGCAAATTAATCTTTTTTTTTTGTTTTTCTATGCATTTATATGAAAAATGATATGAAATATAATCTATATGAAAAATTGATCTACAATACAATTAATCTAACAATGATATGCTAAATATGAATGATCTCACAAAAGTTGTTGATTTGCAAAGAAGCTTCAATTCTTTAGATACCAATTCGCCAGCATAAGTTTGCAAAATTATGAGATGATTTGTGAAGAGCTGAGCCTTGATTTTATAGAAATCCAGGGCTTTGGGGATGCATGGAAAAAGCCATAAATCACTCTAGTTGATTTTTGAGTCAACAAGGCATTAAAGATAGTTAACTCACAAGAAATCATGCAAAAATAGCTTTTTGATTTAAGTCAGAAGTTGAGATCAACTTTCAGCTCAAAATAGAGTTGAGTTTATTTTTAAAACAACTTGAATTGATTTTTTGATTTATAGTTTAACTATTTTTTGGATGTGCATAATTAATTGTGAATTAAATAAATAAATAAAGTGATTTATCCTCAACTTAATTGATTTTGAAAAATAAAATAATCGATTTATGGGTTAATCAATTATTTAATCAAACTTTTATTCCAAAATAATATCATTAAATATGACAACTTACTTTAATTAATTAAATAAGAATTTAATCAATTAATGATAGGAATTTTGATTTATTGTCAAATTTAAATAATAATAATTAGGAATAGATATAATTAAATTCAATTAAATAATTAAGTGGCAGTATTAAATCTAATTAATTAAATATTCAAAATATTCAATTAATCAAACTTTAGGATAAATAGGATTTATCGCCAAATAATTATTAAATCAAAGATAATTAGGATAATTAGGAATATTACTAAGAATATTCCCTGATGCAGAATTTGAGATAATCAATTACAATTCGATGATATTTAGATGTGCCTTAGGTTAGGACTTCAATGTTGATTTCATTTGATATGTCGATATAGGAGGTTAATGAACCTATAGCCCATTTTTGGGGTATTACACTATCCAAAATAATCTAAATATTTTAAACCCCCTCCGCATCCATGTCACTACCAGTACCAGACAGAGAATCCATACTCTCATCCTTGGGTCTTTTCTAAGAATTCCCTTTCAAATCTGAGAATCTCCCATCACTTTCCCCCTCTGATGCAGTCTCCATACCACTTTTCTTCTCAAATTTCAACCCTTTAGAGGATGACCCCTCATTACCCTCATCCTCCCTTCCTCTTTTAACTAAGCTCTTAGCAGACCCACCACCTAGAATATGAGGAGGGATCAGACTAAGAGCAACATTCTTCTTAGCATGCTCAACAATAAGCAGAATAAGCCCTTCATGAATAACTGACTTAATCTCTTTCCTTTTATGATCAACATTTCTATGACGGAGAGAACTATATATATATTAATGTTATAGGGTACAATTTTATATGTGCATAGAAGGATACATAGTTAGTATTTTATGATTTTATCTATTTATTGAGTTATCTTGTTTGATTTGGTTTGCCTTTTGAATTGATTAGTATTTTTTTTTTAAATATTTCTCAGCCCTGTAATTTTCTTTATTATTATATATATAAATGTTAAATATTTTTAATATTTTATATATACTTAGAGAGGGTGACCTATAATAATAAATATATAAGTGCCACATAGTGGCCAAGTACTTGCCTTCAGTAATTAATTTTAATTTTAATTTTTAATATAAATTTAATCTAAATTCTAATAAATTTATTATAATATATAAGATATTTTAATTAATTATATAAACAATTATTGATTGCAAATTATAATTAATTTAAACCTTAATTTTAATTTTATTTGTAATTATAACAATAGTGCTAATTTTATTTTATTGATATATATTTTTTATTACATATGATTAATATTATTGTATATATAATATTGTATTATTATATTATACATAAATTATAATATAATATAATATATTTAGAATGTATAATAATTATAAATATAATATTATAATTTTAATTTATATTATAATCTATATTATAATAATAATATATAATAATTTATCTTAGAAGATTATATAATAGAAATATATATTATTTTTATTTAACATTTCCAATTAATTATAAAATAAAATATTTATTTACTATGTTTAATTTAAATTATAATATTTTGCTTGAGAAAATTTATCACATATTTTTTTACCTAAATATTTATTAATGCATAATTTACATATAATAAATTTTAAAATATTTTTTAAAAATATATAAATGAGAATAAATATATATTATATTATATCATATATTTACAATATTTTTATTTACATTAGAAAAAGTGAGTTATATACTAAAATAAACTCATGTAATATAATTTAAAATTTAAAAATTTTAATATACAATTAATATAAAAAAGAAAAAGATTAATAAAAATCCTAATTAAAGATAGAAACAAAAATTGTTTCCAAGCCAAAAACTATGCAATATGGAAGGCAATGCATTTTCATTATATTAAATATAAAGTGTACAATAAATAACAAACGTGGTAAATTTTAATTGGTTCACTCCTATAATAAGAGTTCAAATAATTTAGCGAATCAAATGATAGAAAAATAATTTCTATTAAAAATATTTCATCTAACTTTACAAAATATGAAATTTATTACAAAATACAAAATCTAAAAAGTTTTAATTGGTGTAAACAGTTTTATTTAATCCTAAAAAATGGATGCAATAGTACTTACTTAGCCTATCAGCAAGTACTAATTATAATACCAATTAACTTTTCATGATATAAGAGAGCCTTTCTCTTCTTTATTTATAGACATATTTATATAAGACCACTATCTTTCATCTAAAATAGCTAAAATTCATAAATAAAAATATCACAATTAAATATAACACAACTACTTAATTTATTATATTAAGATATAACACATTTATTTCTATTTTTATATTTTGTTTGGCTTCTCTATCAAGGAATTATTTATTTATTCACATTTTCCTTATTACCCTAGCACACCATATTCTTTGTTTACTTAACTCTTCATATTAGTATTTTATATTTTATGATTGTTAAAAGCTTTATGACAAATAGTTAGTATATGTATAGCTAGAATGGCATCCATAATATTTGATTTTAATTTGATAGAATTTTGAGATGAAGATTTTTGTGCATCATGGTCATTGGCATCCCATATTTTTTGCCCACCCTCTATTTGCTCTAAAACTTTATATAAATGTTTTTCTTTTTATTTTGAATATTTTTCAATAAATTAATTTTATTTTTCATAACTAATCTAATTCCTTTTATACAACCTATTTAAGTCTAGAATCCTAGTTAATTGTTTTTTTCTATTAAGATAACTTATTATTCGTCAATCCAAAGTCTTGTATGATCAAACTAGGTGAGATTTGGGACCATACATTGTATCTTTTGAATGCCCTTTATTAGATCTAATTTATAACATTAAAATATTTTTGTTTTGTTTTAATTGACAATTAGGTTATATAATAGGGAGATTATGGTGGCAATTTGATATTACACATTTATAAGTGTGAAATAATTCTAATGCCTAAGTTCATTTGTCTATAAAGTGTTGGATATATACAATGTCTAAACACTTCCTTCATTTATTCTTTGAAATATTAGAATTAGAATTCTAATACCTAAGCTCCTCCTTATTTATTTATAAAAATATAAATAAATAATTTTTACAAATCGAGATTTTATTCTTGAAATATTAGGAACTCAAGACAGCATTAGAGATCTTTTAAATCCTTAAAAGAGTTGATATTCTTAATGGTCTAAGGTTTGTTCATCCCTAGATTGTGTTGATTGTAAGATATTAACGCCATCAAAACCAAGATTCTAGCCCTTACTAGAAATGTTAGTACTTTACATAGAATTTAAGAATGATTATCATGCATCTTGTTGTCTCCCATACTAAGGGCCTATTGAAGGTGATGAGTAAGAGACAAGTTATTGGAGGCGATGAGTAACATGACTATCCCTTCGCCATTCTATTCTATTCTGGTCTGTCGGAGAAAGGATTAAGGATGCTCCAATTTATTTATTTATTTATGAAATCTTTGGATCTATGACTTTCAATCTAAACTCCAAAGTAATTAGTTTTAATCGCTCGTTAGTAGCGATGTAAAACTTAGGGTATCTACAAAGCTTCAGATAATGATTCATTTGGAGGGATTAGCTTACGATCTGTGAATATGGAAGAATACGAATCCAATATAACTACATTAAATTCATGCCAGACATAACAATTTAAATTTTGTAGTGAGTCCTGACCGAACGTTTGATTCTTCTTAGTAATATAAATTCATGTCAAACATAATAATTTAATTTTTGCGGTGAATCCTGACAGAACATTTGATTCTCCTCTAAACAATAATACGTGTTTTCTTTTTTTTTAAGTTTTGTTTTTTAATTTTATGTTATATATTATAAATAACTAATTTTACATGCATTTTATATATAATAATGAATGTATAATATTAAAATAATAAAAATAATATGTATTTAGTATAGATACAAACATAATATAAAATATAGATATTTGAATATATAAATATTATATTATATTATTAGTCCATGTCCTATATGGCAGCCACTAATGTTTTCCCTTCACTCATACAATTAATCTTGTCTACGGAATCAAAGAAATAAAAAAATTATCTTATAGTTTGCAGCGCTTTGACATTTCAATTTTTTTTTATTTTGTCATTGGTCCTCCATAATTTTGCTAGGGTAAGAAATTAGGAAAAGAAATCTCCCAACCAATGAACAAAGAAGAATAGAAAAATTATATTATTTTCTAAAGTTTTTCTAAGCTAGGAACACACATCTGGTATTGGAAAAGATTCACTTTTGTACCAATGTTGTACGCCAATTTTTAAGGGTGTCGTCAGATTTTCAGAATTCTATTTGTAATGGAATAATGAGCATCATAATAAGGGGTCTTTGCATAATTGAACCCTAAAATATTTCTTTAGCCCTATTTAGGTAGCACAATTAGTCGCTTAAGA
Source organism: Chamaecyparis obtusa (assembly GCA_027943335.1). Taxonomy (NCBI): domain Eukaryota; kingdom Viridiplantae; phylum Streptophyta; class Pinopsida; order Cupressales; family Cupressaceae; genus Chamaecyparis; species Chamaecyparis obtusa. The sequence goes on from BSBK01009475.1 coordinate 344,156, forward strand.
ATATTCTGGAAAGTGAAATTTTCCCATTTTGATGTCCATCAGTTCAATTTCCCAAAACTGAGTTCAAAGGTTGTCTACTTCCCAGCCAAAATAGGAAAATGCAAAAATTATAGACTTATATAACCAAAGTGAATCTGGAACGAACGAAATGGAACAATTCATACTAAAATGAACAACCTACTAAAAATGATAACCGTGTCCAAATTCCTTATTGAAACTAAACAATATTTTTGGATGATACAAGATTGCCCTTACACCAAGATGCTCCTGGAGCAAAATACCTATCGAGCCTGAACAATGAACACAAGGCAAATTTGCAAATGTCTAGATGCAACTTAAAGATAAAGATTGCAAAGACTCTAAAAAGAATGCCTACAATGTACTACTTTATAGTTGTTTCCCTAAAAATACACTCTTACTCTTTTTCTTTTTCTATATATATATATATATATATCCCACTCAACCAACACGAATCCGTCATTTGAAAAGTTGAGACAAGAAAATTAACTGGCATCCCCATTCATGTTTGAGATCTTCCCTGCAAAGAAAATAATTTAGTCCATAGAACATCAAAATATTTTCAAATGTTATGTAACATTTAATGTCTACTGTAGTGAGCGCAACCTATGACCAACATTTTTTATTTTCCCTGCGTTGATGCAATCAGCCGCCACATGACAAGAAAAACTCACAGTACAAACTTTATCAAAATCTAATATCATCACAGCTTTGCAAGTCCCTTTGCAAGTGCTCGTGAATGCTATGCAAGTAGCTAGATGATGGTAGGAAATATTTTAAGTTTTCAAATTCTATACGATTAATTTGAACTTTATTATTTATTTTAAACAATTCCACCTGGCAAATCCTTATACATCCGCAAGATCATTTAGAGGTTTTTCTTTGTACTCGCAATGGAGCAGAAAAGGGACATGTGAAGAAAGAGAGCCCACAAAAATTTTATCTGCAAACTTAACCTTCTGACTGAATAATCTCAAGTCCATCTGGGTATATGCATTACAATTTGTGATGTTGCAATTTATACGCACATGACTAGTATGAGATATTTTATTTAAAATTTTCCCTCTCCTGCCTCGATTCAAATTACAATTTATAGAACTTTACATATTTTAAATCATTATAAAAATAATTTAAAATAAATTTTTATTTCTATCTCATTTTGGCATCTAATTTGTAAATTTTAAATCATTCAACTTGATTTAAAATTACCTTATTTTTTAATTTCACTTGGATAATGTTATTTTTTCTCCCTCCATAAAATATTATTATTTAAATCAATAATTTAAATAATAAGCCAACTTCAAGACCAAAATAAAAGTGTCGCTTTGTCTTCTAGATGAATGCAAGACCCTCTTATAGGCTTGGCCTAAAATAATTTCATACTAAAGCTCCTTCATCCTAGATTGGTTTGAAAGCAACCATGAAGGTATCCAGAGTGAAAATTTAATCAGAATATGACCTTGGTCACCTCTACAAGATGACCAAGATATGATGAATGACCTCTGGATTTACCTTGAAAAATAGATCAATCAACCTCTTGAAGCTGTACAAACTGAGAGACATACTAACTCTTGATACGTAAGTATGTTCACCAAATGGATTCGCTTGATACCTTTAGGATTGTGAGATTTTAATGCCCAAATTTGGTCATTTTATTCATTCTACAATTGTACACGCCAACACTCATCTAAACCCTACCAACAATGTGATCCAGGAAAAAATACTAAATGTAATCTTGAGAGTCCACCTCGTCCAGTTCGTTGATTTATTCAAGTATGATGATTATGTCTGCAAAGGGGTTTCAACTAATTCTAATCCATGTACTAGATATTAAGGGTCAAAAATGACCATTCTGGAAAATTCTGGAAGTGCATATGCAAAAACACAATAAATTGCATATGATTTTGCCTTTGAAAAAATACCAAATCAGGCCTTGAGATTCTATAAATGAAGACAAGAGTACATTTTCATGGGGATAGTCTAAGGAATCAACTCATTTGTCATGATAGTCAACCGACTTCAAGATATTAACATTCAAAGTTGGCCTCATAGATAATTTATCATTGTGCACACTAAAAAACATAATAAATTTCATTTGGACTGGGCTTGGAAAAAGAACCCAATGAGGTCACGGGGATCTCAAAGTGGACATAGGGATTCATTGACATGTTTGTAATATAGCAGTGATCCATTTACCATGACAATCAACTAGATGCAAGAAATGAACCCTCAAAGAGGGCTACTCTATTAAATAGAAGAGAATATGTAAAATGTAGACCCTTATTGAGCCCTCCAACTAAGTGCCTCAAAAATTGAACAAATCTGATCATGGGAAGCTATAACTTGACAAATACACATGCTTATAGGAAATGAATGTAATCCCAAAGCTATTTCACATGACAATCACTTGGTCTCAAGTTATTTAATCACAAATAAGATCACTTAAAAATATTTCCATAGGGGTATATTTGAATGTCATAATTAACCATGTAATGAAGAAAGAACACTGGTCTACCACACCCTCAAAAAATAAAATCCAAATAAATTGTATAATTTTTTATATTTCTTGAAGTTTGAACTAAAAAATTTGTATTTTGGTATGGATAAAATATTATAGCAATAATGGATTTCAACATATATGTCCTATAGATCTTTTTTTGACCAAACCCTTAATGCTCATGAAGGGGCACCATTTGAATCAGATTAGGATTGAAAACACATAATCTAATGCGATCCATCATTAGGAATAGTACATAATCTAGAAGCATCAGAAAGCAATGTGAAATGACATATCAACAACATAAACAACTTTATCACATAATTCGTTAGTATCTCTGCACTATTCACCAGGAACACCAAACAATCATATTTGTTACTCAAGAAAAATATCTTGCTAGCATCTGAATCGTGAATCATTCGAGCTTAGTGCACACATCAATTTCCTAAACTCACCACTAGGTTAGCAACCAAAAATATTTCATAACGGATCCACATCGAGCCAAAAATTGAAATATTGTCTCTACCAAAATAACCAAAAACTAGTTTCTAATAAATAATCTGTAACTCACTCAAATCATAATTTGATCCTCTCTAAGTTGATATATGCCAACTAAAGACATCCCTTCAACCATATGCAACTTCTCAACAACTAATCTTGAATACGGTACCCATACCGATCCAATCTTATACTAAAAAAATAACGAACTCTGTCAAAATAAGGAAATATGTTGACATTAATAAAAAAACATCAATGTGAGCACATATATATGCATGATATCTCAAAATTATCTAACAATCTCCCCCTTTGTGTTACCCAATCCAATTTGGACCTATGACCAAGCTCTGATACCACTTGTTACAAGTGTGATTATTGTTACAATAAAAGATCGAACTATTAATACTCGATACAACCACTAGATTGATAAAATCCATAGGAGGCAGTTAGTTCCTTGTCACGAATCCTGAGGGGAGGGTGACCAATTTTCCAATAGGGATTTTATAGATCCTAATAGTCAATAACACCATCTTGAGTAGAAAAAGTATAGAGAAAATAAGTGGTGAGAATAAGATCATTATTTTGTTGTTAGATCAATGCCAATACATGCATCAACACTAATCACTATTTTTAAAATCAACATTATTTTCCTCGTGACTAATCACTAAGCTTATGCTTTGTCTTTGTGTTATGGTTGTCTTTTTTCTTTAAAACTAAAACATGTTTTCACCCTTTATGGTTTCATGTTCATATTAGAGCGAACATTAAATTAGGTAATTACTATTCATAAATGTTCAAACCCATCATTGGAAATTGTTGTCTAATTTCTAATTTCTTCAAAATTAGTGTACACACCTCAAATTGGTCAACGAAATTCAATGTAAATCAAAATCAATGATTAATCATCAAAGTCATTAATCAATTAAAATGAAGCAAATTGGATTAATTAAATATAAAAATCAAGCAACTATGTAATTGATTTAATCAATTAATTATATAGTTCAATCAAATAAGTAAATCCAAATCCATCCCATCTAATTTTCATACATGGCTAAAGAAATTAATTGTTTGAATTAAATGAATCCTAATTTTCCTCACCAACCACATATGGAGGAAAATAGAATCAACCAATGAGGAGAGAGGATGAGAAGCACATGGATCACTCTAAGGATTTTCTATCTTAGCCATTCATTTAGTCTTTGCTATCCTAGCCACTCATTTTGTCATATTGTCCCAATATTTGAAACACAACTAAACCTCTCTCATCTAATCATGGTTAACTCACTCCATTTGCATTATACTATAGGAAACTTTATTGAGATTTTAGGCATAATTGAATTCAATTTGCATATATAGTGTTTTAATGGAGAAATTTAGGAGTATTTAGAATAGAATTGAGCACATTAGATGAGTATTTTAGCATTCAATTAGGAATAATTTAGCATCAATTGGTGATTTCATCACTCTTATTTTAGGAGTTGTCACTTTATGGAATGCTTTGTAGCTAAGAGCATTTGTATTGTCCTTCTAATTAGAGAAACATGGGATACTTATTGATCTTTTCAATTTGAAGTATTAAATAGCATAGATCTTCCATGTTTTGAATTGAATTGATTGAATTGATCCTATGAATGTATGTTTTCATACTACAAATGGAGGCCACCTTGGGGAAGATGCCTCATTTCTAATATTTTTTACTAATTTCTTTGGTGAATTTGAGTAAATTTGTGTTGCGGATTTGAAATTTACAAGTGTATGCACACTAAAATGGTCGCCTAGACTTTGGGCCCCCATTCAGCAATTTATCAAATCCCTAAATCAATATTTTCAAAAATCAACATTTTATAAATTATATCAATTTCCTTGATCAAATCCTATTTTCATCATTTTCAATTATTTGCCTTGGGCTAACCATTTTATCCTAAGTCTTTATTTATTAAAAGGAATATTTCCTCCTCTTTTATTAATTAAAAAGCCCCCACTTTTCATCTTATCCTAAGTTGCACAAATAAAGCATTATTCTTATTTTATAAAAATGAGAAAAACATTTTTTGTCTTATATGGACACAAAAGTCAACTCTTATTTTCTCATTGGAGGATATTTGTGCACATGGATTGCTCCTCTTTGGTGCTCCACCGTTGATTAAATCTTTTGCCTCTTAATGTACATGGTCCATTCCTTTTCATTTCCTATAAAAGGAGAGCTCTCTTCCTCATTTTCATATGCATTTTTTAATACTAATGTTATGCTGTAGGTTTTCTAGGTCACTTTGGAGCTTTTGAAGATTTGGAGCACTCTTGGCTTTTGCATCTATATTCCATTCTTAGTTTCATTCATGCATAGTAGCTTCATGTTTATGCTTTCATAGTTTAGATTTCCTTTCAAGCTTTAGAGTAACTCATCTAGTTTAACTGGGAAGGCTTGGTAATACTTGTACTTTCCTTTTCATAGTATAGCGTGTACTTTCATTTTCATAGCTTAGCTTGCACCTCTCATTTCTAGCTTGCATATTTATCTTAATCTAGCTTGCATTTACATTTCATAGTGATTCTTGGGGATATTGGCATTCTTGCCCTTGTCTTCATTTGAATCTCTCATTGTGTGGTTGACTAGCAAAGTCATTAGCTTAATAGCTCTAGCTGAGAGCAAATTTTAAATAATCTTGCAACTCCATACATAGAGAGCTCTAGGTCGCTTTCTAAGGTTTCCTATTCATGGATTCCCTTGGATATAATGACTTAGAGAAGTGCACCATTTGAGTGTGTACATTTTTTGCGCCCACCGTGGGGCAGAACAGCTCTATTTTGTCCTTCTTTTCTTGCATTTCCACTGTAGGTTTCAGCTGTTTTTTATTTTTTTGCAATTTTTTACGCTGTTCGTACTTCTGTGCATCACTGTTACAGAATCTTGCATGAGGTTTCTCACCGTATCACTCAAAGATTTGTTGTTTCTAGCACTTCTGCGCATGATGAAGTATTTTATCGCGCAGGCCTATGTACTTTCTCGCACGAGCCCTTGTGCTTTCTTGTGTGAGTCATCGTACGTTCTCGCACGGGCTTGTGCTTTCTAGCGCACAGTTCTGTACTTTCTCACGTGGCCCTGAGTACTGTCTCGCGCAAAATTCTATGACAGACAAAGACCAAAATACCAAATTTGTCAGTTTTGCTTGCTGTTTTCAATTTTCTTACTTTTTTGAAAATTTTAGCGTTTTCAAAATCTATGGCACCCATTTTTTTAGAAATTTTCACGTACGGTATCAAAAATTTAAGTGTGATATATCATTGGAAAGCTCTTTCCGAGCCTAATCCAACCATGTTGGTTTCATTTTCAAATTTTGCCATTTGATCAGCTATTTTCCTTGTAGATTATCTAATTTTTGATGTGCTAACCATTGTGGGGCTAACAAGTTGTGCTTGTAGGTGCTCTCATTGTTTGATCATTTGCTTAAAAGAATGCATGTCAAAGCTTCAAATGCACAAGAGCTACTAACAGTTTTTGTAGGGCTACCCAAAGCATAAAAACCCAATCAAGTGCTTGTTGTTTATTTCATTTTCAAGTGTGGCAATTACTAGTTGTTTCATTTCATAGGAACATAATATCTTGTTGTGGGAATTCTTGGGTGGTAGGAGAAGTATGATGTTCACCCTTGTGGTGAACCAGAAAATCTTGACCCATCTTTGGATTTTGAAAGAAAGAGGGTAATTGAATCTTTGCTTGGTGTGTTTGGGAGAAAACTTTGAGATATGGGATCATGCTCTTCACCCTTGTGGTGAAACAAAAACCTTGAACCTCATAAGTTGATCCATTTTTTGTTTAGTTTTAGAATCCTTTAGCGGGCCTGCTCTTGAGCAATCAAGAGGAACGACCCAAGTGGGGACAAGCTAATACCGAGCTATTACAACCCACTATAATCTCAAAGCTATCAAGGACATAAAACCTTGGTAGATGTAGTACTTGTCTTTGCTTAATGTGAGTACTTGTGGGATTGTGACCATGAGGAAAATGTTGAGCAAGAATGTTTAAGGTACTCTTGTGGCCACGAGGTCCATTACTTACCGCAAGATAAGGAGTCCCTTTGGGGAGCAAGAGGGGTATTACAAACAGAAGCCCTTACTAAGAACCATAGATAGAGGCCACCCTATTTTGTCACTTAGCTTCTTGGTGCAAGGATTGATCTAAGTGGAATAACTCGGATCACCATATGTGTTCTTTTGGTTGTGTCATTACACTTCCATGACAAAGCCAATATCTATTGTGGGCAACCACTTTGTGTGAGGTGATGGGACCTCAAGTGTGGGCCAAGTTGTTAAGTATTGAGCTTTTGTCCTTCTAGGCTAGTAAGTGCTTGAAGTGTTCTTGGTGTGATCTACCTGTGTAAATGTTCTCAAACATCAAACATCACGGTAGTGCTCATATATTTTTTTCATTTTGATATCACAATTTCTTGTCTTGGCAAGGTTGCTTTTGCCCTTGTGCAAGTGTTCTATGACATGTTTGATCACCTGATGTTTGCAAACTTGTCTATTATCTACTATTACTGTATTCTGAACTATGAAATTGAACTTGCCAAACTTACAACATTGACCAAATTGCCTTTAAAACTGAGTTTTTCATGTTCACTGGTCAAGAGTCGCATTGCTTGCCTGGAAACTATCGCACAGAATCAATTTGCTACCCTGTTATGTCCAGTCTTCCTTGGTCAGTCCAAGTCAGATCTTAAGTGCTATGACATGTTGATCAATATCCAAATAAATTTCAATGGTATCAAATTGCAAAAAATGACTCTTAGTCTTCTTTCTTCCGCTTCTTCCATGTCTTCCTAGTCTACCATTTTCATTCTTTCTCTTCTTTCTTCATGATTCTTCCTAAATTCTTCATGTCTTCTTGATTCTTTTCCTCTTATTATCTAGTCTACCTTCTTCTATTTCATCTCTTCTATTCATTTCTTCCATGCTTGATTCCTTCTCTTCTACAACCATGAATTTCAACTACCTTGTTATGGAACCTCTCTTGAGAATGGATGATCTCGAACTCATTGCTCAATTCAAAGAATTTTATTCCTCCAATAGTCCATCTGGATATCTCATGGGTGACAAACTTAAAGAAAAAATAAAAGAAAAGATGATTCAATCAAACACCTTTTCTAGGATCATAGACATGATCATATCACGGCCTCCTTCTTCCAAACATTTTTCATCTTCTAAGTCTTCTCATTCTTCCTCATCTTCCAAGTCTCATCATGAATCTTCTAGACATTATTTGCATTCCTCATTATCCAAGTCTACTTCCTCCACTAGGTCTTCACTTTCCTCTTCTTCACAATCTTATTCCTCTTCTACTTCTCCCAAGAGTCTTACTCCTCAATATGAGAAATATAGTAATCCTTGTGATACCTCTCCTACAAAGAGTGACACACCCACCTTTGATGACTATGATGACTATTATGATGGCTATGATGATGAACCATATAGTCATACCTATGACACCTCTATTCCTAAGAGTCCTTCTAGTCATGTGCTTGTACTTACTAGAAATGGGTCATCACATTGGATAGATCATGATGGTGATCCATATGATTCTAATTTTGAAAGAGACTTTGATGATTTCTGTGAACAATACCTAGATGATACATCTACTTTTATTGAGGAATATAAAATGTACCATGTTGATTTGAAATGTAAATATTATAAGAATCCTTCCTCTAAAAACTCTCATGCTGAAAATGAAGATTACACTCTTGAGCAAGATTATGTTAATGATGGACCTTTGTCTTGTGATGGTTCCCTTACATCCCCTACTCCCTCCAATACTCATACATTTCCTAAAGCTTCTGAGTCTTCCAAACCTTTCACAAATCCTTCATCCAATAAAAATCCTAATACTTTTCATGCAGTTCCCTATAGTTATCCTCAAGGGCTATCTCTTAAAGAAACTCAAGCTGACCTTCACTTGGCTGCAAATACTTTCAATAATGCTAAACCTAAAGAGCCTAAGCCATTTGAGTGTGTACAACAAGTACAAGGATGTGTATATTGAGACAATTGACGCCTATACAAAGATAATTGATGCGTATGAAGATAATATTGATTCTTGTCATTCAAAGTTTGACGCTTGCTAAATTTCTTACAACACCTACAAAGTTTCTTTTGTCTCATGTCTATTATTATTTTAGTGCCTAAATCTAGTCGTCCTATTGCCTTTTTTATTCTTTTATAGCACCTATAATTTGTAATGTTTCATGTAGTGCGTAGTAGAAACTATTTGGCACGTAGTATTAAATTTGTAGTGCGTACTAGATTTCAAATAGTGCCTAATACTTTCATTGTAAAAATTTAAAGTTTTCAAGTCTTATTTTGTCAAAAATGTATGCTTATGACAAAACATAAAAAAGTACAAAAGCTTGAGATTCGAATTCATCGAAAAGAAAGGGAAGATAAAAGATTGCAAAGGTATGAGAAAATTATTTGCAATGCAAACATACTTGAAGATTTGAAGGAAGATGGAAAACTTTATGATCATTATTTGAAAGTAGTGGATACTTTCAAATCTAAATATGTTTCTTTGAATTAGATCTTTTCTCCTTAAAACTTGAACTTAAATTGCATGCTTTTGAGTGAATTTTGGGAAAATATCTTGGATTCCATCACTTTAGATTATTTTGTGGTGGACTGATTTGTTTGAAGGGGATGCTAAGGAGCTAGAACTATCACCTAGGTATGTATCAAAAATAAAAAAATAAAATCTCAAAATACGCCTAGGTTTTCCTAGCTTCGAATAAGGTAAGTCCTAAAACCTTTTGTTTCATGTCATTTTTTTAATTTGTGTCTCTTTCAAAGTTCCAAATCTAGCTTAAGTAGAAGGGCTCATTTTTATAAAAAAAATGGTATTAAGCCTATGCTCTCAACTTTCAGAGTTATTCAAAATGCCAAAAATGCCAGATTTGTCAATAGAAAGGAGTCAAGGAATGAACAAACACTAAATCAAAGCCTCATTTTTAATGAACAAAAGGTATTAGGCCTATACTCTCACCTTTTAAGGTGATCAAAATTCCCAACATGCCCTAGTTTCAATAGATTAAAAAAGGCTTGGGAATGAACAAAATTTGTCAATTGTGTTTGGAAGTGAAAAGTAATAGGGATATGCTCTCACCTTTCTTAGGGTGATCAAACTCCTTGACCTACTTTTTATTTCATTTCATTTCATTCTAGTTAAATTGGAACCTTAGAGGGTTTTCCTCCTGAGAACATGCCTTAACAAGGCCGATGAGAGGGATAACCCAAAGTGGGATACAATTGCTTTTTTCGCAATAATTCAACTCACTATAAAATGAAATGACATCATCCTTAATGGGGTAAAGGACAAAGAGCATTGCATAATAGCTTCCTTTAGGGCCCGTTTGGTAGTGGGAATTAGGAAATGATGGATTTGATCAAATGCTGGAAATGGTCAAATCATGGATTTGATAATCCAATTTTTCATTTCTGGATTATGTTTGGACCGTTTGGTTACACTTTTTCAAACTGGAATTAGAATTTGAGTATGATTTTTATTTCTTTTTTTTTAAATTGTTTTAATATTTTTGAATTTAATAATTCATTTTTATTAATGAAATTGAATTTAAAATGGAATCGCACACCATTTTAGGCAGCCAAAGTTGGTTGCAGGAAACCAAGTTACAATCACTACAACCAAAATTCAAAATAAATTCGAAAAAAAATTTAGAAAAAAAATTCGAGAAAAAATTCAAAAAAATAAAAAATCAATTTTTTTTAAAAAAAAATTGACAAAAAAATTCGTCAAAAAATTTGAAAAAAAAATTCGACAAAAAATTTGAATTTTTCTTCGAAAAAATTTGAATAAATAACAAAGTTACAAACCACCCAGACAAATAAAAAATAAATTAAATCCCTCCCCACACAAATAAAAATTTAAAAAATTAAGTGTAGACATGAAAATTTTAAAAATTTGCTTTCCCCCTATTCAAATTCCAATTTCAAATCCCAATTCCACCTTTTCAGATGGAAGATGTAAATGCTCATTTTTGGCCAAATGAGCATTTACATATTCCTATTCTATTTTCATATTGCACTCCCAAACTGAGGATTCGACGAAATGGGAAATAACAAATGCCAATTCTAGGTTAATTCCGGCTACCAAATAGGCCCTTAGTAGTCCTTTGAGATTGCACAAAATTATGTTTTTATGCGTGTGAGGAGTGTTGACAATTAATTTTATGGAAAAGTGATTTATACTCCATATAGAGAATTTTACAAGTTTTTGTTTATGAGAATAGTTATTGTTGGTGTTTCTGTGTAGGGTAGAAGGATTTTCAAGTGTGATCCTGGAAAACAGCACTAGAAACTGTCTAAAGGGTGGCACAAGGGTCCATCAAGTACCTTTGTTATATAGTGATCCATTTGGTCCATTTTCATTATCCTCTCAAGAAAAGGAAATCCAAATCAACGATATTGGGATAACATTTGCTAATAAGTAATGAAAATAGATTAATAAGGAAACTATCAGAATAGCCTTGCCTAATAAATTAAATTCAAAAGGAGTGATATATATTGGTATGCATCATGTTGATAATGCCATTAGTATAAAATATACCAGTGGTGAAAAGTAATTTTTGTCTTGCTGATACCTGATGGTACTATTGGTGTATCTTTTACTGATGGCATATATCCAAGTAACAAAAGGAAAAGTGCTCTACCGATACATGATGTTCATATTGTTATTGGTTTGGCTAATAAAAGGTAAGATTAAAACCAAAGGATTATAGAAGAAGAATTATCAAATGGGAATGATAAAATAAAGTCATAACATTATCAGAGCGGATTATAATGATCATACTATCGGTGTAAGGAAAAGTAGTCGAGATGAGTTATTTCAGGACATACTGATACCTGATGGTGCCATCAGCATGAGTCTTGTAACTATGATCCATTGGATTATTGTATAACATCGAGCAAGATAATTATGCATTACACCGATCCCCGATGAATCATCGATATAACATATGGTGATAAATTATACAATCGAAGTAACCAAAGCAAGTAGTGAAACTTGAAAAGTGCTAGCTCGATCATTGATGAAGCGATCGGGGTATCTTATGTCGATCATCGCGATAATAGAAATCAATCACCATAGAAATATCAAGTTATTTTGATACCTGATGAGGGTATCAAGATGACATATACCAGTGATTTGGGTGAAATATGGATTAATCAGAATGTCTTATGTTGATGTTGTAAGTTGTATAAGTAATAAAAAACATTGGGAGGAGATATAGCAATGAATATTATATTTGTATAGGAAACAATGATCGATATAAATGCAGGAGAACTATTACAACCCAAAAAGATGTATCAGTATTACCTATTGTACAATTATAAAAAGGGTGAATATATCCTCAAAATAAGATGGTGAGGGTTATACGGATGGCACCAAAATCAAGTTCTCATTGAAATAACTTACAACAAGAAGAGCCCATGTTAAATCGTTTCAAATTTCAAGACTGGTCGATATTAAATGTCTATGCTTGATGATTTTAAGACAACACAGAGGAAATCATTTCACCACATTTATGATTGAGTCGAATATAAGCAACTACAAAAAGATCTTGGGAATAATAGTATAGCAGAGCACAAAGGAGAAGGAATTTGCAAAAAAATAGAGGCATCAACATCATCTATCAAGAGAAAGACCACAAGAGTTCTAAATCTAAAGGAAAGAAGCAAAATAAAAGTGATGATCCCCCTCCCAAGAAATTGAACCAAGATTTAATTGACCAAATGCGGGTTCCAGGGCCGAGGTCGAGGCGTTCAAATTTTAATTTACTTGACAGAGACAGACTAGAGGACAAATACAAGGAGTGGAAAGTTGTGTCTATGACAAGGATGGAGAGATATTAATGAAAATTTATGCAGAGGCAATTGAGGAAGTTTTCAAGCTCAGTTTGGGTTTTACAAAGAAGCTCTCTTTCACAGAGCTAGGAGACGAGTATTTTAAATCCAATACTACATACAAGGTGTGGAAATTACCAATGTACAAAAAAGATACTGGTGCCCTAACTGAGGAAGATGGGCCTCCATTCAATGTTATTTTTTTCAGACCTTACTTTGAGATTACATACATGTCATGTGGGCAATTGGGAGGGATTGAGGTCCCAGACTTGCTGAATGAAGGCCCCATGGCTTTGGCAGTAGATATTCAGATGTATGAGGAAAGACCTTATGATTTTGTAGCATACATTGCAGAATTCCTTCATGGAAGTTCTATACATTTCAAGGATAGTGAGGTTCCAAGTCTTAAGCACTCTTCATTATTGATGCATATGGTGCTCTTTTATGGGAAGAGGAAGGGGATTTGGCTTGAATAATTAAAATTGAATTTACAACAAAAGGATGGAGATGATTAGCTAGTGCAACTTAGGAATTCAATTTGGGATTCAAGGTATGACTTCTCAGATTATGTAAAATTTTAAGAGTTGATTGTCAAGCCTATGTACCATATATTTAATTTTCCATTTCACCGGTCTATTTCAGAAGAGATTAAGATATTTTTAAGACCTAAGAGCTTTGGTGTGAAGGAAGTTGTTGACCACAATTGAGGTGAATGGTATGTGTATAATGAATTCACATGTTTTAGAATTTATGGTTTTGAATATGCTTTATATAGATTATCAAAATCTATTCCAGACAAGATTTCATATTTAGAGGTTGTTAGGAAAATGAGTATTTCAAGCAATAAACATTTTGGAGGCACTCTGCACAAGAAAACATTTCTTCCCGGAACACTTATTTTTGGATACTTCACTACTGTATCGACAAAATAATATGAAGTGATTGATAAGAAAATGTAAGAAGATTTTCACATTTTGCATCATACAACTAGGAAAAATTATGGTCCTGAAGGATATATTCATGCATGCAAGAAAAAGAAACATTTGGGAGATTATCTCCATAAGGCTATTGAGATAGAGAATTTGATCATAAATTTGGAAGATGATGAATCTTAAAGGGTGATTGATGAATACAATAGGAAATTAATGGAGAAAAGGAAAGATCTAGCACATTTTGGGTCAGAAGCACATGACTCTAAGGAGGAGACTATTGATGATGCAATCTCAAGATATTGCACAATATAGCCACAAGATGAAGAACCTAATGAAGATGTGAGGATTATCACTAAATTGGGCATCCACAATGATGTCAGGATGGATTAAAAAATGCATTTTTTCGGATGATAAATTCATTAAGTCTAAAGAATTTGCCACATTCTTATACAATTTCAGAGGTAAAAGGCTTAGAAAATCTCTTCCAACAATAGCTCTTGCTAATGAAGAAAAATTGTTGTTTTAAAGCTCAAGGAAGATATAAGAGAAGAAATAGAGATAATGACTCCTGAAAGAGGAAAACAATTATTTTTAGAAGTTGGTGTTATTCTATTTCCAAGATGGGATTTGTGTGCTTCATTTATCTTTGATAGTATGCTTAGGTTTGAGAACAAGGATTTAAAATTGGATGTACAAGGTGTCCTTGATGTGTTCATTGGGTCAAGGTTTGATGAAGAAGATAAAACTATGTTGTTATGGTCTCTATATCCTCCACATAAGAGACCATAAATTATTGATGTTTATAGGGCATTTGGCCATATGGTGAGGTTGAAGGTTGATGAAATAGAGCCTTTGGTTACATCAAGTATTGGTGTGGACTTATCCAAGCTAAATGAAGCACATATTAAAATATTGATTAGGTAAAGAGACCCGTATAAGGCTATGCATGAAGAGAATTTCAAAAGAGGTGATCAACATGTTCCAATGTTGCCAATCCCAAAAAATGCCAAATGGAAAGAGAAATGTGATAAGCTCCAGGATTAAAATAAAAGATTGACAAAACAACTACAAATGGTCTGCAGTGACACTACTGGTTTTTTGTTGACAAATAGATTTGAGAAATTGAAAATTCATTTGGAGTCATTATGGGAATCATATAAAAAAAATTATGATAATATGATGTCTCATGATTATTTGAAGCATGGGTTGGAAAAGATGTCAAATGATAACTTAAATTCTAATCAATCTGATATGGTAAAGAATAGAATTAGTATTCATGAGGGATTTGAGAAAGAGTTGAAAATTGAGTTTGAAGGATTCAGATGACCGATCAAGTAGGGTATGCCACCACTAATAAATAAGGATAAGGAGATTTTGGACAAATGAAAATGGATTGAATAATGTCAGAGGCTACTTGAGAATGCCCTTGTTGCTACCCAGAATGACATGTTTCGAGTTAAAGGAGATAACTGAGCACATGAATCAGTTCATGGCATTGGATATTTTGATTAGGAATGTCATTGAGGATGAAGATACTTATGTTTCATCAGATTGCCTTCATCATATCAGAAAATGTGCCAAACTTCTGGGAGATTAATCCACATTTCTTCATATTTCATACTACAAATCTCAAGCAGTTATATTTGGTTCTTAATTACTGAATTCGTTAAGTTTTGAGTTTTCATGAAAGGTTGTACCCTTTTATTTTGTAACTAAATCCTCTTCTATAAATGAGGATCTCATAGGGATGTTTAAGAGATAATAAATGATATAAAAAAAAAATTCACCCAAATAATATCTATTTATATTTTGTTTTTGGAGATGTCCTAGGCTGAGAAGGATCTAGTGATATTGTCAATTGGTAACTTTGTTTTAACTTCAATATAATGATCATATATTTTTAGGATTCTCTGATTGGTTCAATATCTTCAGTTAATTGATTATTTCCTTTGATAAATCTTATATCTTTCTTCAATGTGTGTTTCTTATAATATTTGAATAGATGTAAAATGGATTCACCTCTATTCAAATGTAAAGGGGGAAATATGAGATCTATTCTCAAAACCCAAATTCCCCAAAGAAGAGATCTAATTTGATCAACCAAAAGGTTAATGCACAATCGAATCAATTTTATGGAAAAAGAGTAGGAAGAGAGAGTAAATCTAATATTTCCCTAAATGTAGAGGATTATGTTTAGGATATAGAATAATTGAAATACAAGTACTAACCTCAAATTAGGGAAGATCTGGAAAATGTTGAATTTTGTTGTCTATGTGCCCTTTCAGGAAAATCTAAAACCTGTCCTAGATTGGAAATGTCAAGATAGAGAAAACCCAGAAATCTTTCCTCAAGATGGCTCAGCTCAGGTTTGACCCTCATAAAAGGTCAAATACCACATTCTTTATTTGAAGTCTAATTCGAATTTTGTTCGCAGATCCTGGAAGTTTGTTGAAAAGGGTATCCAAATTCACTCTCAGATCTGAAACTTTGCACCTTTACTTGCAAGAAAATGGGGGTTTTTGTTGTATGGGGGGTTTGCCTTGGTCAAACCCCAGTTTAGGAATTAACCTTGAAATTGAATTGAAATGTATTGTGCATAAAAAAAGTAATTGAAACAAATCACCTCACTTATGTTGAAGTCCTTGTAGAGGATTTGAATCCTCAAATCCACAAGTAGGAATGCTTCAATGGATGTGGGATGTCTCCAATCAATGGTATTTGATCTTCAACACCAATCTTGACTTGATCTTTGCATATGAGAAGGCTTGAATGAATGGAGAAGGATGGATCATCAAAGGGGGCTCCAAAGAGATTGAATCCTTCAATAGCTAACAATGGATCTCCTTGATGAATGGATGCTTGAACACTTGAATTCTTGCTTGCACTTGAGAGCTTGAAGAGTTTAAATTGCTTGAGATGAGATATGAAAACTTGATTGAGAAAACTTGATGTGAAAATGAGAGAGGAAGGCCTCCTTTTATAGTGATCTAGGGCACACTCCTCTAGATGGGCCACCTTGGAGAATTAAATCCCAATTAGGTCCTCACCTTTAGAAAATATATCTATATTAAACGCAATTAAAGGATTTACCATCCCCAAACCCGAAATGGCCCACCCAGAGGTGGGAAAATAAATTTCCCAAAAGCCCGAAGCCCGAAAATTAAAGATTTTGAAATTTTGGAGAAAGGGGTCAAAGTTGAGATTGACCCTGACCTAGTTAGGGTCAACCTAAGACATTGACCTTTTTCTTAGGTTGACCCAAAACTAAATTAGGAGGTCCCAGGGATGCCTAGAAACCTAGAATTGATGCCAGAACAGGACAGAATGTCAGGAATAGACATAAAATCCTATGATTACCGAGATGAAGTCAAGGAGGATCCATTTCTAAATCCTACCTAGAAAAAAGAGCCATGGAAGAGAGAAATTTAGGAGAATCCTTAAGATCCTAACCCTAATTTCACCTAGAATGAAGAAATCAAGTGTGAGGAAGAAGTGGAAAACGGGGAGAAAAGCCAAATACATGCAAAGACCCAATCAAGGTGCTTAACATGACTCCAAACCACTTACTCAGAGGGCTAAATGCTCTTATCATGGAAGTGCTTCCATTTTAAGATGATACAATATTATAATCTGAATTAAATCTACAGTTTGATCATCGGTTAGAAAGATTGGCTATCAAATTTTATTTTATTTTACTAGTGTCTCAAAGCTAGGGTTAAACTCAGTAAAACTAACTACAGATTTGTGTTCAAATTTTAATTTATATTGAAATCCTTTGAAGTGATAGGCTTATTTCATAAATAAGTTTTTTAAAAGTTGTCTCAAAGGTTGTACATAGGATCTTTTAATTGAACTAATAAATAACTAGTGAGTAAGAAAGGAACTGGTCTAATTAATATTTTAAGATAAAGGAATCAGATATTTTTAGAGTAATTCCAATAGATATGTCATACATATAATTTGAAAGATTTTTAACTATCAATTATTTACAAACATTACATATTAACAAAATTTTACTAAGCAATCTCTCTAAGAACTCTTTACAGCTTTCAGACACCTAACTATTCTGGCATTCACAATTTGATCATTCTCAAGAGTTTCACTTTCCATCTTGAAAGGTCACCTAAGTTCTCATACATTATACTATCTTATATAAAAAACCTCCAACCAACAAATAAAGGTTGAGGTATAGGCCCACCAGCCTTGGTCCTGCACAATTACAAAAGTACCAACCTTGCCTTTGGTTGAAACTTGTTAGTTGGCCAAATAACTTTAGTTTTCCAGCATTCCATTGGAAAGTTCATAGGAAACCTAATTTGTTGATTTGAGCACCATAAGATTGGTGACTCCGCTAGGGAGAGTTGTTCACAATTTGCATTGTGAAGATACCCATAGATTCTTGTTTTGCAGACTATAATTGAATGATATATGTAGACTCTATTGGAAGATAAGAACTCGGAATTAGCAAGGAGAATTTCCTCAAAAGTGAGGTGGTGACTCTATTGTGATATATTTAGCATTTTTTCAAAAGAAAAATGGATAACACTAGAAGTGTTTCTGTTAGATACATGTGGGATAGGAGGTCTTTACATAAAGGATCATATGATCATACTAAATTGGATTTGGATACACATTCAAGGAGAGGTAAGAAACCTAATTCAGATATGATTTAAAAACTTTAGAGAGAGAGAGAGAGAAAGAGAGAGAGACCATAATGATGATGATGATCCACAATCATGTCATCACACTACTGATGAGGATAATAGAAGAATCTTTCTGTATAGATGCGAATGAACATAATTTCCAACTAGATTAAGGTGAAGATAAAGAGGATGATGAAGAATCACGTCAGTGAATAACTAATGCAATTTGTATGTTTTTTGGCCTTGCTTCAACTAATAAGATGACTGCCAAGTTTCTAAGGGAACAATCTAATGAGATTATGCTAAATTGGGAATAACTAGAGAGAAAATTACTACACCACTAGGAAGTAGAAGAGGAACTAAGAGGCCAAATGAAGAGATAATTGAGGATAGAGAAATAAATTGCGAGGCTAGGGCCACAACATACAATCCTCCTCACATGAAAAATATTGAACAGATCTTAGATAATGGCTATGCTAACCCATTGTTTGAACAAGGTGATAGAGAAAGGAGGGGAAATAATAATGGGTATTGGAGGCAACCAAATAATGGAAATCAATATTTTGTAAATCCTAGACAAAAGAACCATGGAGCTCAACAAAATAATAATCAAAGAGGTCAAGGTCAAAGAAATTATAATCATTAAAATTTAAGGCTTGGGATAAATAATCAAGGTAGGCATCACATGAATGTCAGAGCCCCTATGGTAATTGTATACTAGAAATAGTATCTACATAGAATTAGTATTGACAATAAATGAAATAGAAACTAAATAAACCACAATCAGAGCAACTATTTAGAAAATTTAGGATCAATTGAGCATCCTATGGCTCTCTATCTAAGAGTGTTAATAGAAGCTCTCAGCAAGCTACCATTAATGACAGTCCTAGAATGAGAAATGATAAAGATTAAGCTAAAGCTAACAATTAGATCAAATTGAATGCTAATTAAGCTCTTAAAATGCCTTTCTAGCTATAAAATGCAAGAGGTTTGATGCAATTCTAAGATGTGTGGTTATGAATTATGAGGATTTTGGAATTCCTTTTATAGATTTATGCAATGGTAGGGGGTGTGGTGTAGTTGATCATGATTAGGCCTTGGTTGAGTCTTTGGTTCCACCCTTTGAAGACAATGCAAAGTTTGTGTCCTCAAAACTTGGGACAAGTAGACAAGATCAATGGACCAGATTCTCTTTGACTTTGAGTGATTGAGATTGAATTTGACTTGATCCATGTGAATGCCTTCTCTCAAATCCTATTGGTTGATTGAATTTCCTCCCTTTTTGCGTTGTTGAGGGAAATTCAGATTTATTAATTTATTTAAATTCATTTGTTTAGCCATGTACCCCTTGAATGGGTTGAATTCAATTTAATCCAAAACTATACAATTAATAGAATTAATTGCACTTTGATTTGATTTAACTTGATTAAAATGCTCTTGATTTTGATTTATCTTGAATTAGGACTTGATTTTAATTTTGATTGGCTAATTATGCATTATGATTCGATTACTTCAATTTTTTCCTAGATTTGCTTTGATTTAGTACTCAATTATCTTTGTCCATTTTCAGGTGATTACAAATGCCCCTCTTTAACTTGACGTGTGAAGCATGTCGATTCAAAGAATACTCTGATCTTCTTTGATGATAGGTCCTGATTCATTGATGGTCAATCTTTGATGTTCATTTGATGTCTTTCGATGGTTGATTCTGATATCAGATATGGGATTGATGCAGATTTTTATTGATTTAATACCCTTGATGTAGTTTTGATGATCGTTCTGATATGATGTTTGATTCTGATGGTCATCTTGATGATCGTTCTGATGATGAATCCTTGATATGATGTTTGGTTCTGATGTAAAATTCTAATGCAATAACTGATTTGAGGATTGATTTTGATGCGATGCCCTAGTTGATTGATGTACAAAAAATTTCCTAATAAAAGCTTTCACTTTGATTTGATGATCAGTCTCTCAATTATCGATGATGATCTTACTGTTACTGATTATCGGATGGTATGCCCCCTCGAAAATGAAATAAAATTAGGTCGTTGGTTGAAATCTCAATTTTGTTGGTCATTTTACGTTAATTAAATTCAAATTTGTAATGAATTTTATTTGTATTTCTGATATTACTATTAGGTCAATTTGATTTCAAATGCCCCTGTTTTGGCTGGTTTGATGAAAAATTCATGTTCCTGGGTCAATTTTAGGGTATGTGCAGGATCATGGTATGCCAAAAAAGTGGCAATGTGAAAAAAACTTATTTTCACTCGTCCAAAAGCACACAAATAGATTTGTTGACTTTTTGGTAGGCCTAGGTGTTAGTACACCTGGCCAAACCAAAAGCCAAACATGAAGGAATTATTGGATATCCAATATTATTAGATATCCAATAATATCAGATATCTGATATTTGCCAGTGAATATAAATCACTGTACCCAGCCGCATTCAACATTTTTTCATTGTAAAAATGTTGAACGCTGCTAGGTTTTGGATATCCAGTCCCATATCCCCTATCCGATTTTTCCCAAATTGCTCGGGTAAGTTTAGCTTCTATTTTTTATTATTTTAATTGTTTTTTGTTATTTTTAAATATAAATACATCATTTTTTATATAAAAATTAGGGTAGCAATGAGTTTTTATATTGTTTTTTAAAATTCATTGTAATTATCTATTTTTTTTCATTGCTATCAGACATGAAATCAGAAAACCCTCCTAATGATCCCACAAACAATCCAGACCCACCTTCCAACAATCCCCCACCTCCAGGAGATGTACCTGTCACAAACCCTCATCATTTAGAAGATCTAATAGGAGATAATCTAAATGAACTTAGAGGATTGGAAACCACATATGCCAATATCCTCACATTGTGCACCAGGTTTACGACATTGAACACAATAATTGAAAACATGGAGAAACTGACAGAGCAACATAATGTTGCACTTCTTTGGCGTGATTCCATGCATGCCTAGTTTGACGATGGGCTTGATTATGATGAAGTCATGAACCTAAATATAACAAAACATGACATAGCTAATCTTTTTGTGGATCCTAAAACCGGTCTAAAAGTAGACCCTAAAAAAACCAATTTTTCAATTAAATGGTGCACAAATAGTGCAATACGTGAAAACTTTTGAGATCGTTGGTGGATGGTTTTTGATAGACCACCTCACAACAATTTGGATGTCCCATTTTATTTTTTTAGAAAATTGTATGCTGAATTTGTGCTCGGTCACAAGGTGGATTATTGGAGTATGAGACAAAACCAGGGTGTAGGTTTAGGTGCTCCACAAGATAGGCCATCGTCACAATGGGTGAAATCCCACACATATGTCCCCCTTCCCAATATTTCACAACCTCCCATAGTGCAGCATCTAGACATTATTGTTGAGGCCGAATCATAGAGTATTCAAGCCATTCACGCGTTGAGTGATCTGCTAGTTACACAAAGCACAACATTGTTGCCTCCTCATCCTGATGCTTCTAGCGCTTCCATGAGCTCACATGTTTGTGTGGGCCACACTTGCGTTATATGCAAGAATATTTGTCTTGGTCCCCTTGCTGATAGTGATACATATAGTTTCGGCTTCGATGGGGATGACTCTACACATCACACTACAGGCACTGAAGTAGCTCATGGAGATGTGCATCAGGAGCCTATAATGTCATGGACTCCCACTATTATGGTAAGGGTAAACCGTTCACTTTTTACATTATTTTTAATTTTTATTGTTCGTGTTTTTAGTAGAATTTCCTTATAATAATTTCCCACTTATGTCTTTTTATGTGTTACATTTATGTTCAGTTGATGACAGAGGAGGAGATGGCACAAGTGGAGGGGTCCATGCTTTCGGCCATATCATTTGGTCTTGACTCTTCCATGGTACATATGTTTTAATGTACTCATTGGTTTCCTTTTAAATTATGATAATAGTATATGTACATTGTTTTCTAATTTTTATGATCATCTTTTACATACTGATGCAGGTGTCACCAATTGCCATCGAGGGGCAATGTGAGGGGGTGCAGGTCTCAGCGGTTGATAAAGGAAGGGTAATTAAGTAATGTAGTTTGTTTATGCATACATGTATACTTGTCAATTGTGCATACTCATTTTTAATTTACATGGTTTATTTGACAGAGAGTGGCATGTGATGATATCATGAGACCCTATCATCATGATAGAGTCATAGGCATATCCATTCGGAGTGATAGCCACATGGTACGTACATTTCTAAAGTTATTTGTGTGCATTTTTCTATCAAGTATATATAATATGGTCAAGTTATGATAATATGAAGTATATGTTTGACTTTTGTAGGTCACTCCTAGTTTGAGGGAGCCAAAATGGCAAGGATTTGTATCACTAATGACTCAGCCAACAATCCCTGAAGAAAGGTCAATAGAGGTAAGTTTTAATATTAATTCAGTTATTTTATAAACATATATTTGCTACCAAGTTTTTAACATTAAATAGTATAACTCGTAGATCAATCTCATGTTTGTAAACATATACAGGTGGGAATCTTCATTGGTGGCACTATTCCTGTGCTACCTATAAGGACATATATTAGGTCTCCTACCCGCGAGAGGAGACAGAGAGGTGAGGTATATGAGAGCTCAATTTTAGTTTAAATTTTATTTATTATTGTTGACTATGATTCTGAATTTTAATCTAACTTGGGGTTTCACTTTTGTGTTTGAATGCAGGATCCATTAGAGCCGAAGAGTACTTCAAAGAGGCTACATTTTGATGATCCACTAGTAGAATAGGATGTCCTAGAAATATTTGGAGTTGAACTTCTTATTTTGAGATGTCATATGACATATTTTTAGATGGTGTATGCCACATTGTATCTAGATATGTTGACATATAATCATGAGGACAGAATTATTGTTCATTTATATATATATATATATATGAAACTTGATATTCGATCCAATTTGTTAATTATGTGTTCATTTATTCATTGTTAGTATGTAAATATGCTTGTGTGTATGTACTCTTGTGTACAATTTATGCCTTAAGTATATTCATGTATATTCAAGTACAATATTCATAACCTAAATTCACATGTATGGGCTATGTGCATGACTTAAGTGAATTCATGTTGTATGATTTATAATAATGTGCTACATGTATGCTTCATGACTTAAGAAAATTTATGTGTACGCTTTATGTGCTACATGTGTTCACATGTGTAAGTCATCACTTGAGGTATATAAAGATATCTATTAAAGTGGTTTCAAGGTTTGTAGACTTACCTTTTACTCCCAATGGCTAAAAGACTTCAAAATAGCCTAATTACATAATCAAACACCCTTTTGGCAATATTCAAACACCCTTTTGGCCATATCAAAACATATTGGTATTTTGGACAAAATATCAGTACTCTGTCTGTACCCTTGAAAATACACTAGGAACGCCTAAGAAACATGGTGTTTTAGAATCGCCGATACCTCTCATGAGGTCTGAGTTATGAGGCTTGATAGTTTTTTGAACAATCGTGCTTAGTGCAACTTTCAACTGACCCTCACTGCAAGTTTTGGCATCGAGCAAGACTCGCGTGCCAAATTCAAACAAATTTGAATCTCCCAGAATGGAGAGAGGTTATTGTAGGCCTCAAAAATTCCATCATGTAGCATCTCAAAAATCTCTAATACCTCTCACGGGGTCCTAGTTACGAGCCTCGAAAGTTCGCTGCCCAATCATGCTTAGTGCACCTTGAGGACACTTTGGTCCGGTGTGGTCTAGAACGTTCTACTGACTCAGTGGTCAAAATGGGGTTGTACATAGAATTTACCCACCCAACTAGAGCTAGTGGCATAATCCATTCGGTGCCAGGATGAACGGTTTGGAAGTAATCCATTGGTGCAACTTTCAACTGACCCTCACTGCAAGTTTTGGCATCGAGCGAGACTCACGTGCCAAATTCAAAAAAATTTAAATCTCCCAGAATAGAGAGAGGTTATTGTAGGCCTCAAAAACATTGTCTTGTAGCATCACACAAATCTTCAATACCTCTCACGGGGTCCGAGTTACAAGGCTCTAAAGTTTGCTGCCCAATCGTGCTTAGTGCACCTTGGGGACACTTTGGTCTGGCATGGTCTAGAACGTTCTACTAACTCAGTGGTCAAAATGGGGTTGTGCCTAGCATTTACCTGCCCAACCGGAGCTAATGGTGTAGTCCATTCAGTGCCAAGATGAACAGTTTTGAAGTAATCCATTGGTGCAACTTTCAACTGATCCTCACTGCAAGTTTTGGCATCAAGCGAGACTCGTGTGCCAAATTCAAAAAAATTTGAATCTCCCAAAATGGAGAGAGGTTATTGTAGGCCTCAAAAACATCATCTTGTAGCATCTCACAGATCTTCAATACTTCTCATAGGGTCTGACTTACGAGCCTCAAAAGTTCTCTGCCCAATCGTGCTTAGTGCACCTTGGGGACACTTTGGTCCGGCGTGGTCCAGAACATTCTGTGGCTCAGTGGTCAAAATGGGGTTGTTCCTAGCATTTAACCACCCAACCAAAGCTAATGGCATAGTCCATTTGGTGCCGGGATGAATGGTTTGGAAGTAATCCATTGGTGGAACTTTCAACTGACCCTCACTACAAGTTATGGCATCGAGCGAGACTCGTGTGCCAAATTCAAAAAAATTTGAATCTCCCAGAATGGAGAGAGGTTATTGTAGGCCTTGGAAACATCATTCTGTAACATCTCATGGATCTCTGATACCTCTCACAAGGTCCAAGTTATGAGCCTTGAAAGTTCAATGCCCAATTGTGCTTAGTGCACCTTGGAGACACTTTGGTCTGGCGTGGTCTAGAATGTTCTGTTGACTCAGTGGTTGAAATAGGGTTGTGCCTAGAATTTACCCACCCAACCAAAGATAATGGTGTAGTCCATTTGATGCTAGGATGAATAGTTTGGAAGTAATCCATTGGTGCAACTTTCAACTGACCATCACTACAAGTTTTGGCATCGAGCGAGACTCGCGTGCCAAATTCAAAAAAATTTGAATCTCCCAGAATAGAGAGAGGTTATTATAGGCCTCAAAAAAATCATCTTGTAGCATCTCATGGATCTCCAATACCTCACACGGGGTCTGAGTTATGAGGCTCGAAAGTTTTCTGCCCAATCATGCTTAGTGCACCTTGGGGACACTTTGGTCTAGCATGGTATGGAACGTTCTATTGACTCAGTGGTCAAAATAGGGTTGTGCCTAGTGTTTACCTACCCAACTAGAACTAATGGAACAATCCATTCGGTGCTGGGATGAATGGTTTGGAAGTAATCGATTGGTGCAACTTTCAACTGACCCTCACTGCAAATTTTAGCATCAAGCGAGACTCGCGTGCCAAATTCAAAAAAATTTGAATCTCCTATAATGGAGAGAGGTTAGTGTAGGCCTTAGAAACATCATCATGTAGCATCTCATGGATCTCCAATACCTCTCACAGGGTTCGAGTTATGAGGCTCAAAAGTTCATTGCCCAATCGTGCTTAGTGCACCTTGGGGACACTTTGGTCCGGCATGGTCCGGAATGTTCTGTTGACTCAGTGGTCGAAATGAGGTTGTGCCTAGAATTTACCCACCCAATTAGAGCTAATGGCACATTCCATTTGGTGTCAAGATGAACAGTTTGGAAGTAATCCATTGGTGCAACTTTCAACTGACCCTCACTACAAGTTTTGGCATCGAGCGAGACTCACGTGCCAAATTCAAAAAAATTTGAATCTCCCAGAATGGAGAGAGGTTATTGTAGGCCTTGAAAACATCATCATGTAGCATCTCATGGATCTCTAATACCTCTCACAGGGTTTGAGTTACGAGCCTCAAAAGTTCACTACCCAATCATGCTTAGTGCACCTTGGGGACACTTTAGTCTGGCATGGTCCGGAACGTTCTGCTGACTCAATGGTCAAAATAGGGTTGTGCCTAGTGTTTACCTACCCAACCGGAGCTAATGGTGCAGTCCATTCAGTGCAGGATGCAATCCTTGAACACTATCCCTTCACCAGGGAATCATCATTTTACTTTGGACACATTTGACCAATTTTGACTCAATGACTCCAACTATTACATCATTTGACAATACAAATGTAATGGAATTAAGACAATAGAAATGTAGGGATACAAAATTAAGATGATACAAATTATATAAGGATACAACATTCATAGTAAGGAAACACATTTTTTGCACTTTACATGGCATTAAGACAATACAAATGTGAGCTTTTAATATTTGCAAATCAACCCCATGGGCTCTTTTATATTTCCAATTTTGCATCAAATTTTATATATACAAAATTTGGCATCTAAATATGCACATTACATTAGATTGTTGTTTTTATATACAAAATTTGGCATCTAAATATGCACATTACATTCGATTGGTGTTTTTATATACAAAATTTGGCATCTAACTATGCACATTACATTTGATTGTTGGATTTATATACAAAATTTGACATCTAAATATGCAAATTACACAACTATATATAAAAAATAAGTGTCCTTTCCACTCCAATCCCTGCATTCAGAAGGCAGAAGAAAAGTTAATAGAGAATATAAGAAGTGCCATTTTGGCATCTAAATATGCAAATTACAGAACTATATTCTAACTTGAGTTGAACTTACCTATTGAAGTGTGCCTGAAGGGTCATCTCTTTTCTTGAGAGTATTCAGTATTGCTTCATGATCAGCAATACTAATAGTCTAAAGTTCCTTTTTCTTTGGTTGTCCTTGATGTTTCAACAACTTAACATTGGTTGCTATAACAAGGTGTGAATACATGAGAATGGTTTTGTGCTTCTCATAGTCTTCAAACATAGGAATGCCATTATTTCTAATCATATATGTGCACAACCATGTTCCCACAACAACATGTGATCTTGTTGGATATGTGAACATATCATCATCTGTCGTTGATTATGCAAGTTTATGCTTTCCTTGTACACAACGTGCTAACCAGTAATCTGATCTCTCATCATTCCCTTCTGATGCAACCAATGCAAAAACATGTCCTGGCTGTAGAAGATCTGAAAGATGGTCGTAGTCAAGTGAACAATCCATGTCATCATTTATTATAGAGACTGTGAGAGATAAAGGAGTAAGATACTGTGGAACCCATGTATCAACCCACTCACTTGACTCACACTAATCCCAATCACACTGAAGAAAACTCAGACAATAAAAAGCCAACTCTTGTGTCCAAATTGTCCATGTACCAACATCTGAGCTTCAAAATGAATGCATTTTTTAAGATCTTTCACAGATTGACAATCCAACCTATCTCCTATTGTGCCCAACTCAACCAACCAAAAGAATCTCTGCACTGCTAAATCAAGAGTCCCCCCTATGACAATGCTGAAGTAAACCAATCAACAATAGAACGGGCATCAATGAGTTCTCCACCTGAAATCCTCAGTTTCTCCTTAACTAGAGCTCTCTTTATGCATGCACCTACTCCATCATGCTCCCCTTTTCCATGACCGGCCTCAAAAAAACTCCAAATATGAGGTACACCTCTCTCTACATGCATTCTACATAACCAATGAAACATATGAGCATTTTTTAATTGACCTATGCAATTATCTGACCAAATGAGATGTCTATCCATAGCAATATTATTTTCTTGCACCCACTCAAAATAATTCTCAAAGCAATGTTGGACAAACTCGGATGAGTGTGATCTATCATCGCTCATATAAAAATGGTACTCTCTGATTATCTTCTGGTCATCTTTTGTACTATCAGGGGAGTGTCTATATGTTATGTGCACAAAAATAGAAACCTAAATAGAATTGTAATATTGAGCTTGCAACTCATTTTGGGGCTGCAATGTATAGTTTTCTACAAAGTCAACAACTGATATAATAGTGCCAATCGGGAAAGTGTCCTTACACATCCTGAATTGTTGATCCAACCACTGAGACCTATGACTATGGCTTGCATACTTGTAAAAAAGATTCTTCCTGAAATCTAAAATAAAATCAGCTACCTTGTATTCTCTAGTAACCAACTCACATCTAGAGCCTTCACCTCCACTTTTTAATGTATATTTAATAGTTTCATATACCTTTTTGTGGACAATTCTCTTTCCAAAATCATGTTCGCAGCCCTCATGAAAACATTCAACAAACTTCACTAGCCCACCACACTCTGAGCACTTGTCATTTAAGCAATCTTTTCTATAAAAGAAACATCTGTCATCTCTAGGACATAAAAAATGATCTAGCAAGTCTCTTGATGATTTTGGAAGAGCACTTGCACCACACTCCTCCAACATTTCACTATTATGCAAAGTAGAATGAATGGATCGTAACAATTCATGGTGCATTGAAAACTCCACATGATATTTGGAACAAAAAGTATCTCGAATCTTAAGAGGCACACAAAAAAAAGGCTTCAGGGCTTCAAAATCTCTTTGTGATATTTGCTATGTTGGATGTGTCTCACAAAATTTTTTGAACAACATTGTTTGACTCACCTCCAAATAATTTTTGGGATGCGAGGTGCGGTCTGGAATGCCAATTCTCAACTTCAAGACATCCTTCACATTTGGTGACACTCTTGAGTTAGATTTCCAAAATAGTTGAATTTGATCCTTCACAGCATCGGTAAGCTTCTTATCACAACGTGAAAGTCTCCCACCATAAGCCCATGTATCATTTTGAAGAGGATCATCAAATCTTTCTCTTCTTGCAAGTGCTCTGTCCAAAGTTTTATGATTTAGATTCAAGTCAACATAAGTTCATCTCATCAAATGAGCCTTTCTCAAATGATGACTTACCAAAGAGGTTGTAATAACCCTCCTAGCGGCTCTCTTATCTTTTTCATTGGTAGTCTTCCCAATGGAATTGAGAGCACTAAAAAGATTTCTCACAATAATAGCATTCCACTCCTTTTTTTGTTCACACTAATCTTCAATTTGACTAGTATATGTCTCATCTTCTACATCTTTAACAATTGCACAAACATTTGACATTGCTCAACCAATGTCTTGTGCCTAAAAAATTGATCAAAAAGTTTTGAAACCCACAACCAAACGGTTCTTTCTGATCTCTTGCCATCAAAATTGCTCATTATGTTCTCATCAATTTCAAGTAACCATTTAGTTCTTCTTGAAGGTCTCAATTTTGAAGTTTGTCTTTCTTCCTCTGAAGGGACTTCATTTCTCATATAATTTGGAGATGTGTAACATTGATTTGGTTCTTCTGCACCATTATCATTGTCAATTCCTTCATATTCAATTGGTGGATTGTCATTGGCAATGTCCACACTTCCATTGGCCACATCTACATGTTCATTTTCAAAACCTACATTTTCATCTTTGAAACCTAAATTATCATTTTGAAAACCTACATTTTCATCTTCAAATTCATGTTCTTCACTTGAAACCACATTCAAAGGTGGGTCTATGCCGACATCTTCATTCATATTTAGCATTACTTGTCTCTTATTCCAATGGGCAACCCTATCCATTTCTCTATACACTTCAATGTCTTCATTTGTGAGTCTCCCCTTCCGTTTATGCTTTCAACGACTACTACTCCCTATAGTTAGACCAAAAAGTAGATGCAAATACCTTTGGTAATAGAGAAAAACTCCCCCAAAAAAGATGAAATACCTTTGGTAATCAAGAAAATCACCCCACAAAAAGATGAAATACCTTTGCTAATATAGAAAATCACCCCAAAAAAAGATGAAATACCCTTGATAATCAAGGAAATCACCCCAAAAAAAGATGAAATACCTTTGGTAATAGAGAAAATCAACCCAAAAAGTGGTTTTTTGTCTTCTCACTGCAACTAGAATCTCGTAATTCAGGCAAAACACATGACTCTCTGGAGGGACCCAAAGAATCTTGTTTTTTTTTAACACTAGTGAAAAGAATCAAATATCCGATATTATCGGATATCCGCCATCTTGCTCTTTCTCTTTCTCACTCTCACTCTCCTCTCTCCTCTCTCCTCTCTCTCTCTCTCACCTAGAGAGAGAGAGAGATCTCACTCACCTTTCTCTCTCCTCTCTTTCTCTCTCTCACCTAGAGAGAGAGAGATGAGAGAGAGAGAGAGAGGAGAGAAAGAGATAGAGAGAAAGAGAGAGACGAGAGGGTTCTAATGTGTTGAAAGGGGTCATGAGGACTTCCTAGGGGTCTTAACGTGTGATAAGACATACTAGGACCCCTAGGAAGTCCTCATGACCCCTTTCGACATATTTGAATGATCAAGTGTGTCCTAAGGGGTCGTAGCACCCCTTAGGACACACTTGAGTGTTCTAATGTGTCAAAAGGAGTCATGAGGACTTCCTAGGGGTACTAACACATGATAAGACATACTAGGACCCCTCGAAAGTCCTCATGACCCGATTTGATACATTAGAATTCTCAAGTGTGTCCTAAGGGGTCCTACGACCCCTTAGGACACACTTGAGAATTCTAATGTATCAAATGGGGTCATGAGAATTCTAATGTGACCCCTCGGAAGTCCTCATGACCACATTTGATACATTAGAATTCTCAAGTGTGTCCTAAGGGGTCCTACAACCCCTTAGGACACACTTGAGCATTCTAATGTGTCAAATGGGGTCATGAGGACTTCCTAGGGGTCCTAACACATGATAAGGCATACTAGGACCCCTAGGAAGTCCTCATGACCCCTTTAAACAAATTTGAATGCTCAAGTGTGTCCTAAGGGGAAGTATGACCCCTTAGGACATACTTGAGGGTTCTAATGTATCGAAAGGGGTCATGGGGACTTCCTAGGGGTCCTAACACGTGATAAGGCATACTAGGACCCCTAGGAAGTCCTCATGACCCCTTTTGATACATTTGAATGCTCAAGTGTGTCCTAAGGGGTTGTAGGACCCCTTAGGACACAATTGAGCATTCTAATGTGTCGAAAGGGGTCATGGGGACTTCCTAGGGTTCCTAACATGTGATAAGGTGTACTAGGACCCCTAGGAAGTCCTCATGACCCCTTTCGACACATTTGAATGCTCAAGTGTGTCCTAAAGGGTCCTACGACCCTTTAGGACACACTTGAGCATTCAAATATGTCGAAAGGGGTCATGAGGACTTCCTAGGGGTCCTAACGCGTGATAAGGCATACTACAACCCCTAGGAAGTCCTCATGACCCCTTTCAAAACATTTGAATGCTCAAATGTGTCCTAAGGGGAAGTATGACCCCTTATGACACACTTGAGGGTTCTAATGTGTTGAAAGGGGTCATGGGGACTTCCTAGGGGTCCTAACACGTGATAAGGCATACTAGGACCCCTAGGAAGTCCTCATGACCCCTTTTGACACATTAGAATGCTCCAATGTGTCCTAAGGGGTCGTAGGACCCCTTAGGAAACACTTGAGTGTTATAATGTGTTGAATGGGGTCATGGGGACTTCCTAGGGGTCCTAACACATGATAAGGTGTACTAGGACCCCTAGGAAGTCCTCATGACCCCTTTTGACACATTTTAATGCTCAAGTGTGTCCTAAGGGGTCGTAGGACCCCTTAGGACACACTTGAGTGTTCTAATGTGTCAAAAGGGGTCATGGGGATTTCCTAGGGGTCCTAACGTGTGATAAGGTGTACTAGGACCCCTAGGAAGTCCTCATGACCCCTTTTGACACATTTGAATGCTCTAGTGTGTCCTAAGGGGTCATAAGACACCTTAGGACACACTTGAGCATTCTAATGTGTTGAAAGGGGTCATGGGGACTTCCTAGCGGTCCTAACACGTAATAAGGCATACTAGGACCCATAGGAAATCCCCATGACCCCTTTTGACACATTAAGGTGCTCAAGTGTGTCCTAAGGGGTCCTACGACCTCTTAGGACACACTTGACCATCCTAATGTGTCAAAAGGGGTCATGGGGACTTCCTAGAGCTCCTAACGCGTGATAAGGCATACTAGGACCCCTAGGAAGTCCTCATGACCCCTTTCAACACACTTGAATTCTCAAGTGTGTCCTAAGGGGTTGTAGGTCCTCATAGGACACACTTGAGCATTCTAATGTGTTGAAAGGGGTCATGAGGACTTCCTAGGGGTCCTAACATGTGATAAGGCGTACTAGGACCCCTACAAAGTCCTCATGACCAATTTTGATATATTTGAATGCTCAAGTGTGTCCTAAGGGGTTGTAGGACCCCTTAGGACACACTTGAGCATTCAAATGTGTCGAATGGGGTCATGAGGACTTCCTAGGGGTCCTAACATGTGATAAGGCATGCGTAAAAGGACCCCTAAGAAGTCCTCATGACCTCTTTCAACACATTCAAATGCTCAAGTGTGTCCTAATGAGTCGTAGGACCCCTTAAGACACACTTGAGCATTCAAGTGTGTCGAAAGTGGTCATGTGGACTTCCTAGGGGTCCTAACGCATGATAAGGAAAACTAGGACCCCTAGAAAGTCCTCATGACCCCTTTCGACACATTGGAATGCTCAAGTGTGTCCTAAAGAGTTGTAGGACCCCTTACGACACACTTGAGAGTTCAAATGTGTTGAAAGGGGTCATGGAGACTTCCTAGGGTTCCTAACACATGATAAGGCGTACTAGGACCCCTAGGAAGTCCTCATGACCCCTTAAGACACATTGGAATGCTCAAGTGTGTCCTAAGGGGTTATAGGACCCCTTAGGACACACTTGAGAATTCTAATGTGTTGAAAGGGGTCATGGGGACTTCCTAGGGGACCTAACGCATGATAAGGCGTACTAGGACCCCTAGAAAGTTTGCATGACCCCTTTCAACACATTTGAATGCTCAAGTGTGTCCTAAGGGGTCGTAGGACCCCTTAGGACACACTTGAGCATTCTAATGTATTGAATGGGGTCATGAGGACTTCCTAGGGGTCCTAATGCGTGATAAGGCATACTAAGACTGCTAGGAAGTCCTCATGACCCCTTTCAACACATTTGAATGCTCAAGTGTGTCCTAAGGGGTCGTAGGACCTCTTTAGACACACTTGAGCATTCTAATGTGTCGAATGGGATCATGAGGACTTTCTAGGAGTTCTAACGTGTGATAAGGTGTACTAGGACCCCTAGGAAGTCCTCATGACCTCTTTTAACACATTTGAATGGACACACATAAGCATTCTAATGTATCAAAAGGGGTCATGGGGACTTCCTAGGTGTCCTAATTTGTGATAAGGCATACTAGGACCCCTACAAAGTCCTCATGACCCCTTTCGACACATTTGAATGCTCAAGTGTGTCCTAAGGGGTCGTAGGACCCATTAGGACACACTTGAGCATTCAAATGTGTGGAAAGGGATCATGGGGACTTCCTAGGGGTCCTAACATGTGATAAGTCATACTAGGACCCATACAAAGTCCTCATGATCCCTTTAAACACATTTGAATGCTCAAGAGTG
Source organism: Chamaecyparis obtusa (assembly GCA_027943335.1). Classification (NCBI taxonomy): domain Eukaryota; kingdom Viridiplantae; phylum Streptophyta; class Pinopsida; order Cupressales; family Cupressaceae; genus Chamaecyparis; species Chamaecyparis obtusa. Next base: position 378,040 of record BSBK01009475.1, read on the forward strand.
TTTGAAGGGGTTGTAAGACCCCTTAGGACACACTTGAGCATTCTAAAGTGTCAAATGGGGTCATGAGGACTTGCTAGGGGTCGTAACACGTGATAAGGTGTACTAGGACCTCTAGAAATTCCTCATGACCCCTTTCAACACATTGGACTACTCAAGTCTGTCCTAAAGAGTTGTAGGATGTCTTAAGACATAGTTGAGTGTTCAAATGTGTTGAAAGGGGTCATGGGGACTTCCTAGGGGTCCTAACATGTGATAAGGCATACTAGGACCCCTAGGAAGTCCTCATGACCCCTTTCAACACATTTGAATGCTCAAGTCTGTCCTAATGGGTCATAGGACCACTTGGCACACACTTGAGCATTCTAATGTGTTGAAAGAGATCATTAGGACTTCCTAGGGGTCCTAACACGTGGTAAGGCATACTAGGACCCCTAGGAAGTCCTCATGACCCCTTTCGACACATTTGAATGCTCAAGTGTGTCCTAAGGGGTCATAGGACCCCTTAGGACACACTTGAGTGTTCTAATGTGTCGAATGGGGTCATGAGGACTTGCTAGGGGTCCTAACATATGATAAGGCATACTAGGACCCCTAGGAAGTCCTTATGACCCCTTTCGACACATTGGAATGCTCAAGTGTGTCCTAAAGAGTTGTAGGACCCCTTACGACACACTTGAGTGTTCAAATGTGTTGAAAGGGGTCATGGGGACTTCCTAGGGGTCCTAATGCATGATAAAATGTACTAGGACCCCTAGGAAGTCCTCATGACCCCTTTCGACACATTTGAATGCTCAAGTGTGTCCTAATGGATCATAGGACCCCTTAGGACACACTTGAGGGTTCTAATGTGTCGAAAGGGGTCATGAGGATTTCTTAGGGGTTCTAACGTGTGATAAGGCATACTAGGACCCCTAGGAAGTCTTCATAACCCCTTTTGACACATTGAATGCTCAAGTGTGTCCTAAAGAGTCATAGGACCCATTAGAACACACTTGAGTGTTCAAATGTGTCAAAAGGGGTCATGGGGACTTCCTAGGTGTCTTAATATCCCTTATTACGCGTTAGGACCCCTAGGAAGTCCTCATGACCTCTCTCTCTCTCTCTCTCACACACACACACATATAGAGCCTTCACCTCCACTTTTTAATGTATATTTAAAGGTTTCATATACCTTTTTGTTGACAATGTACCTTAAATATTCTTACATCAATTTTTATGCCTCTATTAGTTTCTAGAATAGATGATGAGCGTACGCTGGTTTTTCAACTATGTGAAATTTCTTTTCGAAAGTTAAAAAATCAATTGTTTGTATTCAATCGAGGGGAAGTCCATTGACATCTACTTATTCAGTATAGTCTGACCGCCGAAATTACAAGGAGTCTGTAGAAAAATCCTATGCTGGATATTTTCAAGAGGATTTGGGCTGAAACTGTCTGTCCTCAAATCAATTGTACATGTATTTTTTTGAAATCATTTTGTATATCAAATAATATAATACATACTAATATAAATATTTATATTATAATATTTATGCTATGCTATTATTATTTAATATTATTATTTAAAATGAAATTAATATTAACATAAAAAAAATATAATTTAATATGAAACTTGAATTAATATTAATATAAAAATAATACAACTTAATTTATAACACAATTAATATTACTATTAAAAAATAACATTTATTATGAAACTTGAATTTGGGAAAGGCAGGGTATTTGAAATTTCAAAATAGGCGGGCTTTATCGAATATCTGATATTATTGGATATCTGGTTAGGCTTGGTATTTGCTTCGGCATTACCCAACATGGGTGGTCAACCCTTTAGGCATGTTTCAGGAGATAGTTCTTGATACTGAGACTTCAACCATGTATCTGACGACTATTTTTTCACTCGAAATTGATGAAACAAAAAGGGTTTCTTAAAGACATTATCAGCTTTCCATCGATATAATTGATGTCAAATTTCAAGTTCTGTAAGTAATTATTACTTATTTTTCAATTGAGTTATCTTTAAATTCATAACTGACATACTGATTGAAAAACAACTATAACTTTCAAACCGTTTAACCTTTTTGAAATCTAAAACTTGCGTCACATTCTATGCTTTAGCTACTATAAGAAAAGAAAAAAACTTTGGAACTTGGTAAAATTTTGAATTAGTTAAGGTGGTCAGACACAAGAGTTTTTTATTCTAAAAACTTGTAGCAAAAAATTCATAATTAATTCTTTATTTGACCAAAAATTACAAAAAAATATGTGTCACATGTGGGCATGAGTCTAGTACTTATATCTAGAATCTTGGGAAAATTTATCAACATTTGATTGTGATTAAGGTGGTCAGACATACACGTACTTTTTATCTTTTCCCTAAAATTTTCATAGTACTGTATGGAAATCTAAAATTTTGAACAATTAGACAAACAAATTTCAAACAAGGGCTAGTAGTTTAGAAACTACATTCAATTTCCTACAAATTCTATTCTTACAACTTTTTCATATAAGGTTCATAAGATGTTCAACATTTTACGTCAAGTTAACTAACCTTGATTTTCTAATTTTTCATTGCCACTTAAGGCCATAGTTTGGTATACCATGATCCTGCACATACCCTTTAGTTAAAAAGTCCTCTCTTAGGTCAAAAAGCTATATAAAGGGGTTAAATTCCCTTTTTCACTATTCATTTTTACCTCCGCTTTTCACTTTTACTCTCTTTGCCTCCTTTGACTTTTCACCATGTATATCCCCATTCGCGAGCATCGGTTTGAGAAATGCCACCGTTATCAGTGTCTTCCTAGCTTAGGACCTCCGGTGAGTCTGTATACCTCTTCATTTTTTTGCTTTCAACATTTAATTTCAATTTTTCAAATTTTTTCCTTGTAAAAAGCCCTTTTTTTTCCATTTTTTTCTTTGAAAGTGTGCTTTTACACAATTAAATGGCACTTTTGACCTCAAAGTTGCACTTCCATGATGTTAAAGTGCGCTTCCGCAACCTGGTTTAGTGCTTTTTCTCACCAACTTTTTGCACTTTTCTGCTTTTACAATCTTTTGGTGCGCTTTTGATCTTATTTGTGCTTTTACTCTTTTTAACAATGCTTCCACTATGTTAATGAGCGCTTTCACCTTTGTCTCCACTTTTAATCAATTAACAAGCGCTTTTACCAATTTAAGCAGCGCTTCTACATTTTTACACTTTTACATCATGAAACAACGCTTTTGCTCAAAAAAAAAATTCAATTTTGATCAAGTCCACTTTTTACTTTTTTCTCAACATCGTCAATCAGGTGATAGGTTAAGTTCCCAAACTTGATGTTTTTAACAAGTTGTAATATGTCAATTAGGAGTCAGTTATAGTTGGAATATCATTCATCAATCTAGATTTAGATGATGGGTGATGATAAAATTTCCATTCTATCTAAGTTGAAACATGAAATCTGATTGTGGTTTGATAGTTTGATAAATTTTGATTGACGTAGGATGGTCTAATTAATTAATGATTTCATTCTGATGTGTTTAAACTTTCTTTTTGTAGATTAAGCTTGGGTCCTTATGTATCCATGGTGCATATCTATTGTCATGGGGTATGATTGTTGATTTGAGTGTTTCTGATCGTCAGCATATCAGTCTTTGTGGATTGTCCTTCTTGCTCTATCTTCCTTGATTCCAAGTGAATCGGGGCCTTATCACTACTATGGCTAAGCGTTGGCACTCAAACCATAATATGTTTCATCTTCCCATGGGAGAGATGATGATTACTCCTAAGGATGTATATCGTATCCTATGGTTGCCTACTCAGGGAGAGATTGTCTATTACAATTCTATTTATGATGGATCATCCTATCAATGAGTCTTTGGAGACCCTACTATCGGTGATGCTCACATCGAGTGGGCTCAGTTTGTTTCATTCCCTATTTTACCAACTATTTTTGGTACTCTATTTGGAGGTTTCCTTCTTCCTGATAGGCACAGGCATGGATTTGTTGTCGGGTGGGGTCCCATTCTGGAGGATTTGATGGTAGAGCCTCATTAATTTGATTGGGGTTCCTATGTGTTAGCTCAATTGTACCATGAGTTACACACTGTTGTGTATAGACATTCTACTAATTTGACTATGGGAGCTATCTTGTTATAGCTTTGGACCTGGGAGCATATCCCAGTGACATGTCCTATTACAGCATGAGATCATCAGTCAGGTTAGCCTTTTGCTTGGATGTACGAGGGTATCATTATCCAGACCCATATGGGTAAGCTGGATTACTGGTGACGTAAGATTGATGATATGGATACCATTGTCTGGAGGCCCTATCTCGGTTGTGAGGCTTGGCCAAAGGATGACTCCGAGCTATCTTACATGTTTTGTCCTTGATGGATGATCAGACGGTCTACTTTTATCATTGAGCAATTCTACTTCTGTAGGGTATTGCATTAGTACGAGCGCAGATAGTGTATGTTGCAGGGAGTGGTGATGTATGCATGTGAACAAGCAGAGAGATCCTTGTGGGGCCCTTGTGTCAATTTTGGCACTGCTATGAAAGAGAGTCAAGACCTTTTGTATCTTCCTTGGTCTATGAGAGGACATATTGTAGATACAAATATCATAGATGATTACAGTGCTTGGTTACATCAATACACTTTTCCCAGATTTACAAATCCCGCGGAGAGGATTCCCACTATTGATGAGTTATCAGATGGGGATGATGGTGGTGGTGGAGATGGTGATAGTGCTAGTGGAGATGGTGGTGATGATGGTGATGATGGAGATGATGATGGAGGTGGTGGTCATAGGATTAGGGGATGGCATGGATGATGGGGTCATCAAGGAGCTAGAGCAGGTAGAGTGCAGATGCCAATGATAGCTGCTGCTCTGATTCCTCCTAGGTGTGGTGATCAGGAAAGAGGTCGATGGGTTGACAAGATATTGCATCAGGTTGCCAGAGATCCAATAGATGGGCCTAGGGCTAGGCTTCAGAGAGAGATGGATGCAGATATTGCATAGGTACTACTTGATCAGGCACAGGGTCCTCCTACTTAATAGGTTATTCCTCTGATTGTTCCTCAGGCTCCTTCATCTCAGGCTCATGCTTCAGCTTTGATGCCTTCATCTTCTTCACATCCATCATCTTCTAACTTTGTTCCATCTTTGGGTGATCCATCTTCTTCATTTCCTCCTCCTCAGTCTTCTATGGCATAGACTCTTGCCCCAGCATCAGCATCAGATGTTGCTTCTTTATAGACTTAGAGTTCAGCAGTATAGCAGCAGGTTTCACAGTTGAGCTCGATGATGTAGACTTTCACAGCTACTATGAGTTAGCATGGTTTATAGTCCAGTTCTAGTTAGCCTCCAGATAGTGCTCCTGGTCCTAATGGTCTTGATGGTCCTAATGGTACCGATGGTACTAGTGACTTCATCAGTTGATCTATTCCCTGAGATCTTTTAGTTGTTTCATCTTCACTTTGATGATACATGATCTCCTTATTATTGTTATGATCGAGACATTGACCTCTTGTTGTATCATTTTTTATCGATTGATGTTGCTTATGTTGCTACTTTGATAGTTGATGAACATTGATATTTGGATATTGCTTTGATGATCATTCATTTAGACTTTGATATCTTGTTGATTTCATGATGATGGTACCATGGACTCTGATACTCTCTTTGATAGATTTCACTATATACGATATCATCATGTGTTGGATCTCTTTTTTAGGTGTTTTGCATGATATGCAGTTCTATATGACTCTATATACTATATGCTTTGTTTTATGCTTTTTAGAATGCAATTTTCAAATGTATGCATATGTCCTAATGATGCTTTAACGGTTGTCTTATGTATGACATAGAATAGATGAATGCGATGTTATTTTAATGATTAATGATATTGATGAATGTATGCAATGGATACATGTATGATGTTATATGGATAATGAATATTGGCTCTAATGTATGTCTTTCTTTTGATATGCAAATGTGAAAGATGTATGTAATAATGCAATAATCATGATCTTTTAATGATTAATGATATATGCAACATGACTGAATGATACTATCATAGATGATATGCATTTAATGTTGAATGATCCTAATGTATGCAACTAATGATTAACTAACTTAATGCAATGCACTTAATGAATATATATTTAATAATGCACTCTAAATGAAATGAACGCAGTCTAATGATAATGCATTTTAATGAACTTAATGCAATCTAGGTGGATGTTATAGATGCAATCTAATGATTATGCAACTTAATGATTCAAATGTTGGACACATTTAAATGAATGCAATGTTTAATGAAGATGACTTAATGCAACTTTAAAATGACCTTAATCAATGCAAGTGAACTAATGAAATGCACTTTGTTTTTTATTTCCAACACACTCAATCTTATATAGTTATTTTTGATGATCCTTTGATTTTTTATTTGAGTATACCCCCTTGTTATTTTCCTCTTGCAATTTAAGCTAAGAAAGGAAAACAATATACAATGCACTTAATCTAAGATGTATGCAACTAACAGTCATTATTCAAAATTTGGAGCTTATAATCATCATTGAGCTTTTTTGGATCCTGTTTTAGTACAATCATCACTAGTTCAACTATGATGATATGAATACTCTTTGCACCTCTTTCTTTGCTTTCCCTTCTCTCTTCGGTACAACTATCACTGATTGAAGCCAATCATGAGAGTGTGAATACTGATTTTGTTAGATTCTATGTTGCAAGTGGATGTTGGTATTATGATATTGAAGATTGAAATAGCCAAGGTATCCTTTTGCGTAAACAAGCAAAAATTTTAGTTTTATCCTATGTACAAGTCCTCGATGATTCTTTGATGATCATGTCCTTAGACAAATGATACATGATTTAAAACTTTGATTTTAAGACAATCATTCAGAAATCAACAAAAATATCATCCTTTCATCATAGCTTGTCTAGTCTAAAACTTTCATCGATTCGCTAGAAAGACATGATTTCATCAATTGAGTCAACATTTAGAAAAATTTCTTGCAATGTTTTTTAAATCCATATTTCAAGTGTACTTCCATCCATTTCATATTTGTAATCCTGATAAAGATAAGGTCATGTAAGATCTTGGATCAAATTTTGCATGTAGGCTCAAATTGGATTAGAATGTAGATTTGATTAAGTGTTCCTCTTTCAAATTTGATGAATTGATTCCATGATTGAATTAAGCTTGCTTTGATGAATCCTTTCTCCTTTTGAGTAGATTGCCCCTAGTTTGAGATAATTTCATTTGTGGGACTTAGGACAATTTGCAGATCAGGTGACCAAAATCTTGACGTACTCGCAAATGCAACTATGGGGTTTTATTATGCAATATGTACAAATGCTGGCGAATGCAATATTTACAAGGTGACCTTCTCGGTATGTGACTGAATTGGACTTTCAATGGCACCTGTTTAATTTTTTTCTTTTTTTTTAAAGCTTTTCTCTCTTTCCTTTTTTTGCTACCAAGGTACCTATTTGCTAGGTTTTCACCAAGGTACTTTTTCTCTTTTTTGATTTTTTTGTATTTTTCTTTTTTTTCAATTTTTTTCATATCATCGAGGTGCCTATTTAGTAGGTTTTCACCAAGACAACATCTTTTTGAAGATCATATATGAATGTTTTTTCTTTCTTCATGCTCAATTTTTCATTGTTTTTTATCTTTTCTACTTTTTAAATGTTTTTGGTATTTTCCAGATCTCTTTTAACTATGTACAATAAATATGATGCTTTCCATCTAATACTCTTTATACTCTTTCATCTATCTCATGTATAGAACCTCTTTAGATGTATGCTATTAATAGGTTCTTGTAGCTCTTCTCCATCACAATCTACTAATTTGTATGTGCCGGTCCCAAAATTTTCAATGATGATAAATGGTCCTAACCAGTTTGCCTCCCATTTTCTTTTCTTTTCCCTTTCTGCTTGACTTTTGGGATTCTCTCACAAAACTAGGTCACCTATTTGAAATGTTCTTGACTTGATGTGCTTATTATAAGTCCTTGACATTCTATTTTGGTATACCTTTAGATGATCAAATGCTTGCTTCTATTTCTCATCTAGGAGTTCTAGCTCTTGAAGCCTAGAAACTCTATAGTCTTCTTCACTTATCATGCCATGAAGAGATACCCTTAAAGATGGAAGTTTTACCTCCAAAGACAAAACTACTTTTGTTCCAAAAACTAAAGAAAACGGTGTAGCTCCTGTTGGTGTTCTTATGCTTGTTCTATAAGCCCATAAGATCGGGTTTATTTTAAAATGCCAATCTCTACCTGAATTCTCCACTGTTCTCTTCAATATCTTCAAAATGTTTTTTTTTGTTGCCTCGGCTTGTCCATTACCTTGAGGGTAATAGATTGAAGAAGAATGATGAATCATGTGAAACTTGGTACATAATTCCTTTAGGTCTTTGTTTTTTAAATGCTTTTCATTATCCATTATGATGGAATGAGGTATGTCATATCTACAAATAATGTGATTGAGGATAAACAAGGATATTTGTTTTCTTGTTGCAGTTTATAAGGGTACAGCTTCCACCCAGTTAGTAAAGTACTCTATTGTCATGATGATGAATTTATGACCATTCGAGGATGGCGGATAAATCATGCCTATTAAATCTAGACTCCATTGATAGAACGGCCAAGGTGTTGTCATCAGATGAAGCTCTTGTGTGGCCACATGTATCAAGTTTCCATGAAATTGAAACTTTCTACAAGTTTTGGCAAAGTTATAAGCATCTTTCTCCATTCTAGGCTAAAAATATCCTATCCTAAGAAGTTTCTTAGCTAGGGTTAATCCGTTCGAGTGTGATCCACAAATTCCCTCATGGATTTCTCACAAGACCATGTTTTATTCCTCTTCTTCTAAACATCTAAGGCGCATTCCGTCTAAACTTTTATGATACAATGTTTTAGAAATTATAGTATATCAGGTGGCTTGGCAAATGAAGCTTTTCTTTTGATTCTTGGTTTGGTCTATGGGAAGGATTTGATCTTTTAAGTAAGTATAAATAGATCCATACCAAGGTGATTCATTTTTAGTTAGCAAGAAAATGGTATAACGATGGGTAGGGTCAAACACGGGTTGATCCACTTCTACTAGGAATTCATATATGGCACTTTGATTAGGCATTTGTAGAAGTGAAGCCAAAGTTGCCATTGTGTATGTTGCTTTGTTCTTTTATCTCGGCACTTGCTCAAATGTAATAAGAATGAAGTATTTCTTAAGACTTTCCACCATGTTTTTATAGGGTACCAATTTGTCATCTTTTGTTTGATATTCTTCATTAACTTGATTAATGACTAATTGTGAATCTCCATAAACCTTTAGTTCTGTCACTTTCCATTCTAGTGCCAACTTGATTCCAATAACCAAAGCTTCATATTCTGCTATATTATTGGTGCATGGAAATAACAATTTATAGGACTTAGGAATAGTAGATCCTTGAGGAGTGATTAGAAGTATGCCTACTTCTGACCCATGTTGAGTGTATGAACCATCAAAATATAGTTGCCATGTTTTTGCCTCAACATTCATGATCTCTAAGTTTGGGAATTCCACTTGGATGGGATGATCATCTTGAAGTGGTACTTCTGCTAACTGGTCAGCAATGACTTTCCCTTTGATTGATTTTCTATCAACATATTCAATGTCAAATTCACTTAGCACCATAACGCACTTTGCTAGCCTTCCATTTAATGTTGTTTTACTGAGTAGATAATTCAAAGGGTCAATTTTGGCAATGAGCCTTATCTTGTGGGCTAGAATATAATGGCGTAAGTTTTGTGAAGAAAAAACTACAACCAAGCATGCCCTTTCCATGAATGTATAGTTCAGCTCGTATTTGACTAGAGTTCTACTTATGTAGTAAATTGCCTTTTCTTTTCCTGTTTCATCTTCTTGTGCTAAAAGTGCCCCCAATGAATTCTTCGTTGCTGAAATATATAGGATCAAGGGCTTGCCTTTGATAGGTGGCATCAAGATTGGTGGTTTCATGAGGTATTTCTTCAATAGATTAAAGGCTTCTTCACACTTTTCATCCCATTTAAAAATTGTATCTTTATGCAAAAGTTGTGTAAAATTATGACATTTTTCGGCTAATTGGGAGATAAATCTCTTGATGGATATATCCATCCTTGTAAAGATCTCATTTGGCTAATATTTTTAGGTGATTCCATTTCTATAGTAGCCTTAACTTTAGCAGGGTCCACCTCTATTCCCTTTGCAGATACAATGTAGCCTAGTAGTTTGCCGGATTGAAATCCAAATGCACATTTTTTTGGGTTAAGCCTTACTTTGAATTGCTTTAATATTTCAAAAAAAATTGCCAAAATTGGTAAGTGCTATTTTCTTGAGTGAGATTTGGCTAATATGTCATCCACATAGTCCTCCATGAACTTATGCATCATATCATGAAATATTGTAGTCACCGCTTGTTGATAGGTTGCTCCAGCATTCTTCAAACCAAAAGGCATGACATTCCAAAAAAAAGTACCCCATGCACATGTAAAAGTTATCTTATCTTGGTCTTTTGGTGCTATCTTTATCTGGTTATATCTGCTAAATCCATCCATGAGTGAAAACATAGAGTGTCCTGCTATTAGGTCTACAATGGCATATATACTCAGAAGTGGGAAATCATCTTTAGGACATGCCAAATTTAAGTCTCTAAAATCCGTGCAGATTCTGATGGATTTGTCTACTTTTGATACTAGCACTATATTTGAGATCAATTGTGTATAATCAATGGCCCTTATAAATCCCACCTTCAACATTTTTTCTAATTCCACTTTGACAAGTAGTGCTATATGTGGATGCATCTTCCTTAACTTTTGCTTAACAGGTTTGGCTCCTTCCTTGATGTTTAATGATGCATTATTAGATTCGGGTTTAAACCTGACATATCATCATACAACCATGTGAAGTTAATCTATTTTTCCTTAAAGAACTTGATGAATTATGTTCTCTCTTCGCTAGATAGGGATGTCGCTAGGTGGATGATCTTCGGCTCAGTTTCTGACCCAATGTTTATTTTTGTTGTTGGCTCAATTAAGATTGGAGATCTTTCTTCATAATGTTCTGGTAGAGCATCCAAACTCCCTTCCTTAGGTGCCTCAGTTGGGTTTTCACCTTTGGAAACATCCTTTATTTATTTATTTTTTCTTGATCTAATGTTGCCACAACGTGGTTTTCAACACTTGATTCTTTTACTTTTTTTTTTCATTTTTTCTCAGATTGAAAGTTTGGATGCTCTCCTTGATCAATTCTTCTTGATATTCACTGATAGAAGAGGGTTCAACTGTGTTAAGGTATTGGGACACCACATTGTCATTCAAGAAGATTGGAAGGATAGTGGGTTCAATGGAATTCCATTCAATTAATTTCGGGTGTATGAGGGTTAATGGGTCAATATTTGGGTTTGTTTCAATAGGGTTTAAGGCTAATACTTCATTAGAAGGCTCATACATTGTATCTTGTAAGTCTATAACATGGGCCTCTTCTAAATGTTCTAAAGAAGAAGGATCAAATTCCTCCTCACTAGACTCCTCTAAGGTTAACATTGGATAAAATTCATGTGGATTAAACCTAACATTTGATTCCTCCATAGTAGGCCTCCATGAAGGTATGTAGGGTTCACCTACCCATTGATTTACCTCTATTTCTATGCTTGGTACATCATTTAGAACCACTTGGTTTGAACTAGATGCTTGATTTGAACTTGATTCTACTATTGGTCCTTTATCCTTGGTAGAAGTATAGGTATGAATAACATCAATACCCTTATCATGGCATGACTCATCAGATAATGTCTCTCATTCCCACTCATTAGAATCCTCATCACTATGAGATTCTAATTGCAATATTTGGCTATGAAGTTTGGGATAATGTTTTTTAGTATATCCTTCTTCAAGATACCCTAATCCTATTTTCTCCTTGGTATCTCGCCATGTTGTTTCTATGGGTTCAATGAGCCCTTCATTCTTTGTGCCTAAAGGTCCTTGATCTTTGTACCCCATCTTTTGCATGATTGAAAACCCTTTCCCATATTGATGTGTGAGAATGGTTATATTTTGAATATGTTTGATATGTGAACTTGATTCTTCATCTTTATATAACTAGTGTAGGATCTCATTGTCTTCTTCATCCATGGGAGATGATGTACTTTCCCTCACAAAATTATCATTATATCTATGGGGTAGATTTGAGGGTCTTCCATAGGACTTGGGTGATAAGGGTAAGTCCATCATAGATAAGGAGCATTCACCTACACCTTTTTGCTTGATATTGCATTTCTTATCAAAATTCTTCATCATTTGGTCCATTTTTTGATAATGGAATTATTTGGTGTGCACTTGGATAGCTTTGGTATGGTCTTCTTTTGATTCTTTAATAATATTATCCTCACTAACCTTCTCTTTTCATTTAGTTGATGTAGTTAGGTTAGTGAGTTTTGGTGTGTCTTTAGTAACAATTTCCTCTTCCATCTTTTCTTTTCCCTTCAATAATGGGATGCCTTTAGAACTTTGTCCTTGCTCCATTTGATTAGGTATAGACCCTTCTGCATTGTGTGGGACTAAAGAGTCATTGATAGGCTTGATGTTGTTACAATATTGGAAGGGGTTTAGGTCCCCACTTACCATTATCTCCTGCCCTAGATAAGGAAATTTTAGGCATTGATGATAAGTAGATGGAACGGCTTGCATCTCATGAATCCGTGGCCTTCCTAACAAGATATTGTAAGTCAAATTTAGATCTACCACTTGGCATATGGTCTCTTTTTGCATGGGACCAACTCTTATGGGTAACACTATGACTCATTTTGAAGCTATTTATTCATCGTCATATGCTTTTATGGTTATCTTTTTCTTAGGGTCAATAGCCTCCTCAGAAAATCCTAGGGCTTTCACTACACTAAGGGTACAAATGTTTAGGTCAGCTCCTCCATCTATAAGGACTCTTTTCACCCTATTCTTGTGAATCAAGACTTCTATGTGCAACGGCAGATTTTGAGGATGATTAAGGGACATGTCATCTTGTTCAGAAAATAATTAGCAATGGGGTGCAATGAGGTGCCCCACCATATTTTGAAATTTTTCTACCTCCAAGTTTAGAGGCACATTGGTTTCCAATAAGGCTTTCTCCAAAATGTATTTATGAATTGGTGACAATTTGAGTAACTCCAAAATAGAGATTTGAGCGGGAGTTCTTTGTAGTTGATCAACCAAGTTGTATTGTTTTGATGATGAAGTTGAAGCTTGATTTGATACCACAATTTTAGGAGCATTGGTAGGTAGAATAATTTTTTATGCTTTCCCCCTAGTAACAACATTTGATGATGTTTCTCTTAAATTGTTCTTTACTATGCCAACGTTTATGGTATTATCCTCTTCCCTTAAAGTATTTATCATATTATCATTATTATGAGCAAAGTTCACTTTCTCATTGCCTTTTTTTTTACTTTGATTAACATTAGATGACTCACCCTTTTCATGACTCAAAAAGGGATTCTTGAAGGCCGTGTGATCCTCATTGTTTTTAGGTCCTTCAATTTTGATGGTTCCATTATCTATTAAATCTTGCACCAAGTGTTTTAATCTCATGCATTCATTGGTTGGATGACCTCTATTTCGATGATATTCACAATGATGAGAGTCGTTCCACCAATTGGGTTTATCTTGAGGTTCATAATCTTTCATATCAGGTAATGTGATGATTTTGTTGGAAACCAAGGTCCTTAATGCATTCTCCAAAGGTTCGCCTAGATCGGTGAATTTTCTTTTGTTATAATTGGAGTAAAAAGATTTGGACTGATTCCCATTAGCATTATTATAAGGATTATTGGCATTATTGTTGGGATTGTTGGAATTTTTATTGCAATTATTGGAATTAAATGGAGCTTTGTTTGATTGATTGACATTATTTGAAGAATTGGCTCCATATGGTAAGGCAAAAGGGGTCGCCTTCAAGTTGTGGACCTCCACAACTCCATCATTCACAAGGTTTTTGTTGTTATTATTTATCCATGACTTGGATTTATCATTGTAATTATTGGACCCTTGATTATTGACATACTTAGGCACATAATTATTGTTGTTGTTGTTGTTGGTGTTATTGGATTTGTTATCTTTAAATAATTTTATTTCACCTCTCTTGACCAATACATCCTCAATCTTGATCCCATTTTTGATGAGTTTTTCAAATATTGGGGGACATTGGAGTTGTAATCTATAATTCATTTCTGTGGTCAAATTTTTTGTGAAGATTTCCATCTTCTCTTTCTTGAGGATACTTCATGGATACCTTGCGAAAATGGTCCTCCACCTTTGTAGGAATCCTAGGAAGGATTCTCCATCTTTCTATTTAGTATCACACAACTTGAGCATTGTGATTCTATGCTCAATGTTATAAGAATAATGGGTTATGAACTTGGAGGCTAACTCTTCAAAGGTCTTTATTCCTTGGGGTAGTTTTCAAAATCACTAAATGTCAGGTCCTCCTAAGCTTCTAGGAAAGAGTCTCATTAGATATGTGTCATTGTGCATGAACTCAATGCTTAGGGCACAAAACTCCCTTAGATGATCCTGTGGGTCTGTTTTACCCATTGTATCATCTTAAAATGGAAGCACTTCTATGGTAAGAGCATTTAGCCCTCTGAGTAATTTGTTTGGGGTCATGTCAAATGCCTTGAATGGATACTCGACTTGGATCTGGGTTTTTCTCTTGTTCTACCCCATTTTCTTCTTCCTGGCATTTTCTTGGAATCTTGGACTATGAACCTGAGATTCTTGACCTCAGGGTCAAGGTTTACCTTTTAGGTCAAAGTTGACCTCAACCCTAACCTGGTCAGGCTCAACCTCGATCCTGACCTGGTCAGGAACAACCTCGATCCTAACCTGGTTAGGAACAACCTCATCCTTGATCCTTGGGTTTAGCTTCTGGTTTTGGGATTTCATCAAAATCTTTTCTTTTCCCTCTTTAGGGCCACTATTTCTCAAATTAAGTGTCAAATTTTCAAATTAATATTTGAGGTGGACCTTTCTCGAGATTTGTATAGGATTCCTAATTTATTATTGGAGATTAGTGATGCAGAGGCTAGATGAGGAATGGTTCTTCCTACTAGACTCTACACCTTGTAGACAACTCCCATCACCCCTCTTATCAACTTGATTGATCATGCTTGATCATACCTCCACTCACTTGTGACTGTCCTCATCAACAAACATATCCCTTCACAATTTCATCCCATACCTGGGATCAATAACCCTTTAAAAATGACTCCCTTTGAACCCACACACCAAGAGAGAACATTTTAAGATTGGATTCAATTCTAAAACTCCTAACACGATCCAACATTTGTTCACAAACAAAGAAGTACTTTCACTATCCTAAACACTATTTTTATAATAGTCACATACATAATCCTGAATCCCAAAGATAGTCACTACTTAGATCATTACAATGGTGTCTCTTGAATTTCCCTCAATGAGACACATCCAAGACAACTTCTGAAATCCTACCCACACTCTCCATGCCCACTAGATTCATAAAAAATGACTTAATGATTTAATTAAACATAAAGTTACCTTCTTTTTGTCCTATTGAATAGACCTCTACTCAGAGACCAATAAAGTTTGATCTTGGTCAAATATTCTTAATTGGTCTGGTCAGACTCTTTGGAATTTCATTATACACAACATATCCAAAATTTAGGGAAATCCAGTGGTTTAAATGGAAGATATGCCTCCCGCACTGAGACTATCCTTTCCTAGAAAATTATTCCTTCAATCAACATTCTCTGTCAAACATAGATCTCATCTTCAATCCCTCCATACCCTTGAAACAAAAAAATATATGACACATAATGTATAGGGATAGGTCTCTCCCACTAGACACAATAACCATAGTAAGTGGGAGAGCCTAATTCATCATGGAAACTTCAAAACAAATTTCTGATTACACCAAAACTATATTGGCAATATGCCAATAAATAGAGTTTCTTGTTCTAAAACTTCACCAAACAATAAGATCTTTGCATAAGGATTAATACCAACTTAGATCCTGATCATTTCAATCCAATCTCAATCAAATTTACACCAAAACAAGGTATTGGAGTCAAAATAAAATGACTGTGTCCTCACGACAGTGACTGGATAGTTTGCAGAAAATTAAATCTCATTGATCAAAAACCCTATTACATTATTTTCTTCATACAAAGTATCTTTCTCCTCAAAATCCTAAACTCTTCCCCCTTAAATCACATGCCTATATTCTAGATAAACCTCACAAAAGCCAATTAACCTCTTCAAAACTGTGAGCAGTCAGTTATAATGACTGTTATCGGTTAGTTTTTCTTGAAGGTTTGTTGTCTAGTTGACAAATTGTTATCAACTTCAACAACCTCTAACCTCTTAGGCATATATATCATTTTCTTAACCTTTTTTTAAAGGTTTCTCACCCCCTTAAACACCTTAGAATTCCTAAAACCCTCCTACAAGTCTTTTAGGCTTATTTTGCCACTATAGGCAATTTACATATTTTAGCACTTCAAGTGCTTTTACATCATATTTAAGGCTCTATTGGCCATTTTGCATCCACTTGGACCTTTATAGGTCATGCTACTAATCTAGGATCAATTCAATCACCCCTAGTGATCCCTAGGTACCCTTTAGCCCTTACCAATTCCATTTAATGGCTTACAATGCATGGTCCTTCACAAAAAACTTATAATCATTTCAAAACATTATTCAATGACCATTAAGGTCTATTACAATATCAAATGACCTCTCAAGGTCATGTTTTCCTTCTAAGTCTTCCAAGGTCTTCTATGTGACCTTCTCTTTATGTCTTGACCAGGGTGCCCTACACCAATTAGCCTTTCTCGAGTTTTGTGCCTAATGCTCTAATTAACTTTGGGGTTGGCCTTACCTCAAATTTCATGACAAGGCTTTTAAATAATTATTTTATTTCTATATTAAGGGTGGTCCCCTCCTAGATTTTTGTGTCAAGACTTTAATTTAATTTCCTCTCCATGTGCACCTCTCTAGAAGTTTATGCCATGGGCCCTTAATTATTGTTTTCTATGAGGACCCTCTTGTGCCCTAGATCACTATAAAAGGGAGCATTCCTCTCTCATTTTCTCCATCAAGTTTTGCAATCTCATCTCACAATCTCTCAAGCTCTCAAGTGCAAGAAAGCAAGAAGATCAAGCATTCAAGCATTCAAGCCTTCAAGAATTCAAGCATTCAATTCATCAAGGAGATCCATTAGAAGCCATTGAAGGATTCAAGCTCTATGGAGCTCTCTTGTTGAAGATTCCTCCATTTCCATTCAAGCCTCTTCCAAATTCAAGATCTATTCAAGATTGGTGTTGAAGATCTGAAGACAATTGATTGGAGACATCCTACATTTGATTCTACATTCATCCATTCTTGTGGATTCAAGGATTCGAATCCTCAACAAGGGTTTCAACTCAAGCAAGGTGAATTGTTCCATTTACTTTGTTTATTCTAGCAATTTCAATTCAATTTCAAGGTTAATTCCTAAATTGGGGTTTGACTAAGGCAAACCCCTTCCCCCCAACAAACAAAACCATTTTTCTTGCAGGTATAGGTGCAAAATTTCAGATATGAGATCGGATTTGGATACCCTTTTCAGCCAACTTCTAAGATATGCGAACAAAGTCAAAATTGACCTTTAGAATAAAAATGTAGCCTTTGACCTTTTATGAGGGTCAAAGTCGAGCTGATCTCATCTCAGAAAAATATTTATGGGTTTTGTAGATATTGCAATTTCAGTTCAAAGTTGCAAGAATCAACAGTTTTTGAGATTATTTGACAGGGTTTCCAGCCGATTCTTTTTCAGAGGTAAGTACCTTTATTGCTTAACTTCAATATTAATAATCTATATTTACATCCCATATCAATACAATTTCATGTAAGTGTAAAATATTGGTCTTGGGGTCTCTTTTATGTGAAAATCATTGTTCTAGGACCTCATCCATATTTTATCCTTTACACCTGTATATTTATCATACTTAGGAAAAATGGTATTAAAAGGAAAAGATACCATAACTAAGCTTTTGTCGAATGGAAAAGGACACAAAGCTTCAATAGAAAAGGCCTTAGGTTCCACTGCCTTTTTCATGGTATCTATTTGTTCTTGGAAGGCCTTTATTTGCCTAGTCATAACATTCATGGGATTATCTTGCTCTTGGTCCTTCTTAAGTTGTTCTATGTCAAAATCATGGGGAAGCTTTACTCCTGCTTGAGCTAGGTTTAGGAAAAACTTCTCCCTATCCTTATCTATCAATTTATCCATGACCTCTAGGAATTCTTGATATTGGGCTGCTCTCTCAACTTTTTCTTCAAGTGTTTCTTTGGGATTATGATTGGCATTGTTGATGTTATGATTATTTCCTCCTTGTTGGTAATTATGGTATGTGGAGTTCCTATCCATTTCTCCAAGACTTTTGTCAAATAAGTTTGGGAAAATTTCATCTTGATTAGGACCTTTGAAAAGACTTTGGTATTCTTGTCCTTCGTTTGCAACAAGAGTGCTATCTCCTTGTAAAGATAACCTATATGTGTGGGACCGCATGAAAACCGGCATCCAACAAGGGTTTGATTTGGAATGATCCTTGATTCAAGAATTGTTCATTTTAAATTGAAGAGATTAAAAATGTAAGATGAACTTTCAATGGATATCTCTCTCACTTGTTTATGTATTTCAAGCACAACAATCAAACATTCACTTGTCTCTTTTTACCCACTTAACACAAAATGTTTAATTTGAAAGAACGTTGTCACGGGTTTTGCACAAAAAGAAACTTCAAGCACCTACCTAGCACAAGATTTGGTTCATAAACATGGCTCTAAAAAGGTGGTCTTTCTATTTTATCAAGGATTTAATATAGATTTCATTCAAAATGGATCTTAAACTTTCATCCCCCAAGTATGTTAAGGGGCTTCCTACCACCGGTATATCAGAGTTTTGCGCAATCCGTGAGGACTACTAGAGGAAGTTTGAAAATTTAAAATCCTTTTTTCACACACCCCATTAAGGATGTATGCGTTTCATTTTATAGTGGGTTGGATTCTTGCAGAAAAAGCAAGTGTACCCCACTTTGGGATGTCCCTCTCACCGGCCTCATTAAGGCAATTTCTTGGGAGGCAAGCCCACTAATGTTCTAGCATGTTCATGTAAAACAAGGAAATGGAGTTAAGAACAAGTTTTTGGGAATTTGGTTCACCTAAAAAGGTGAAGAGTATATCCCTAACTTTTCCTTAATTTCCCAAACACAATAAACAATGTTCAATTCTTTCACCCACTAACTATAGAGAATTGAGTATTTCTACTCTCTTCTACAAACAAGGGGCTTTGATTTTATGTGCTTGATTCCTCAACCTTTCTTCTTAATCAAAAAGTTCAACACCTTTGGCATTTTGATTCACTAGAAGAAGTGAAGAGCATAGGCCTAAATACTAAACTTTCCAAACAAAGATAGGTTGTTTTGTAATTACTAGATTTTCAAATGCACCAATGCCACAATTTAAGGGAAAATATTCACTAATTTGAGGCTTACCTTTCCTTGTAGCTAGCATAAGCTAGGGGCATTTTTGAGTGATTTTTGTCATTTTTAGCTTACCTTGCATATAGTTCCTTTTCAATCGGCTTTTCCTCCAACAAAGTCAGTCAACAAAAATAGCAACAATGAAGGAAACCAAAACGAATTTGAAGAAGCAAAATTTGAATTGAATCTTAAAACCTTATTTGCAAATTTTAAGAAAAACTTGAACTAAGGTGAGAAAATCCAATTAAGTGATACAAACTTAGTTTTATATGCTTCTATAATTTTAAGGTAGTTCTCATAAACCTGATTTTCCTCTACTTGTGAATCCTCAAGAACCGATTTGATGTGAACAAAGTTCTCCTTCTTGATTTTCTTAGCCAAAGCCTTCCCTTCTTGGTTAAATCTACTCTCTGGTTTTTTCACCTTTTTGTGATCAGTCATCCTGTAGAGCCAAATAAATCATTTTACCACAGTCAGATTATACAGATTAACAATTTATGCAAAAGCGCTCCTAAAATGCTTAAAAGTACTATTTTATTTCTTAAAAGCGTTGCTGATCTAATTGAAAGCGTTGTTTTAACTCTGTCAAAAAACTTAAAAGCGCATAAATAACTTGCAAAAGCACTACAGAATTTATTAAAGGCAGTAAAAGGACAGCAAAAGCACGTAGTAAATTAGTAAAAGCACTCAGGAGTCAAGGAAAATGCATTGCAAACCTGTGTAAAGGCACTATTAGAATGATAGATAGAAAAATAGGTGTGAAAGCATTGTGGATCAATGCAAAGGCGCACTACTTTTTCATGAAAGCATCAAAACAGTGCTTGAAAGCACCATTTGATCTGTCAAAAGCACCGTTTAATTTGTCAAAAGCGTTGTTTCTTGAAAAACCTGAGAGTTAACATATGCAAATTTGATAAAAATGAGATAAACCAAGCGTTTAGTAAAGTGAAGCATTATGCCCCACGGTGGGCGCCATTTTGTATACTAGAAATAGTATCTTCATAGAATTAGTATTGACAATAAATGAAATAGAAACTAAATAAACCACAATTATAGCAACTATTTAGCAAATTTAAGATCAATTGAGCATCCTATGGCTCTCTATCTAAGAGTGTTAATAGAAGCTCTTAGCAAGCTACCATTAATGACAGCCCTAGAATGAGAAATGATAAAGATTAAGCTAAAGCTAACAATTAGATCAAATTGAATGCTAATTAAGCTCTTAAAATACCTTTCTAGCTATAAAATGCAAGAGGTTTGATGCAATTCTAAGATGTGCGGTTATGAATTATGAGGATTTTGGCCTTCCTTTTATAGATTTATGCAATGGTAGGGGGTGTGGTGTAGTTGATCATGATTAGGCCTCGTTTGAGTCTTTGGTTCCACCCTTTGAAGACAATGCAAAGTTTGTGTCCTCAAAGCTTGGGACAAGTAGATAGGATCAATGGACCATATTCTCTTTCACTTTGAGTGATTGAAATTGAATTTGACTTGATCCATGTGAATGCCTTCTCTCAAATCCTATTGGTTGATTGAATTTCCTCCCTTTTTGGGTTGTTGAGGGAAATTAGGATTTATTAATTGATTTAAATTCATTTGTTTAGCCATGTACCCCTTGAATGGGTTGAATTTGATTTAATCTAAAACTATACAATTAATAGAATTAATTGCATTTTGATTTGATTTAACTTGATTAAAATGCTCTTGATTTTGATTTATCTTGAATTAAGACTTGATTTTAATTTTGATTGGCTAATTATGCATTGTGATTCAATTACTTCAATTTTTTCCTAGATTTGCTTTGATTTAGTACTCAATTATCTTTGTCCATTTTCAGGTGATTACAGTAATTGAAAGGTACAGACAATTATATTGTACTAGTATAGTGGGATTTCCAAATCTGGTGTCAAATGAATTATGGAATGCCATTCCAAAGTTTCCAAGAAATGTATCAAAATTTGTTAAGTGGCATTGCATAAACTTGAAAATTACCATCGTAGATTTAGAAGAAAACAATGAGGATGTTTTCATGAAACTTTTTGTTCAATCTTTAACAGAAGATGTAGTTGAATGTTATAGAGGGTTGTCAGGTAGATCTATCTCCACTTGGTAGGATTTTGTTAATCAGTTTGTAGAACAATTTGGAGACCATAATGACACCTCTTTTTCTTTGCACGAGTAAAAAATCTTAAAGAAAAATCAAAATGAATCTATGATGGAGTTTAATAAAAGATTTAATAAGGTTCCAAATAGAATTCCCAGAGATGTTAGACTTGTGGATTCATTTTTAATTGATTTTTATTTAAGTGATTTTGATAGCAAGACTCACTATGAGATCAGATCTCATAGACCACCCACATTGTAGAAAGCATTCAAAACAGCTATAACTATTGAAAATGATAGAAGGGCTACTAGAAGGCTTACTAAAAGAGATGATCCTAAATTGTTTAATCCAAAAGCTTCTAAGTAGAACAAAGAAGAGGATAAAATTGATAAATTAATGAATATGATTAAGAATCTTCAAGTCAATAACAGCAGAGATCATTTTCAATCCAATATAAAATTATAAATGAATGATCATTCATAAAAAATGAAAGATATAGGCTACAAGATATGACTTATACTACAACATTGAAAGATTGGAAGACAATTAAGAAGGATGGGGATACCCATGATCCTTTAAAGAAAACAAATCATTTTGTAGATAGTGAACCATGGTGTGAAGTCTGTAAATTGCCTCATGCACTGGAACAATGTCTAATAGCATAGAGCATTTTGTAAGAGGAAAATCAAATGGATGACGAGTGACCTCTAATAAATAGTTTGTCAGCTAGCCCATATTGGGGAGGAGATAGTGATAATTCATCTGAATATGGATATATTCTTGATGTGAATGATGCGAGTGTTGGAAAATTGACTATACAAATTCATATAAAGTTTTGGAGTCAGTGCATATTGAAGAGGATCAAAAATATGGCTAAGTATGGAAGACTAGACAGATAGCAGAGCACTAGGTGATCAAAGCATCAGCGCACGTGTTTATGATAGAGTTATGACATGTGCCCTTGAAGATGAGATTTTTAATATGTATTCATGATAATTATAATATTGCATGATGATATGAGTCAGTATGAGGAAGTTACAGGCAGATGAAGTGGCACAGATAGTAAGCGGCAGAACAGGATAGAGCATGAGACTGACTATGTGTATTTTAGTTAGTGCTTGTAATAATTTTTTGTAAAGGCTATGTGCCTATTGTATTTAGGTCATAGACATGTTATTATGATTGTATGTAACACACTTGAGCCAATTCATTTGGTAGCATTGTATGTAATACGTTAAAGGGCCGAAATAGTTAATTGTTTTGTAAGCGCATATAAATATGGCATGCACCTTAGTAATTGAGAATGTGATAAGAAAGAGAGTCAAGTAGAGAAGAGAAGTGTGTGAAGAGTAGTCAGTATATTGTAGATCTTCACATGAGGTTGGAGCATCAACTTATCAAAGGCAATGATCTGACAAGCAGTGTCACAACAACAGTTCACCTTGTAGATATAGTGTGTATCTGATATCTAGAAGGAGCCTTCACCATTTGAGCAATGAGCTCTAGGATAGTGTGTCACATCCACCCCTAATAGGGTTATTGTAGAAGACTCCTAACAAGTTCTGACCTTTGACCAAGTCACTGTACTAAAAGCATTGTAAAGTACAACACCTAACAGGGTTGCAAGATCTTCTATCAAGGATCATAAAACACTAGTGCAGTTCTTAGTGGGTGTCAATTCCCACCAAGGTTTTTACCTATTTGGGTTTCCACGTAATCATATATTGTATCATGTGTTATGAATGTTTATCTTACTTGCATTAATGTTCATTTCAGTATCTAATCAATTGAGTTGAGTTTCAAGATTGAAGAAAAAGTAATTAAGTATAGAACACTTATTCACCCCCCCCCCCCCTCTCAGTGTTCCCATTCCTAACAATTAGTATCAGAGCATTGGTCCTCAAAAGAAACTTTTAACCACTTGAGGAGATCATGGATAAGGAAGAAATGAAACATCTGAAAAATAATCTTGAAGAAGCTCTTGAAGACCTTGACCGATCTAAAAAATAAATTGAAGAACTGAAAGAAAAGGTTAGTGGTTCTCAAGTAATCATCAAGAAATTAAGGAAGGACTTAAAAGATTGTTCTACAAGTGACTTAGGGATAATGATCAAAAATTTGAATGAAGAAAACTCATCTCTAAAGGATCAGATTGAAGAATTAGATGAAAAGCTACTCAACAATCAAGAAGTCTATGAAGAACAGGTCAATGAAAACAAACAATTAGATGAAGAGCTAAGGAAAGAAAACATGAAAATATTGGAGTTAGAGAACATCAAGAAATAAATAGAATCTAAATTTCCTGAGGTAAAGAATTATATTAACAAGTTGCACACAAGAAAGGATATAATAGAGTCATAGTTGTATGCACAAAAGGTTAAAGGAAACACTAGCGGTATTGGATTCAATGAAGCACAAAATTAGATCAATGACATGCGAGCAAGAAAGAAAGCATCAAAAGAAGCTACAGAAACTAAGAAGATAGGAAATCATACTGAAACTGAGACTTAACCACCCAAGGATGAGCATAAACCAATAAACAAGACTTTTTATGCTTGTAACAAGCATGGACATATAGCAAGAGATTGTAAAGAGGTAAGACCTTTCAATGGTTACTGTCACTCATGCAATAAATTGGACATAGAGCTATGAATTGTAGATCAAGCAAAAGAAATCAGAATTGGAAAAATCAGAGAAGTCATCCACAATAGAATGTAAGATGTACTCATAACATTACATGTCAAATATGCAATTATAATGGTCATATAGCTAGACAGTGCAGAATGGTGACTCACATCAATGCGTCGAAGAATTTAATGCCTTCAGTCATTTTTCACTCATGTAACAAGGCTAGACACATCTCAAAGTTTTGCAAATCAAAAGCACAAAGACAAGAAAGCCCTAAAAAGTTAGAAAGTTCAATATTAGAAGAAGAAGGAGAAGTCAAGTTTGTGAAAGCTACAGAAGATGCGAGCTTGATTTGGAAGGAGGTAAAGTCAAACAGTGTTGGTGAAATAGCTGAGGATGCATCCACAATGGACACAACTCATATTTATGGTTAAATGACCTTCAGGGTCATAGGGTGAGCTAGATTAGCTTAGATCCCTGCACAGCTAGTATACTCACCATCAAAGTATGTGCCTTGGATTACAACTAGTTGGAGACTATATGATGCAGTATGCAAGAGCGCACTGCCAGATTGTCAGTGGAGAAGAAGAAAGAAATTCACAGTTGAACTCTGTGTTTACATGGAAAGCATTAATGGAAAGTGACTTTATATCCATCATAGCTTCATTATTCACACATTGCATTCTAAGTTGAGCATTTAGAGAGCATTGAAGATCCAACAGTTGAAGTTGTGAAGCATTACAGTGAATCTATTAGCAAAGAAAGAATTTTGATTATTGGAAGCCCCTAGATCAACGCAATGTCTTAGAAACCCTTTGAAACCCTTTAGAAGCATCTAAAAAAGTAAGTCATGGCTACTCCAATTGTATTTGATGTCACTGAAAGAAAGAGATACATGTTTAAGAGGCATCCCTTTAAGTCAACCTTAGATGACCTAGAAGGTGCATTTTCAAGAACCCCTATGGGTGTCATGCATGTAGAAGATATACACGCCTATGTATATTTTTAAAAGGAACTAGTTGGCTTAGATAGAATTAGGTCACACCTAGATTCCATGATGAATCCAAAAAAATCATTCACTGAAGAGTTCGCACACCTAGAGAATCACCCCATTATTGAATATGCTACTATGCATGAATTTTATGAATCTGACCGGATCAAGATATTTTTGAGTGGGATCCACGATGACATATTTTGGATAGGTAAATTACCAGTTAGAATCATAGCAGATCTCAGTCATGAGATGATAGGTTTATCTGGGACAGGCACCATTCATCTAGTTGGGAAGGATGTCAAGAAATTGGTTTAAAAAGCTTGCAAATCTCGGAGTGACAAGTGTGGGATGACTATTGAGCCAATTGAGGAGAAGGACATCAAATTGATGTCTATGATTCTTGGTTACAGATTCCAGCATGCCAACATGGTCAACAGTGTGTCCGCGGGCACTATTCTTGTAGCCATAAGGATAGTAAGGGAAAATGGTGAATTCAACTTCTGTGAAATCTTGCACGCATAGTTGATGGATAACATAAGGGAAATCAAGCATGATAAGACCAAAGTATTTAGGTTTGGGTCTTTGATAATCTACATGTTCTTTCATATAGTTGGGAAGGTATCAAACTTATACCTAGACAAAAGTTTACCTACAATGCCTCAGATATCCCTTAAGGCATCAGTTGAGATCACTCTAAGAGACTACATGGAATTAGAATTGAAAACCTATAGGATAAAGATGCAAATGAGGTATAGGATACCTAAAAGTATTGTTGAGAAATATAAGGACAACATTTTCTTTATGGTGGAGACTGACAGTACTTGTATGGAGGTTGTTGAGCCTAGAACTAAGTGGATTCATCCACTTGGCTATGAAGTTGAGGAGAAAGTCTTGGAAGCCTATGCACAAGTTTTACTATCAGTGCCCAAGGATTCAAATGAGCCTAGATGGGGAACTTATGAAGAAAAGACTAGGGAAGTGGACACAATCTTAAACAATACTGCAACCAAGAGGAAAGCCACCAAAATAACCTTTGAGATTTTGAAGATCCATGGTGTGACTCACGTAGACTTGGATAAAGCCAAAGAGGAAAAAATAGCTATGAAGATTGAGAGCGCATCCTCTGTAGAAGCCAAGATAGAGAAAATAGATGACCCTAAGACAAAGAAGATAAAAGTCAAGAAAACTGATGATATCAGTCTCGCGCCCATAGTTATAGTTGATGTGGAGTCCACTGAAGCATCTCCTAAGGTGCCTAAGAGGAAGAAGAAAACTACCACAAGTCACCCTTCAACTAGAGCCACAAGAAGCAAAGGCATAAATACACAACCACCTCCTAAGGTAGGATTCCTACCAAGTCTTCAAGTGTTAAGGACTAGAGTGGTAGAGGAAGGAAGGCTAGATCAGATAGCTAAGTTCTATGACAAATATCATGAAATTGACAAGTCTAAGATCCATGAGATGCTGATCAAATATATGATCAAGTTCAAGAAGATATTTTTAGAAGTGAAGACAGTCATCCCAGATAAAGTTTGGGAGATATTGGATACTTTAAAAAAACAAGCCAATGAAGAAGACTTCAGAATCAGGGAAAAGACATTGGATGACAATCTTCCAGTATACTCAATTGATGAAAAGAACTTTTTGTTGAATCTGGTGAAGCCACACCTGAGGAAAAAAATGAGAACTCTGCACATAATGAACAAGGACTATGAGCTCATAATAAAGGAGACAAAACAAGCCTTTGAGAAGGTGTTTCTAGAACAACTCATGCAACCACTATCTACGCCCATAAGCCAAGCACCTATTGAGCAAGATAAAGTAGTTGAGGTCACAAATGCACATATGATAGGTCACCAAGACTCAACACCCTCATTAGAAGTGCCCATAGTTGAAATAAAGTCTGCGCCCATAACCGCAACTCAAAAGGATGACACAATAATGATTGACAATGTAGAATTATCAATGCTAGCCATTGACAAAGACTTGGAAAAATTTGAGGAAGCCTTTGTGAGTACACATGAGGTTGAAATACTATGCAATGATAACTCACCTAAGAAGGAAGAAGAATTGATGATTGAGGATATAACAGGAAGAGAAGAGGAGAAAGAAGAAGAAGAGGAAAAATAAGATGAAGAGAAGAAAGAAAAAGAACCTACTATTGAAATAAGGAAAAAGATAGAAATGATGGATAGCACACCTATGACTCCTATGTCATCAGCATCATTGTTGTCAAGTTTGACCCCTGATACTACAAGCTTGGATTCAAGGGGAGAAGAAGAATTGATTAAGATAAGTGTCTTAGCAATGGAAAAGGCCAAAGAAAAACAAGTAATGAGAAATCCTTTGTGTGTTGAGTCAATAGACATTTTGAACAATCTTCTACCAGCAGAGAGAAAGGTATAAAAAGTACATTCAGTGGAGGATGTAAGCAACATCCTAAAAAGCTTTAAGGAAAACTTCTCATGCCTAGAAAAATTAGTGGCTAAGGTAGCAGAAGAGAAGTATCTTAAGAAGAGATTGGATGAGCTAACTATAAACTTTGCACTTGATCTCAACTCCTTAAAGATTGGTCAAGCTTCACTGAAAGAATTTGCAGCCAAAGGAAGGAAACTCATAGCAGACTTCATGAACCAAGACAAGCTAACTACAGATCTCTATAAGAAAATATAGGAGGTAGAGGCTATGATAGAGAAAGTAAGGAATTCAGTAGAAGATCCCACTATAGATGTAAACATGTGTAACAATGTATACCAGGGACAAGTGGACAAAATAGAGAAGATAGAAAAAGAAATGTCCAAGATAAGGGCAAGACAATCACAACTGAGAAATGCTCTTGCGCCTTCACTAGATGTCTTGAATCAAAACATCAAGGAGATCAATGCCACTGTGGTGACATATGATCAAGGTCTGTGTATAGAACTGGAGAAGATGGAAAAGTTAACATATGCTTTGTGCACCCATCTCCAGACAATAGACACACTGCAAAAATTTTGGCAGAATGAGATTGCTAATTTGAAGATAGCATATCAGGATGTTTTCACTTTGTAAGTACTTGTGAATACATATTTTTTAGCACCTTTGTCATTAATGTCAAAGGGGGAGTATAGAATATAGAATATGGAGTCTTGTATATGATGTAAAGGAGTATAGTATATAGTAGAAAGGGACATATAAGTTAGACTATATATCAGTAAGATTTTGGATAAGGATACAGTTAGTAACTTCACCATATTCCTTTGTTTTAATTAATGACAAAGGGGGAGATTGTTGGAAATTTGACTATACTAAAGCATATGACTATATTTAGTGTTGACATTATGGAAACAAATTCATATAAAGTTTTTGAGTCAGTGCATATTGAAGAAGATCAGAAATATGGCTAAGTATGGAAGACTGGACAGATAGCAGGGCACTAGGTGATCAGAGCATCAGTGCATGTGTGTATGACATATTTATGACATGCACCCTTGAAGATGATCTCGTTAATATGTATTCATGCTAATTCCAAGATCACATGATGATATGAGTTAGTATGTGGAAGTTAAAGGCAGATGAAGTGGCACAGACAGTAAGCGGCAAAACAGGATAGAGCATGAGGCCGACTATGTATATTTTGGTTAGCGCTTGTAATAATATTTTTTAAAGGCTATGCACCTATTTTATTTAGGTCATAGACATGTTATTATGATTGTATGTAAATACGCTTGAGCCAATTCATTTGGTAGCATTGTATGTAATAGATTAAAGGGCTAACCTAGTTAATTGTTTTGTAAGTGCATATAAATATGACATGCACCTTGGTAATTGAGAATGCAATAAGAAAGAGAGTCAAGAAGAGTAGATTAGATGTGTGCAAAAAGAATTCAATATGTTGTAGAGCTTCACAAGAGGTTGGAGCATCAGCACATCAAAGGAACTGATCTGACAAGCAGTGTTACAGCAACAGTTCACCTTGCAGATATAGTGTGTATCTGATATCCAGAAGGTTGTAGCCTTCACCATTTGAGTAGTGAAGTCTAGGATAGTGTGTCCCCACCCCTAATAGGGTTATTGTAAAATAATCCTAACAAGGTCTGACCTTTGACCAAGTCACTCTACTAAAAGCATTATAAAGTACAACTCCTAACAGGGTTGCAAGATCTTCTAACAGGGATCATAAAACACTAGTATAGTTTTTAGTGGGTGTCAATTCCCACCATGGTTTTTACCTATTTGGGTTTCCCCATAATCATATCTTGTATCATGTTTTATGAACATTTATCTTACTTATATTAATGTTCATTTCAATATCTAAGCAATTGAGTTGAGTTTCAAGATTGAAGAAAAAGTAATTAAGTATAGAACATTGATTCACCCCCCCCCCCAACCCTCTCAGTGTTCCCATTCCTAACAAGGAGAATGAGAGAAAAAAAATTTCAACATGTGTTCTTAGATGATGAGGAAATTCCCAAAATCAAAAGATTGACAGATGAAGAGAAGAGGGCATATATTGTAGCAACATTGGAACAAGCTCGTAGTAATTACCACTTGAGGAGTAGAACGGTAAATGATGACTAGGGAAAACCTACAGGAATGTTTGTAAAAGTCACAAGACAAAATAAAGCAAGAACAAAGAAAGGATAAGAAGAAGCTCCTAGTCAAATCTGCATCTTGACGGTAAGTTAATATCAAATTAAACATCAAGTATTCTTTGAACTAATGCACTTTGTATCTTGATTCAAAGAGGGGCATTTGTACACACCTAAAATTGGTCAACAAAAGTCAAAATAAATCAAAATCAATGATTAATCATGAAAGGAATCAATCAATTAAATCTAAGCCATTGGATTAATTAAATACAAAAATCAAGCAACTATGTAATTGATTCAATAGGGAAGATGACATATCAGTATCAACATTGTAATGTTTCTAGAGCATCTTTCAAATAAGTTTCTTTTAAATTGGCAATGCAATTTCCCAATTCTAAGTCGATAATGGATTCTTTCAACTCTAACTCAGCTATTGTCTTTATCCAAGGGAATGTTCTGATCTCATTTCTTTCAAAATTGCAGAATGTTTTTTCATATTCTCTGATTTCAGTAAATAGTTGGCTCAAGTTCAGTACTCTCCATTGCAAACATTATCTATATCAACCTATCAAGTTTCATTTACTGATTTACAGAGGGTTAGAGAACTATGCTCAGTAGACAATAACTGTCAATTGAAAGGTAGTAATGTTAAATCTAAAGATGAACTAAAACTAACGGCAAATCAGATTGCTTTGAAAGTAGCAAATGATTAGATAGAAGATATTGTGGAGTGGGATTTTTTTTGGGAAATTTATGGACCGTTCTAATCCCTTATGTTGCAATAGTGACCAAACATGCTTACCAAGATTAAAACTTTGGGATTTATGTATTATTCCACAAGACAAAATTAATGAGGATTCTTTAGTAGAACTTCAAGAAGAGTGCATATACTACAAATTTGCATGGATGGAGGTGATGCATATATGTCTGGTCTTAAGGATAATTTTGATTTCTCAAAGATTTTGTCCATTTCTTAGACCCCCACATCTAAAGTGGTAACAATTGACAAAAAGACTCATAAACCTAGAGGAATAAAATCCAAAAGTACTAGAACTAAAGAGGAGATTGAGGCAGGTATTCAATCTACTATAGATCAAAATTTTGCAAGTCTGATACATTCTATGAGGAGAACTAAGTGTTCTCCTCAATAATAATGAAGTTGATTTTGTGGAATGTTTGATGCATTAATGCCTCTAAAAATAGGATAAGGGTCAAACAACAACTTGACTCTTTGCAAGAGGATATTATATTACTACAAGATATGAAATTATCAGATGTAAATTATCTTAAGACAATTCATAGATGGTTCAAGTGGAGTTCATCTCATAGTCATAGCATTGGTGCATCTAGGGGACTTGCTACCTTATGGAACCCAAAGACAATTATTGGACAGATAATTTCCCAAGGGCCAAATTGGCAACTTTTGTCTTTTCAACATTATGATATGTCTTTTGTCCATTATAATATATATGGTACATCATCCACTATTGATAAAATAAGATTGTGGCAGCAATTATCAGATATGATGTATAGATTATATGATCAAAATATAATATTAGGTGGAGATTTTAGTGCATTAACATCTTTACCTAAGAAGATAGAAGGTATTTTCCCCCCACCTATAACTATGGATGATTTTTCGGCTTGTATAAATGATAATGAATTATTAGATATGATTCCCTCTAACGGTACCTTCACGTGGAACAACAAAAGAGATGGTTTCTTTAAAATTGTAGAAAGGTTAGATAGGTTTCTTGTTTCCTTTAGTTGGAAATTGCAGTAGTATGTTTTTTCATCTGAAATTATCACTTATTCAACATTTGATCATTTTCTAGTATTTCTAAATCTTACTCAAGGTTATGATTGGTGTTGGTGTAATTAAATATTTGCTAATTACACTTTACTTGAGTTTACTTAGGATAATGCATTTACATATTAGTTGTCATTGTGACACCTAGGAGTTTGCATTTCTTTTTAGCACATGGTTAGGAGAATCTCCGCTTTAGGTGTGATAGTTGTCATCACATACCTCTTTGTGTGTGAGATCCACCTTTAGTACTCTTATCACATTATCATCCTCTCAGTGTTTCACATGTTTCACATACTTTGATGTACAATGGAGGATGATCCACCTTTGGTGGACATGTGATTCCACCTAGTGTGGGTGATATCTTATCATTTCCTTATCATGTAGTCTTATTGCATTGCCTATATATTGAGGCACTCCTACTTTGTAATCAATTCAATTAGCTATAATCAATTATCCATTATCATTTTATCATTATTGAATTCTTCATTTGATCATATTTTCTTGTCTCTCTTTGTTGTGCTATCTCTTGAGCTTCTAGATCTTGGCATCTATTCTTTGCCTTAGGAAAATTCTTACATGGTATCAGAGTGATATTAAATGATAATTGGAAATATCCTTGAAAATGTTCATTCAAATTTGAAAGTATGTGGTTCAAACATCCACACTTTTTACCCCTTCTAGGACAATGGTGGGTGAGTTCTAAGCCATATTATGATGGCACTAAAATGTATCATTTTAATAAAAAAATGAAGTATGTCAAGGGGAAGATCAAGCATTGGAATAAGTATGTTTTTAAAAATGTCTTTCACCAGAAAGATCTTGTTGGAAAATAGTTACACGAAATAAATGACCATGTGAT
This sequence comes from Chamaecyparis obtusa, assembly GCA_027943335.1. NCBI lineage: Eukaryota > Viridiplantae > Streptophyta > Pinopsida > Cupressales > Cupressaceae > Chamaecyparis > Chamaecyparis obtusa. The sequence continues at coordinate 410,588 of BSBK01009475.1, forward strand.
TGTCAATGGTTTGGATTCGGAAACCTTTAAAAAAAACACATAAGATCTTCAAGTAGAATGGGAGGAGTTGTGTAAGAGAGAAGAGGAATTTTGGAGACAAAGATCCAAAGATCTTTGGCTAAATGAGGGAGATAAAAATATGAAATTTTTTCATATGTCAGTTAAACAAAGAAGGGCTACAAGTTCTATATTTGAGATAGAAGTTTCTTCGAGAAGATTACTAAAAAATCTCAAGATATTAATGGTGAGGGGGAAAAAAATAAAGAACTTGCTAGCTCCTTCGTTGGCATTTTCTTTATCACATAATCATGAGCAGGAATTCCTTGATGCTATCCCTTCATTAATAACTAGAGAAGATAATATAGAGTTAATGGCTCCATTCACCATCTTGGAATTACAGAAGGTTATCTTTTCCTTACATCTAGATAAATCCCCTGGCCTTGATGGTTTTACAACACTATTTTTTCATAAATGTTGGGATGTGGTTGGTTTTGATTTACTTGCAGCATTAGAAGACTCTTGTAAGAATGGATTCATGCTCAAAAGTTTCAACACTAAAAATATTGCCTTGATCCCCAAGATTAAAACTCCTGGAACATTCATAGATTTCAGACCCATTTCCTTATGCAATACGGTGTATAAAATATTTACTAAGGTAATATACATGAGATTACATCAAATTTTAGCTAAGATTATATCACCAGAGTAGGGGAGTTTTGTTCTAGGTAAATAAAAAATGGAGTGGGCCATAGTTGCACATGAGGTTTTACATTCAATTATTCAAATCAATCTCCTTCTATGATGATTAAACTAAATATGATGAAAGCGTACAATAAAGTGCAGTGGTCATTTCTTTTAAAGTGCTTCAAAAGTTAGATGTGTTATTCAAATCAAAAATAAAAAAATTACATCATAAGATTGTCATTTAATACTTTTATCTTAAAAATACTTTAGATATCTTGATTGACCATACTATTTTCAATATACAATGAACATCAACATTGAGACTTGATCTTTTAAACACAAAAATAATTGCACAATGAAAGGAGAGAATAAAAACTTTTAATTATTGCATATACCTTACTTTACCTTGACTTTCAAGTAATGCAAAAACTTTGTATTATTTTATTATTAAAATAAAAAACTTTATGGCTAAAATTTATATTATTGTACTTGCCCTGGGCAATACTATTGTATTGACTTGTGCTCAATTAGTGAATTAATTTCCACCAATGATAACACTTGATTTATTTTTGTTTTCAAAATAACCATATGTTTTATAAAGTTTAAATTTATAGTTTTGTATGTTTAAAATTTAAAAAATTATTTATTTGTAATCTCATTGGTTGAAAACAATTTGTCTTAAAGGAACACTTTTTTTAAGGCTTTCTCCATATTGCATTTTCTTGGGCAAGATTTTCGGGGCACACGTTATATATGAATTGTTAATGGAAATTAAAAGCATTCTACTCTATTTTCTATAACTATGAATTTATATTGCTATATTTTTTTTTTTTAATCCTAAATTTGACCTTTAATGATGTGATCTTCTCTAAATTTAATTATATTTTATAATGAAAAATACTTGAATATATGATTATGTTGTACACCTCAAATAGTGCACTTCTCTAAGTCATTATATCCAAGGGAATCCATGAATGGAATACCTTAGAAAGCGACCTAGAGCTCTCTATGTATGGAGTTGCAAGATTATTTGATTGCTCTCAGCTAGAGCTATTAAGCTTATGACCTTGCTAGTCAACCACACAATGAGATATTCAAATGAAGACAAGGGAAAGAATGCCAATATCTCCAAGAATCAAAATGAAATGCAATGCAAAGCTATACTATGAATGAAAATGCAAGCTAAGCTATGAAAGGAAATATGCAAGTATTACAAAGCCTCCTAATTAAGCTAGATGAAGTAATATAAAGCATAAAGGAAACTAAGCTAATATGAAGCTATGAATGCCATGACAATGCAAGAAATGAAACTATGATAGCATGTAGATGCAAAAGCCAAGAATGCTCCAAATCTTCAAAAGCTCCAAAGTGACCTCAAAAACTTGCAGCATAACATTAGCATAAAAAGATTGATATGCAAATGAGGAAGAGAGCTCTCATTTTAAAGGAATTGAAAAGGAATGGACCATGGAGATTAAGAGGCAAAAGATTTAATCAAGGGTGGAGCTTAAAAGAGGAGCAATCCATGTGCACAAATATCCTCCAATGAGAAAATAAGAGTTGACTTTTGTGTCCATATGAGACAAAAAGTGTTTTTTCCCTTTTTATAAAATAAGAATAATGCTTTATTTGTGCAACTTAGGATAAGAGGAAAAGTGGGGGCTTTTTTTAATTTATTAAAAGGGGGAGATCCTTTTAAATAAATAAAGACTTTAGGATAAAATGGTTAGCCCAAGGAAAATAATTGAAAATGATAAAATAGGACTTGATCAAGGAAATTGATATAATTGATAAAATGTTGATTTTTGAAAATATTGATTCAGGGATTTGATAAATTGCTGAATGGGGGCCCATAGTCTAGGTGACCATTTTAGGGTGCATACATTTGCCCCTCTTTGACTAATGTGAGATCGATTTGGGATCACATGCAGTCAAAGAATGGAATTAAAGTGTGAGATCGATTTGGGATCACAAAACAAATCCAGACATGTGTTCAATGGATGGGAACATATCAAGACAAGCATAAGCAAAAGCTAACAAAGATAAGCTAAAAGACAAGGCCAATCACCATTGATGTTAAGTGATAATCAAGTCTAAAAATAAGAGATAAGAACAAAAAGACAAGATCAACACCATTTTTGTTTAAGTGATAATCAAGTCTCAAAATAAAAATCTCAAGCTGAGTTGAATGATAAAGCTGAGTCAAAGATTAAAGCTGATAGGTACTGCCCCTTCAAAATCAAAATCAAAATCAAGTAGAGGAGAAGCAACAAACTGATAAACTTGATCAAAGCACTAGAAATCACGATCGAAGATGAAAGGTGATAGAATAACCATCAAGCAGTGAAGATATGCCCCAGTTTGACTAAAAAAGATAAAGTCAAACCTCAGAGAGATGAAGATGAATGAAAATGAATGAAAGACTAGAAGTTTTGAAAGAGATGAGGATGAAGATGCCCCAACGAAGATCAAAGGATCAGGCCTCAAATGGTCAACCAACTGCGCAGAAGAGGGTGAAAGTTTAAAATGTGATTTTGACTATCAAGATTAACTCGGATTTTGATTTTGAGTCTGAAAATGCATCTAGGACGTCAAAATTAGCTAAGAGTGCAATTTTCACACAATTTTGAGGTGTTTTGAAAATTAGGTCAAAAAGTTAAAATGCTATAGACAAGAAGCAAAACACATGATCGGAGAAAAGGAAAGGTGAGTGCAGTTCACCGATTAGTCCGTGAAAGATAAAAGGAGAGCTCTCTCCACATGCAAGGTGCAAAAACTAATCTAACATGAACCTAGGAATGCAAGCTACTATGAAAAGTGGTTTACTTGCAAGGTCACAAAGCTTTTAAACTCTAATAATCATCATCGAGCTTTATTGGTAGCGTCGCAAGATCATACAATACACACTAGTATGACTATGGGTATATGAATATGATCTATATCAGATAGAATGTGGGAATCCCACTTAGGCACCAAAGACATGTAGGTCAAGATGACTAGTGCAGTGAGATTACCTAAATTTGATATGGCAAGATTATACTCACATCGAGACACAAGGAAATTCAAGATGGCTAGAAGTATGCACTTGTACAAATAGTCAAGGATAATACTTTGTAGATCCCATTGTCAAGTAGAACAACCAAAAATGCTAATGACAATTAGGACCAACAAAATATACCCACAAGCAGAAAAAGAAATAAAACATGTCCTCATGCCCTCAGTCTTCTAGCTATGCATCATCAAAAAATTCTTAGGGAAAGAACACTCATCAAAGAAATCATCATAGACAGCACACAAAAAAAAAAAGTCAAACAAGTCTCAGTGATTTAAGTGTTTAAGTGCATGTGTGTAGGTCATAGAGTCAAACTTTGAGTATCACATCTGTGAGTGAGAAATACCATATCATGCTAGACTGTGGGTAAGATATCTAATAAGTGTTGAGAAACACTTGACGCTAGGGTAGTGTTGAAGAACACAATTTGGGGTGGTGTTGAAAAACATTGTTTGCAAGATGTCCTAAAGAACAACGAATCCTAGAGACCAAAGCTAACATAGTTATGCCCCCTAGACAAAGACAAGGACCAATTCCAAATCAAGGCAACAAGGTCAAGGCATGATGGAGAAAGGCTAAGTGTCGAGGATGCATGCTAAAAGACAAGGGTGCAAAGGCTTCAAGTAGCGCCTGTTTCCAGGTTTTCAGCACTTGGAGATTTTTTTTATTTTTCAAAATTTTTTTTGTATTTTTGCTACCAAGGCGCCTGTTTCCAGGTTTTCACCAAGGCACTTTTTCTATTTTCTTTGAATTTTTTTTATTTTTTTATTTTTTTTAAGGACTTTTTATGCTTTTTAGAATTTTTTCAGCATCATATATGAATGTTTTTGGAATTTTTTAGGATTAAATAAGGATGTCCCCAGATAGAATAAGCATCATGGATAGAAATTATTCAGGTGCAAGACATTGATAGGATCAGGGAGTTGTTCTCCATCTTCAGTAGATAACAAATAAGCACCTGTCCCAAAAGCACCAGTAATGATGTATGGTCCAAGCCAATTGGGTTCAAGCTTGCCCTTTTGATCTCTATGTTGTTGGTTCTTAGGGTTTTCTTGTATGACAAGATCCCCCACTTGAAATTCTCTAGGGTGAACCTTCTTGTTGAATGCTTTGGACATATGCTTTTGGTAGACTCTCATGTGATCAAAAGATGCTTTACGCTTTTCAGCTAGAAGTTCTAGTTCTTGAAGTCTCATGGCATGGTAGTCTTCATCTGTCACTAAACCTTTGAGAGAGACTCTAAGTGAAGGGATCTCTACCTCTAAAGGTAACACTACTTCAGCACCATAAGTGAGGACAAAAGGTGTAGCCCCTGTTGTAGTACAAATACTCATTCTGTAGGCCCACAAGGCCAGATTTATCTATAGGTGCCAATCTCTACCATTCTTGTGAACTGTTCTATGAAGAATCTTGAGAATGGTCTTATCTGAAGCCTCTACTTGTCCATTTCCTTGTGGGAAGTAAATGGAGGACCAATGCTATTTTATCTTGAATTTCTTGTAGAGATGTTTAAGGTCCTTGTTTTTAAACTGACCTCCATTGTCAGTGATTATTTCAGAAGGCATTCCATACCGACAGATGATATGGTTCAAAATAAATAGAGAAACTATCTTGCCTGAGGCAACAGAAAGTGGGACAGCTTCTACCCATTTGGTAAAGTAATCAGTAGTAGTGATAATGAATTTGTGTCCACCTGATTAGTTGGGATGAATCTACCCAACAAGGTCAAAGGCACAGTGCTAAAATGGCCAATGAGAAATAGAAGGAATAAGCTCCCTGCCTGGAGCATGAATTAGATTTCCATGTTTCTGACACTTTTCACAAGATTTAGCAAAAGATACTGCATCTGTCTGCATGGTAGGCCAATAGTACCCTACCCTAAGCAACCTTCGAGCCATGGCAAGACTATTAGAATGTCCTCCACAAATTCCCTCATGAATGTCAACTAACGCTTGGTTGGACTCATCCTTTTCTAAACACCTAAGAAGTGTCCCATCTAAACCCCTCCTATATAGATCACCAGAGATAAGGGTGTGGTGAGAGGCATTTCATGTTAGGTTTCTGCATTCAGAATGATTGAATGTCTCAGGAATAGTACCATCACAGAGGTATGAGTAAATGGCACCATAGCGGGATGACTCGTGGCCAATAAGGGTACAAACAACTTGGCTTTCTTGGGAGTCATAGATAGGGTAGCGTAGTTCTTCCACCATGAATTCAAATCTAGACTCATGCTATTCTAGCTGAAGAAGTGAAGCCATTGTAGCCATAGCATCAACTGCTTTATTCTCTGCTCTAGGGATTTTTTGAAATGTGACAAAAGTAAAATATTGTCACAATGAATCAACCATTTTCTTGTAGGGTACCATTTTTTCATCTTTGGTTTGGTATTCTTCATTAACTTGGTTGACCATCAATTGAGAATCCCCATAAATATGTAGCTCTTTGATTCCCCACTCTATAGCCATTTTTAGTCCATTTGTTAAGGCCTCATACTCAGCAATGTTATTTGTGCATGGGAACAATAGTTTGTAGGACTTAGAAATTATGTACCCATGAGGAGAAACAAACAACACTCCTACTCCTGAACCATTTTGCATGAAAGAGCCATCAAAGAACATCTTCCATGTTCTTGTAGTCATGTACATTATATGCTTGTCTGGAAATTCAACTTGAATTAGTGCTTTGTCTCGAATTGGAAAATCAGCCAATTGGTTTGCAATGGCTTGTCCTTTTATAGCCTTACACTCAACATACTCTATGTCAAATTCTGATAGGATCATCATCCACTTAGCAAGTCTACCTATGAGAGCAGCCTTACCAAGCAAATATTTGAGAGGATCAATTTTTGCAATGAGGTGTATTGTATGCGCAAGCATGTAATGTCACAACTTTTGGGAAGAAAACACCACCGCTAGGCAAGATTTTTCAATACTAGTGTAGTTAACCTCATATGACACGAGTATGGCTGATGTAGTATATAGCTCTTTCTTTTTCAGTATCATCAAGTTGAGCCAATAATGCCCCTAGGGATGATTATGTTGCTAACACATATAGTATGAGTGGTTTTCCTAGGATAGGAGGCTTTAAGATTGGAGGGTTGGCCAAGTATTGCTTGATTCGGTCCATGCTTTGCTGACAATATTCATTCCAAACACATTTAACCCTTTTGTGTAAAGTCTTGTTAAAGGGTTGAGCTCTATCAGCCAATTGTGAAATGAACCTCCTTATAGATTGAAGGCATCCTTGAAGACTCCTCATTTGACTAATGTTTTTGGGAGGTGGCATATCCATTATTGCTTGAAGCTTCTCGGGGTCTACCTCTATTCCTTTAGCTGAAATGATAAATCTTAGGATTTTTCCAGAGGTGACTCCAAATGCACACTTTTTGGGATTTAATCTAAGTTGAAATCGTTCCATACGATCTAAAATGACTTCTAGATCGCCTAGGTGTGTACCCCTTTTTTTGGATTTTGCCAAGGTGTCATCCACATAGTCTTCCATATTCGTATGCATCATGTCATGGAATATAGTTTTCATAGCTCTTTGATAAGTAGCTCCTACATTTTTCAATCCAAATGGCATAACGTTCCAGCAATAGGTTCCCCATGCACAAGTGAATGTGGTCTTTTCCTAGTCTTCAGGAGCTATTTTGATTTGATTATACCCAGAAAAGCCATCCATCAAAGAATAGATCTCATAACCCGCGGTCATGTCCACTATCATGTCTATGTTTGGAAGTGGAAAATCATCCTTTGGGCATGATTTATTAAGATCTCTAAAGTCTGTGCAAACACAAATGGACTTGTCATGTTTTGAAACTGGTACAATATTGGATATCCATTCGGCATAATCAATGGCTCTTATAAATCCTACACTAAGGATTTTCTCTAATTTAGTTTTAACAAGAAGAGCTATGTGAGGATGCATTTTCCTCAATTTTTGTTTTACTGGTTTGATACCTAGAGCTATGGACAAGTGATGCATAATGAGACTAGTGTCCAAACCTGGCATGTCTGAATAAGTCCAAGCAAAATTAATCTTCTTGGTCTGTAGAAACTTGGTATATGCTTCTTTTTCTTGTGTTGATAGAGACTAAGCTAAATGCACAATTTGTGGAGCCTCTGGTGTATTTAGATTAACTGGTTGTGTAGGCTCAACAAGTACTAAAGACCTGTCCTGAAAATAGCTTGGTAGATGATCAAGTACCTCATCCTTAAGTGCCTCAGACAGGTTTTCACCTTTGGATATGTCCTTTATTTTTACTTTTTTAAGTTCTGACACTACCACATAGTGGTTTTCACCATTAGAACTCTTATCTTTTGTTTCTTTTCTTTTCATTTTGCGACTAAGGTAATTGATATATGATTCTATCATACTTGTAGTTGGTTCACTAGTGGAAGAGACTATAGGTTCAAGGGCATTTAGGTAGCTGCTATCTCACAGTCATTTTGAAAAGTTAGGAGCTGAGGCTCTTGATAGCACTGAGACCAATCAATTAAGTGAGTATTGGCAAGGGGTAGGTCAATGACTGGTTCAATATTGTGTATACAAATGGTATCATCTCTGGTGATTGCAGAGTTGGGATTCGTCAAGTATCCCTTTAAGGTACCCAAATCAGGACTTATCCTACCAAGTGAAGCATCGTCCACTAAAGCAACTCATGGATTCTAATCTTCTAATCCTACACTAGACTCATTAGCTACCTCAGGTTGGGAACCATACGTATGGACAACAACAATGTCCATGTCAACTGTAGAACAATCAGAAAGAGTCTCCCACTCATACTCATGTGAGTCTGTATCTGAATCCCAGCTGGGATGCTTACACCAACCATATTTTTTAGGCCTTGAGGTATAAGCATTGATGTCACCAAGGGTAACACCCTCTTAAATTCCATTTTTGTATTGAGTTTCTTGAATGGGATCCTCAACATGATCTTCTATAGTGGATTGTTCTTGTTCTAGGTCTAACACTATTGGATTGATAATTGAGCATCTAAATCTCCCCAAAGGAGATTGGTGGAAGGGACCCAATCTTCACACCTATCTTGTTGATTTTGCAAATTGGGTATGTATTCATCATCACTATCCATTGCAGCTAGGATAGGGGTAACTTTCTTGTTCTGACTTTCAAAACCTAGGCCAACTGTTGTCTTAGATCTACGTCCAAAAAAAGCATGATCAAGTGGTTCAGCTTTAGCATCTAATCTGTGACTGAGAGGACCATGACCTGGGTAGCCCATATTTTTGACCAAAGTATATCCTCTCCCATAAGCCTTAGGAGATGGGGAGAAATTTTCATTATGCTTGTATTTTTCCTCTTTGTAAATCCAATCTCTAACAGCTACCTCCTCTTTTTCATCCTGGATGGGTATTGAGGACTCTACAAATGTATCAAACAGAGTCATTATTGAAGATGAGGGACACATCTCTTATGAAGGCTTACCATAGGACCTAGGTGAGACTAGAAGCTTTGTGAAGGAGTCAATGCGATAACCCCCCATACCAAGGTCTATGGTTTTAAACTTATTCTGACATTGTGCCAAAGTTGCATCAAAATTTTTTGCTTCCCGATTAAGAGGAACATGGGTCCCTGCTGAAATTACATTAACAGATAATGTGCTATCCCCGAGTATAAAAACTTTTAATCCATTATAGGGGAACTTAACACATTGGTGGCAGGTGGATGACACCACTTGCATGTCATGGATCCATGGTCTACCAAGCAGAATATTATAGGCTAAAGGACTAGCATCAACAATTTGGAACAAAATGTCCTTTTCAACGGGGTCAATCATGACAGGAAGGATGGCCAAGCCTTTGGAGCTTCTCTCTGCCTCATCATAGGCTTTGATGGTTATTTCCTTGTGAGTATCAATAACTTGAACTGAGTAACCTAGTATTTTCAACAAACTCAAGGAACAAATATTGAGCCCAGCACCCCCATCAATCAACACACACCTGACACGGGTCTTGTGAATCATGACTTCAATATGAAGGGCGAGATTATGTGGATGGCTCAAGGCTTTATCATCTTCTTCTGAGAATGTGAGGTAGTGTGGACTGGCAAGGTGATTTACCATGTTTTGGAATTGATTGATATCTATGTTGTTAGGAACATTGGTTGTACGCAAAGCATCCTCAAGGACACGCTTATGTCTTGGGGACAATTCCAAGAGTTCAAAAATTGAAATTTGAGCTGGTCTTCTTTGTAACTGGTCAACAAGATTGTAGCTCATTTTAGGATTGACTGCTGACTTGGTGGTGACATTCTTGGATGTCACTTGCTTGGGTTTGCTAGATAGGTTGGAATTAGGACCTCTAATGATCACAGGACCTTGACCTTGGCTTCTGGTGACAACATTAAGAGCTTGGGATGACCTTTGAGAGTGAGGACCTCTAAGCACCACCGTGGGTTCTTCATCAAATACAAGAGGAGAGTCCACATCATAACCATAAGAATCTTTGTTTCGCATCATGTTGACATTTTCATCCAAAACTTCAAGCATATTGATAACATTCTCTATAGACGTATAGGTGTAGTTGATTACAGCTTTGTCATCTTTGGGTTTAGAGGTTTCCCCCTTATCATATTTAGGCAAAGGTTCTTTAAATGCTTTGTGATCTGCATTGGTTTTCAATCCATCAATCTCAAGTTTTCCATTTTCAATAAGATCTTGAATGAGATGTTTAAGTTTTTAGCAGTGTTCTATGTCATGTCCAATGCCATTATGAAATATGTAGTAAGTTTTTTCATTCCACCAATATGGCTTAATGTCAGGTATGCAGAACTTTGTTGGATCTTGTGGTTGTGCGAGATTGTTATCAATAAGCATTTTGAAAACATCCTCATAAGAGTCCCCAAGCTTAGAGAACTGCTGCTTTTCCTTTTTGGATTTGTCTTGATATCTTTCTTTATGCTCTTGTTGGTTAGAGGATGTATTAAGCTTCATAGCTTGAACTGCACTAGACAAATGAAGGACACCTTGATCCTTTGGTGGGAAGAGTCAACAACTCCATCATTGACTACTTGCTTATTTTTATTCCAGTGCGAGTTCTTGCTTTTGTCCTTATGTGAGTTGTTATTATTTTGACTATTGTTGTTATTATTTTGTTTAGTCAAAATACCTTTCTCTTTTAAGACATCCTCTATTCTGCATGTGGTTTCGACCATGGTGTCAAATGAATCAAAGACCATCTTCCGAACCTCATACCACATCTTAGGTATTAAATTTCTCACAATGATATCAATTCTCTCATGTTCATGAATTGTCCTAGAATACTGAGAGCACAATCATCTCCACCTTTGTAAAAATGTAACAAAGGATTCCCCTTGATTTTTGTTTTAAATTACACAAATCAAGCATGGTGGCTGATCTTGATAAGTTGTAGGAAAAATATTGCACAAATCTGTGGACTAGTTCTTTAAAAGTTTTGACGGGAGGGGTTATGTTGGTAAACCACTCTATAGCTTGACCTTTTAGACTCCTTGGGAATAATCTCATCAGATAGGAATCTTCATGGTGAAATTCAAAACTCATGGTATAAAACTGATGCACATGATCATGTGGGTCACCATTACCGTCATATTTGTCATATTGGGGAAATTCAATTTTCCTAGGAAAATCCTTCATGCTCACACTCCTATCAAAAGGATTGGGACAAATAGAGTCAAGGTTGAAGGAACTCTTGGGAGCCATCATTTTCTCCATCATTTTCTTGATTTTCTTAATTTCTTCTTCTTGTGAGGGGCTTTGTTTCTTGATTCTCCTATCCACATCAAAATTATAAGGAACCCTTGCACCTTTGTTAATCAAGCTCTCTAGGAACTTATCCTTATTTTGATCAAGGTACTTTTCCACATATTGTTGGAATAGTGGTTCTTGTTGCATTCTCATAAAATCTTGATCATCAAAACTTGTACCACTTCCTCCATGTTGAGAGCCATAATGAGCTCGTTGGGAGGGTTGTCTTGAGTTCCTAGGAGGTGTTCTTCTCCTATGTTGTGACATTCTTCTTCCTCTAGGACTAGGAGATCTTAAAGGAGTCCTTGACTGCCTTCTACTTCTTGGGGTTCTTGAGGGAGTAGAGGGTGGAGAGTTGTTTCCACTGTTGGTACCCCTATTGTTGAATTGGGCATTAAGTTGTTGAGCTAGGAGCCTATCTTGTTCTTCTTGTGTGGCTCTTCTCTCTATGTCCAACAAGGCTCATTGTTCCTCCTCTAGGAGCCTAAATATTTCTTCTTTTGTAGCTTGTTCATTCAAGAAGGCTTGTTTTTCTCGCTCAATTCTTTTTAGCCTCTCACTTGTATATCTTGAGGTTGTTTTTAGTGGAGATCTTGGCCTTGAATGATTGAACAAGTTAGCTACATTCACATGAGCATCACAAGATTGGTTGTTTTGGTCTTCATGTTGTGACTGTGCATCTTGGTGAGCTTGTGCATAGTATCTTTCAGCTCGTCGATGAGCATCTAGATATCTTGAGTTAATAGGGGGTGATTTAGGTTGATTGTCATCATCAAATGACATGTTACCCCCATGTCTTTGGAAAATGTCATCAAGATTTTGATCCATTACTTCTCTTTGTCTCCTAGTCAAAGTGTAGCTCATGTCCATATTTGATTGAGAGGATGGTAAAGAAGTACTCGACTGACTAAGGCTGCTCCTAGGCTCAAACCAAACTTTTGAAGCACTCTTAGGAGATTGATCAAAGATGGGTTCCTTCCCCTTTCACTTTTGACAAGTTTGGACTAAAGGTAATTGTTCAAAAACTACTTGAGGTTGTTTTCCTTGACCCACTTGGTATCTTGTTGTAACCGGCATGAAAGAAAAGACCCTTAGCGAGAAGATAACCTTATGAATCGCTAATTGTCAAACTAGGATAGTGAAAATATTCAATCGTCCAAAAGAGAGATGATGAAATAGAAAGTTGACAAAAGGCATAAATCAACACTGCCATAGTGGTGCATAACAAAAAGATTCTAGTATCATAGCACATATGGATTAGGAGGGTGATTTAACCAAAATATATTGAAATTGGATTTATATGAAAATGGATTTGGACAAAAAAGTACTCAAACTCTCCAAGTGTGCAATCAAGAGATCTAAAGGTGAGTCTTGTCAACAAGGATGATTCCTAACTTACTAATGACGAGCAAAATCTTTGGTGAAGTCAAAGGTTACTAACCCAAGATGTCTAGAACCAAAAACCTAAGGTACAAACAAGCTTTCAGTTGTAGGGTATGAAACTTACTAAAATCTGGTCAACTAAGAGAGGGCTGAAAATTGCATAAATTAGGCAGACAACAAAAAGATTATGGGCGATAGTTTCCAAGCTAACAGGGTGATAGTTTCAGACTAGGCGATATTTCCCGTTAAGCAGGGCGATATTTTCCAAACAGCCCAGGTGATACTTTCCAGGCAAGCGGTGTGATAGTCTTCCAGTGATGAACTATCGCACGATATTTTCTAAGACAAGGAGTGATACTGTTCCAGTGTCGTATGATTATTGACCAGTGAGTGCTAAAAATCTCAGTTTTAAGGGCAATTTGGTCCAAATTTTAGTTTGAGGGTTGGTTTTTTTCGATCTCAATCACAGTGACAGCAGTAAATTGATAGGTTTGCAAACAGTAGGTGATCAAACATGTCTTCAAACACTTGAAACAAGGGAAAAAGAAACCTTGCCAAGATAAGCAATTGTGATATAAAAATTGAAAAATCCTATGAACACTACCATGATGTTGAATATGCAAGAATGTTTACACAGGTATATCACAACGAGAACACTTCAAGCACTTTCTAGCTTAAAAAGACAATGGCTCAATACTTAACAACTTGGCCCACACTTGATGCTCCATTGCCTCATACAAAGTGGTTGCCCACAATAGATATTGGCTTTATCATGGAAGTGCCAATGACACAACCAAAGGAACACAGATGGTGAGTAATCTTGGGGTGATCTGGGTTATTCCACTTGGATCAATCTTTGCACCAAGAAGCTAAGTGGAAAAATAGGGTGGCCTCTATCTATGGTTCTTAGTAAGGGATTTCATTCGTAATACCCCTCTTGCTCCCCAAAGGGACTCCTTACCTTGCGGCAAGTAACAAACCTTGTGGCCACAAGAGTACCTTAAGCATTCTTGCTCAACATTTTCCTCATGGTCACAATCCCACAAGTACTCACATCAAGCGAAGATAAGTACTACATCTACCAAGGTTTTGTGTCCTTGATAGCCTTGAGTTTATAGTGGGTTGGAATAGCCGACAAAAGGCTTGTCCCCACTTGGGTCATTCCTCTTGATTGCTCAAGAGCAGGCCCGCTAAAGGATTCTAAAGATCTAAACAAAGAGTGGATCAACTTATGAGATTCAAGGTTTTTGTTTCACCACAAGGGTGAAGAGCATACTCCCCTATCTCAAAGTTTTCTCCCAAACACACCAAGCAAATGTTCAATTACCCTCTCGCTTTCAAAATTCAAAGATGGGTCAAGATTTTCTGGTTCACCACAAGGGTGAAGAGCATACTTCTCCTACCACCCAAGAATTCCTACAACAAGATATTATGTTCCTATGAAATGAAACAACTAGTAATTGCCACACTTGAAATGAAATAAACAACAAGCACTTTTTTTTTTTTATGCTTTTGGACAGCCCTGCGAAAACCGTTAGTAGCCCTTGTGCATTTGGAGCTTTGACATGCATTCTTTTAAGCAAATATTTCAAGCAATGAGAGCACCTACAAGCACAACTTGTTAGCTCCACAATGGTTAGCACATAAAAAAATTAGATAATCTGCAAGTAAAATAGCTAATCAAATGACAAAATTTGAAAATGAAACCAGCATGGTTGGATCAGGCTCGGAAAGAGTTTTCCAATGATATATCACAATTCAATTTTTGATACCATATGCAAAAATTTCTCAAAAATGGGTGCCAGTTTTCTAGAGGCACGGATTTTGAAAACTCTAAAATTTTCAAAAAATTAGGAAAACTAAAAATAGCAAGCAAAACTAACAAATCTGGAATTCTCGTCTCTACCTATCACAGAATTTCACACGAGACAGTATAGAGGGCTGCACGAGAAGGTACAGAACCATGAACAAGAATATACAATAGCTCGCGTGAGAAAATACACTGGCTCACGCAAAAAAATACACAGGCCTGCACAATAAAACACCTTTGTCACATGCAAAAGTGCTAATAACAAAAAAACTTCACACGATACAGTGAGAAACCTCGTGCAAGATTCTATAACAGTGACGCATGGAAGTACAGACAGTGTATGAAAATCGTAAAAAAATAAAAAACAGCCAAAACCTGTAGCAAAAATGCAAGAAAAAAAGGACAAAATAGAGTTGTCTTGCCCCACAGTGGGTGCCAAAAATGTACACACTAAGATGTGCACTTCTCTAAGCCATTTCTTCCAAGAGAATCCATGAATGGGAAACCTTGGGAAGGCGACCTAGAGCTCCCTAGGCATGGAGTACAAGGGTTTTAAGAATGCTCTCAACTAGAGCTATTAAGCCAATAACCTTGCCAGTAAACCATGCAATGGGAGATTCAATGAGACAAGGGCAAGAATGCCAATATCCTCAAGAATCCAAATAGAGATGAAATGCAAGTTATACTAAGAATGAAAATGCAAGCTAAGCTATGAAAGGAAATATGCAAGTATTACAAAGCCTCCTAATTAAGCTAGATGAAGTAATCTAAAGCATAAAGGAAACTAAGCTAATATGAAGCTATGAATGCCATGACAATGCAAGAAATGAAACTATGATAGCATGTAGATGCAAAAGCCAAGAATGCTTCAAATCTTCAAAAGCTCCAAAGTGACCTTGAAAACCTGTAGCATAACATTAGCATAAAAAGATTGATATGCAAATGAGGAAGAGAGCTCTCCTTTTAAAAGAATTGAAAAGGAATGGACCATGGAGATTAAGAGGAAAAATATTTAATCAAGGGTGGAGCTTAAAAGAGGAGCAATCCATGTGCACAAATATCCTCCAATGAGAAAATAAGAGTTGACTTTTGTGTCCATATGAGACAAAAAGTGTTTTTTCTCTTTTTATAAAATAAGAATAATGTTTTATTTGTGCAACTTAGGATAAGAGGAAAAGTGGGGGCTTTTTTTAATTTATTAAAAGGGGGGGATCCTTTTAAATAAATAAACACTTTAGGATAAAATGGTTAGCCCAAGGAAAATAATAAAAAATGATAAAATAAGACTTGATCAAGGAAATTGATATAACTGATAAAATGTTGATTTTTGAAAATATTGATTCAGTGATTTGATAAATTACTGAGTGGGGGCCCATAGTCTAGGCGACCATTTTAGGGTGCATACATATGTGACATCAAATTTATATTTTTACATGAATTGTAAATTCTAATGTGAAAAATAAAAGGAGAGACATAACTAATAATTAAGTTTAATAATAGCCTTCCCTTATCTAATATTTTTCTTGCTAATTCATTTATAATTATGGTTGATGATTGTCAGAAATATTTTGATAATGCATAGCTTATAATAATGTCTAATGAATTTTTACCCTAAATTATAGTTTAAAGAAGGATTTTTATGATGCACTCAAGATGGGAGAGATCTCAAAAGAGATGTCCAATCTTGTAGCAAGAGACAACACAACAGAAATAAAAAGTAAACAGAAAGATGCAACCAAATAAAAACTCATTTATTATCAGGAAAACATCCAATTACATGCAACATGTCTAGCTGAAAAGCCTTCCCGATTTCAGCCACATACACAATGATAAACAAGAGTTCAGATGTGCATCTCGATCTATCTCAGCCACTCTTCCTCAGCTTCTAGTTGGCTTCCTAAACAAGAACTACTACCTAGCTTAAATACAAGATTGCCAGCCACAAGTCATGTTATCCTATCACAATCCCCAAGAATAAGAAAATGGTTTATATGTAGATAGGTCAGGACCCAAATCCATAAGAACATTCACCAATGAACATAACATAATGTGCACTCATACAAGGAAATCAACCATGAACTCCAGAATCTCAACTAATGCACCATATGCAACCGTAACTCAAGAATCTTCATATCACGAAAGGAACATAAGGATGTGTGATCCAAGATATAGGTCGACACAAATTCCAATAACCATGATCCATGACCACATATGTAAGAACCCAATGATCACCAACCGCATGGTAATCTCCGCTACAATCTCCAACACTGAACTGAACACAGCCACTCATCAAAGATCAAGCCAGATCTCTCAAACCACGCAACCTGAAGAGGTGTATTCACAAACATATCATCCTCAACACAAAGGAAAAAAAATCATCGCATACATAAAAAATCCCCACAACTTGACCGATTATAGAATCTTGAAAAACTAACAAGAACAAAGAACTACATCTCAACTCAATCACAAAATCCATCATAACACACGCACGCTAACTCCAAACGAGTTGTGATCATTGGAACTGCCTCCAAATGATGGAAACAAACTAGTAACAAAGGTCCACCAGTGAACAAAATGTTTTTGGATGATGGAAGATTGCCAAGGACCCAAGATGCTCCTGCATCATGTTATGTACCTCATAAGTTGGTATATTTCTTAAATGTAATCTAATATTTAACTTATATAATTACAATTAATTTCTAAACTAAAAAACAATACTGCCACTATGTGGCACTTGTTTTATTATGTGAACCTTGTATTATAATTAAAATAAATTAGAACTATTAATTATTTTTAAATCTAATTTAACGTTTAATTATAAATAAATAATATCATTTTATATCAAATCTAATTATTATTATTTATTTTAAAATATAATAATAAATATATATATAGAAAATTAAGGCATGCACCATTAACTTTCAAAATTTTATGTAAACTTTATACTTATTTAAATTTTCAATCTCACAATTAAATATATGTGTATTCACAAAATGACTACTCTTATTCATATATTAGATTACACATTTGACCATATCATAACATTATTTAGAAATAGAGATTGTACAACCAAGTTAGTTATCTTCAATTTAAGTACAAAGCCCACAAGCACAGTCGTCCAACAAGAATAGCACGGTCGTTCAACAAGAATTTAAACCTTGGTGGTAGTCTCACCAACAAAGTATTTGTTATAAATAGATTGGTCCCAATTTTATTTTATTTTATAATGTGAAATTTTATATTATAATTAAAATGAATTATAACAATTAATTATTTTTCATTTCAGTAATATATAATTATAAATTAAAAAATATCATTATAATCGTCTCTAATTATTTATTCAAAAATATAACAATAAATTTGTATAGAAAATTAAGACATTTGTAGACATGAGTTTATACAACTTCTGAATAAACTATGTAAATTAAGGCATGTCAGTTAAATTTGTTAGTAAACATATTTGTCCTTTCTTATTCCTTGTGACAATATGACTCTTGATGCCCGAATGATGAACAAAACCCGCTTACAACAATTGAAAAGCCATCTTCTGATGACTGGCTTTTCTCTGAATTGGTAGGTACAGCTCCCTATGTGAATGATTTTCAAAGAATTATGTTTGATTTCTAAATCTAATCCAGGTATGTTCTTAACCTGAGAGCACGAGAGGCTAACCAAATTAACTCTAACTAAACTTAATTCAGGCAAGGGAAAATGCTTCTAATTTATGACCAAGCAACAAACTCACAAATCCTATGAATCTGAATGCTTAGTAACTATCTACAGAAATGCAAATAAACTTCTTCTGAAACTTTCCCTGAATCTTCCAAAGCACATCCTACTCTAGTTGATTTAGACCTTCATCATGAAAGAATAGAACATCCTTCCTTTCTTTCTGAAATTCAGATTGTAAAAGAAAGAAACAAAAAAGCATCAACTAACTAAGTGGAACAGAAAATTATTGACATACAATCCTTTTTATTGGCTCCGCAATATTAAGTCTGATACATCAACAATTTTGCTGACCTCTTCATTTACTTTTACAATAGTATTATAGAGATTACATCATACAGCCTTCCTGAGAATGCCAAGTGTTTCAACTTCTAAAATTTGAAAGGACTTAGGATAGATGCTCTCAAAATTACAACAAGAAGGAGCCAAAATGACTTTGACTCTTCATCTGATTCACCTTCAAGAAGGTGAAATGAAAAGACTTCATCAATCCAATATGATTTACAATAAAACATCAAAATTAATGAATCATAAAATGGAAATGACACTAGACAGCTACATGCTAGTACTCATGAAGGAATCATCACTGCCAACATTCGCTCTCTGTGCTATTGAAATGAATCTGACATAACTCAACTCCCCTGATCAAAGTGACATATTCCCTGTTTATAAATGTTCAACCATTGCGTTGTACCAAACCTCTTCTTTGTCTTCATTTAATAATCTTTTCTTTTATGCCAAGCTCGGGTGTCAAACCATGTGACGAAATCCCGCTTTGCCTCTAAAAATCTTCCTCCCAATCAAAGGAAAATGGGAACTGTAGATTCACCTCCGCCGATGAGTCTTTGAGACCACCGCCACGCGTCCGCATCTCGCATGATCGCATAACATGTTTTTAAATTCATGCGATCATGCGACCACTCTATGAATAGCACAATATTTAATAACTATTCCATCTCATCATCTCACTTGCGTTGTTGGCCTTTGTGGGTCCCAGCAAAACACACTCCCATTTGCCCGAGCTTTCATTTCACCTTGTCACATAAAACACTAACTGAGTGAGCGAGTACATGTGGAAAGATCCCACATGATCACATAGAATCTCCCACACCATAGCGGCAAAGCGGGAAGCCGTCGATTAAGTATCTACCACTCTTTCAGACCCACGGGTTGCGTGTCCACCTCTCGCTAAACCGCAAAGCATATTCCTTCCCACAGCGGTGAAGCAGGAACCATGGATTTGGAACCAGGAATATTCTAAACACGTACAAAAGCTTTCGGATCCACCAACACGTGGCACAATCTCACATGATTGCAAGACCGGTTTCTATGTCATGCGATCTTGCGGGAACCATAGATCTGGGGACCTCAGGGCTTCCACTGTCTTGTTGTTGACTTTTCACCACTACTTGGGCTCCCATTTCGTATTGTCACATGATCGCAAGGTACTATTTTATTTCTTGCGATCATGCGACCACTTTGAAGAGAAGCACTTCTTTGAAACATACACAATCAATAACCATGATACTTATGCACATGCCTCTTAACACTATAAAGTTCGGCTTCATTGAATCTTAATCATCTCTGCACTAAGAAGCTCCCAGTGAATTGGATTTAAATAATGAACTTCTTTCAAAATTACCATAATGAAACCTTGTCCAAAAAGATCCCAAATAATCTTCAGTTCAATCCATTCCATGACTGTCCACGCTTTGCTTTTTGCAATGTACACACTATTATATAAAGTGAAATCTGAATGATTCAATGCTGATTCTGTCACAACATCCATCACATGAAGAGTCCTCTCCTGATTCTTTTGAATGTCTGAAACTCAAATATCATTCCTCTTATTGAAAAGATCATCAATAAAGCACCATTTTCTTTGCCAGGTTGGGGTCTATAACCTACCCAATGTAGAAAGACCTTTAGAACAACCCACCCGGCTCAGAGAAAGAAAAATAATGATAGAGAAACTTGGCAAAGAAAGCCTACCTAAAAAGACTTAGACCTAGACTGAGACATGACTAGACATAGCTATGAGACCAAAACCTTCCACTTTGACAGCATGGTTATGGGGTGAAAAGTGGGGCCACAGCTGGCTCTGACTGGGGACTTAAACATTCCCATGTTTAAGAAATGAATCTTGAATCTCTGGTTTCACAAAGGGTAAATAAAAAGGACAGCAACACAACAAAATTGGAACAAGAACAAAGGAAAGGAAACAAGGGAAAGTAGCTAACCTAGGAAACACAAAAGAACAAACACAACTATGTACAATACAAGGGTTACCTATTTTCAATTTGCCATTTGATAAAGCTTCAAATCTTGACCATTGAAGGTCAGTGGTAGTACCTCACCATCATGATAAGCCAGCTTGAAAGAATTGTTTTCTAATGCTTGATGAATCACAAATGGCCCTTTCCACAGGCTGTCAAACTTCTTGTGCATTCCTTTAGGAGCATTACGTTTATCCCACAGCAGCACACTATCACCTATCACGAATTTCCATGGCCTTGCCTTCTTATCAAAGATCTCCTTCACTCGCATCTGATGTTGAGTGATATGATCAACTATCTCTGCTCTTTCCTCTTCCATCTTGCTCGGATAGAGGATCCTCTTTTCCAAACCATCTCTGTAAATGTCATCTTCAATTACTGTTCTTAGTTTATTTGTGGCCAGTTCCAAAGGTAAAGGAAGATTTGCTTCGGTCCCATAAACAAGCTCAAAAGGTGATATACCAATTGCTCTTTTCGGTGTTACCATGTCTGCCCACATTGCCTCATGAATCTTTTTATGCCAGTTCTTCTGATTATCTGATACTAACTACTTAACAATATTGATCAGATTTTTGTTACTGGATTCGGCCTATCCGTTTCCTTGTGGGAAATAATCTGATGAATGGCTAACAGTGATTCCATATTCAAAATAGAAGCTAGTAATCTCAACTGAAGAAAAATAGGCTACATTGTCCATTACTAACTTAAGTGGAACACCAAACCTAACCAATATGTTTTCTTTGAGGAATTTGCATACCACTTCAGAAGTTGTTTTCTTCGTTGCCTTGGCTTCCACCCACTTGGTGAAATAGTCAATGATAGTTATTATATACTGGTGACCAGCGCTGGATACTGGATTGATTGGCCCAATGAAATCAAGGCCCCACTACTGGAAAGGCTCTTCAATGATGATAGGATTCAACGGAAGAGCAGTTAATTGAGGACGTCCAGTGAACATTCTGCATTTCTCACACTTGGCTACCCATGCATATTAATCTCTGAACATACCGGGCTAGTAATAACACTGTCTCAATATTTTGAATGCTATCACTGAAGATGAAAAGTGCCCACCATAGGCCTCATCATGAAAAGTCTTCAATAATTTCTCTTGCTGCTGCTTATCTACACACCTAAGAAAAGTGCCATCAATTGCCTTCTTAAAAAGCTTACCATCCCAAATCACAAACTTAGCTGCCTTCAATCTGAGATCTCTCCTCTGTCTTGGCATCATGCCTTCTGGACACTCTCCATATGTTAGAAAATAAGCAATGTCTTCAAACCATATGTCCCGAAGACCCGCAACTAGGACTAGTTGTTTTTCTTCAGATTCTTCCAGCTCTTTTTCAGCTTTGTCTTCTGCAATTGCTCTACACAGAGCATTCCCCTTTATCAACTTAGTGGGCAGAATTTCTATATCATATTCCTATGTTTTTGCTATCCATGATCCTCTGGTATTGCACCCCACTTCTTGCTGTGTCAGCACACTTTTAACTGCTACATCCGGCACATAAACTACAAAATGTGAATGCAAGATGTAAAATCTGAAGTTTTTCAATGCCTTGACCACTGAAAATGCATGTTTTTCAATCTAAGAATATTTTAACTCATGATTTTTCAGAGGAACACTCATAAAAGCTATTGGAGCTTGTATGTCTTCATCATTTTTCTGCATAAGTATAGCTGATAAAGTATGTTCAGATGCATAACAATAAATAATAAAATCTCTTCTATAATCTGGATGACATAATACTGGAGCATGAGCAATGGCATTTTTAATATTTTGAAAAGCCTGCTTACCTTCTTCACTCCATTTAAAATTTGAATCACCTTTCATCATATCTATGATGCATTTAGTTGTTTCAGCAAAGTCTGGTACAAAATGCCTAAGGAAATTAACTTGGCCAAAGAATGATTTAACTCCCGTTTTATTTACTGGCAGACTTAATCTTCTGATGGCTTCAACACGCTCTGAATCAATTCTGATTCCTTCTTGAGAGACTATATGGCCAAGGATTTTTCCTTCTATTACACAGAATACAAACTTTTTTGGATTGAGGGAAATCCCATCATCTCGACATCTCTGCAATACTTTTCTCAAATCCTTAATGTGATCCTTTCTTTTCTTTGAAAATACAGTAAGATCATCCAAATATATTACTATGATTTGATCCTTCAAATCAATAAATGTCTTACTCATGCATCTCTGAAAGATGGCACCAGCATTGATGAGCCCAAAAGGCATCCGGCGGTATGCAAATGTACCCCATGGTGTAGTAAATGCCATTTTATACTGATCTTTTTCTTCAACTTCAACCTGATTGTAACCGGAGAACCCATTAAGCATAGACATCATTTCTGATCCAGCCACTATCTGCAGCAAGTAATCCATATTAGGAAGTGCAAAGTTATCCTTAAGAGATGCCTGATTCAAATTTTGGAAATCAACACAAATCCTGATTTCTCTGTTATTCTTCCGCACTGGCACTATATTACTATCCATGTGGAGTGATGGATAGGATAGATAATCCGAGCTTTCAACATTTTATCCACCTCCCTGAATATAGCATCTGCAACTTTAGGATTATAATTCTTTTTCTTCTGTCGGAAAGGCACTGCATCAGACTTCAAAGGAATCTGATGTTTTATTTTTCCATCTCCATAGCTTTTCAAATCTTCATAGCTCCAAGCAAAAACATCTCTGTATTCTAGAAAGAGCAGTTTGGCAGCTTCTTTTTCTTCAGGCGAACAACATTTACCAATGTTTATCATCTTGGGATTATTATCATCGCCAATATTTACTCCTTCATATTCACCAATATTAGGCCCTTTTCTAGCTCTTTTTTGTTTTACATAAGCATCATGCCTATTAAACAACTTCTCTAAAGATACAAAATAAGGAGGAATGATATCACTTGGTACTTGAACCTCATCAAATTGCTTTCCCTGGTTAGAATTTTCTTCCTCTTTTTCATGCTGATATTCAGAACTAAATTTGCCATTTTCTAGAAATAATTGCAAGCTTTTGTCATCCTCAAACACCTGCCATGAATCTATATTATCTGGGACAACAGCTCGATATACAACTTTAATCTGATACTTCTTGTTTTTAAAGTTCGGATGAGGCAACAACAAAGACGCAGAGACAGCCAATGAATCTTCTTTGGTATTCAGCTCTCTTGGTATTGCTTCAATAGAAAAGGCGTCTAGACCTTCTATCTGATCCCAAACTTTATTTCTGTAGTTTTTTAATCTGTGATTCTTCACTAAATATTGTCCTCTAACCTGCCTTACTATAAGCTCTGCATCACCTTTAGCTTTCAACACTTTAACACCTTTTTCTTTTGCTGCTACTAATCCCAGTAGTAAGGCTTCATATTATTGGTATTTCCAAACTCTAATTTGAATGCCATAGGTTCAGGTTCTCCTTGAGGAGGAATCAATACAACACCTGCACTTGATCCCAATGAAGAACAACTTCCATTAAATTCAAGAACCCATAAGTCTGATAATTCCTTTTCTTCACCTGATTTCTTTTCATTACCATCTTCATCCTTATTCCCATTTAGAGATTCTTCAGTAAAAAGCATGTAATTACCAAATTCTAGTTCTTGATAAAGTATTTGAGCCTTAGGATCATCTGATTTCATGACTGTATACTTCACCTTTTCCTCAAGCTCTAATCTGATTTTCTTATTCCCAATTGGTATGACAGCATGAGACCAATCCAACTTTATTTCTCCTCCTAAGTCTCTGCAAAAACTTCTACTTAAGAGAAGTCCATAGCTTGCCGAAATGTCAGCTACCAGGATAGTCATCAAAAGTTTCTTCTCAGGATGAGATGCCAAAGCTACCTGCGCATCCTTGATTTGGCCAATTAAAGGAACTTGTTTGGCATCCATCGAATAACATTTCCCATACACCTTAGTGAGATTAAGATTCAAAGCTTTGGCTACAGAATAAGGCATGACATTATCTGATGTGCCTGAATCTATTATACAATTACTTAATTTGCATCCATTAACATAGAGTGAAACATAGAAGGGAGGAGGTTTTTGTCCAGGCGACGTTGCTAATAGAATAGATTCTTCTTCTTTAAACAAATCAGCTGTTAATGTTTCATCCCCTTCTACCACAGTAGCACTATTATTTAATTCTGAAATATTTCCTTTACACCGTTCTACTATTCTTTTAAATTCTAAAGGATGCGATTTTAAATAATCCAGAAAAGAAATCTAAATTTTAGATTCTTCACAAAATTGAACAACATCAAAAGATAATTTATCTTTACCTGGCTGAAAGCTTGACGCCTTCTGATCAGTATCAGCACTGATTCTCATAGGACTAGGATCACTTTTATGAGGATTGTTGAAAGACTGGTTCTTTAATTTCTGATTCCTGGTGAGCACTGTATATGAGTTTCCATCTATAGTAGCATAGCATTCACCTTTATATTCAAAATCAGAGTCACACTCCACAAATAAATTTCCAGAGTCGCTAGTTGAGTATGTATCCTCTTCTACAACAGGAGCTGCTATATTCAGTTCATTGGTGGTCAATAACTGCATCATACGAGCAATTTCTGGGCAATTCTCATTAGTGTGATTTGTAGTCAAATGAAACACGCACATGTTTCCTTTTTTTGGTGCAGCTTCAATCTGCAACCTAGGTTGAGGGCCTGTAAGTTGCGGAAATCTATTGTCCATGTTTCTTCCGGGCATATTCTGAAAATTACGCTGATTAGAATTATTGAATCCTGGTAATTGCCTTTTCATAGCAACCAATTCATTGGACAATTTTTGAATCATTTCATCAGATGACAAGGTACTACTTGAACTTCCTTTATTTTGTAACTCTCTTTTCCATTTTCCTGCTGAAATTAAATCTTCTTCACATTCGATAGCTTTCTTTTGTGTATCCGCTAAATCTGTGGGATGTGCCTTTCTCAACTCATAATTGATATCCGGAGGCATGGCACTTATGAAAAATGTTTTAAGATTACCAACAGTAGGTCTATCTGCAACAAGGATTCTACTAACAATCTTATTGAAGGCAACTACAAAATCCCTCATGCTCATTTGAGGCTATTTTTTGATGGATGTTAATTGTGTCAATAAAAGATGCTCATCTTCTGCTGTCTTAAAATGATCTTCAAATGTTGTTCTCATTGCATTCCAATTGGTGATGGAACCATCATCCAGATGATAAAACCAATCCGCTGCATTGTCTGTTAAAGTCTCAACAAATAATCTCACAGCAACGTCCTCATGTGCCACCCCTAAAATATGAGTAGCAGCAAAGAAGGCTTTAATATGTTCATCAGTGGTGACTTTTCCGTCTCCTAAAAACTTAGAAAAAAAATTTCTTGATCCAACAGGGAGTGGGTGATAAGCTGTTAGTGCCAATGGTCCTACTGCAGCAGCCCATGGAGCAGCCATGACAGTTCTAGCACAGTATGGTGGAAAATTAACAACTGGGGGAGTAGTAGTACCGTGAAGTGTTAGCACTTGACAAGTGTTATGTGAAGTGCTTTGATTTCTAACAGGAGAAGAAGGCCTACTCTGACTTTTCCTTTCTCCTTTCTTTCTAGGAACTTCTAGGATGGGAAAACCAAGCTCTGCTAATGTATCAAATGTAGGATCTCGTCCACCCTGTTCTCTGGTACTCCTGAGGAATCTTATTCACTCCAGGATGATGTAGCTTACTGATCAAATGATTGTTTGTATCCCCAGCAGAGTCGCCAAAAATATGTTAGTAAATAGATTTGTCATTTCTTATTCCTTGTGACAATATGACTCTTGATGCCCGAATGATGAACAAAACCCACTTACAACAGTTGAAAAGCCATCTTCTGATGACTGGCTTTTCTCTGAATTGGTAGGTACAGCTCCCTATGTGAATGATTTTCAAAGAATTATGTTTGATTTCTAAATCTAATCCAGGTATGTTCTTAACTTGAGAGCATGAGAGGCTAACCAAATTAACTCTAACTAAACTTAATTCAGGCAAGGGGAAATGCTTCTAATTTATGACCAAGCAACAAACTCACAAATCCTATGAATCTGAATGCTTAGTAACTATCTATAGAAATGCAAATAAACTTCTTCTGAAACTTTCCCTGAATCTTCCAAAGCACATCCTACTCTAGTTGATTTAGACCTTCATCATGAAAGAACGGAACATCCTTCCTTTCTTCTTGCAATTCAGATTGTAAAAGAAAGAAACAAAAAAGCATCAACTAACTAAGTGGAACAGAAAATTATTGACATACAATCCTCTTTATTGGCTCCGCAATATTAAGTCTGATACATCAACAATTTTGCCAACCTCTTCATTTACTTTTACAACAGTATTATAGAGATTACATCATATGGCCTTCCTGAGAATGCCAAGTGTTTCAACTTCTGAAATTTGAAAGGACTTAGGACAGATGCTCTCAAAATTACAACAAGAAGGAGCCAAAATGACTTTGACTCTTCATCTGATTCGCCTTCAAGAAGGTGAAATGAAAAGACTTCATCAATCCAATATGATTTACAATAAAACATCAAAATTAATGAATCATAAAATGGAAATGACACTAGATAGCTGCATGCTAGTACTCATGAAGGAATCATCACTGCCAACATTCGCTCTTTGTGCTACTGAAATGAATCTGACATAACTCAACTCCCCTGATCAGAGTGACATATTCCCTGTTTATAAATGTTCAACCATTGCACTGTACCAAACCTCTTCTTTGTCTTCATTTAATAATCTTTTCTTTTATGCCAAGCTCGGGTGTCAAACCACATGACGAAATCTCGCTTTGCCTCTAAGAATCTTCCTCCCAATCAAAGGAAAATGGGAACTGTAGATTCACCTCTGCCGATGAGTCTTTGAGACCCACCGCCACGCGTCCGCATCTCGCATGATCGCATAACATGTTTTTAAATTCATGCGATCATGCGACCGCTCTATGAATAGCGCAATATTTAATAACTATTCCATCTCATCGTCGCACTTGCGTTGTTGGCCTTCGTGGGTCCCAGCAAAACACACTCCCATTTGCCCGAGCTTTCATTTCGCCTTGTCGCATAAAACACTAACTGAGTGAGCGAGTACACGTGGCAAGATCCCACATGATCGCATAGAATCTCCCACACCATAGTGGCAAAGCAGGAAGCCGTCGATTAAGTATCTACCACTCTTTCAGACCCACGGGCTACATGTCCACCTCCCGCTAAACCGCAAAGCATATTCCTTCCCACAGCGGCGAAGCGGGAACCATGGATTTGGAACCAGGAATATTCTAACCGCGTACAAAAGCTTTCGGACCCACCAACACGTGGCACAATCTCGCATGATCGCAAGACCGGTTTCTATGTCATGCGATCTTGCGGGAACCTTAGATCTAGGGACCTCAGGGCTTCCACTGTCTTGTCGTTGACTTTTCACCACTACTCGGGCTCCCATTTCGTATCGTCGCATGATCGCAAGGTACTATTTTATTTCTTGCGATCATGCGACCACTTTGAAGAGAAGCACTTCTTTTAAACATACACAGTCAATAACCATGATACTTATGCACATGCCTCTTAACACTATAAAGTTCGGCTTCATTGAATCTTAATCATCTCTGCACTAAGAAGCTCCCAGTGAATTGGATTTAAATAATGAACTTCTTTCAAAATTACCATAATGAAACCTTGTCCAAAAAGATCCCAAATAATCTTCAGTTCAATCCATTCCATGACTGTCCACGCTTTGCTTTTTGCAATGCACACACTATTATATAAAGTGAAATCTGAATGATTCAATGCTGATTCTGTCACAACATCCATCACATGAAGAGTCCTCTCCTGATTCTTTTGAATGTCTGAAACTCAAACATCATTCCTCTTATTGAAAAGATCATCAATAGAGCACCATTTTCTTTGCCAAGTTGGGGTCTATAACCTACCCAATGTAGAAAGACCTTTAGAACAACCCACCCGGCTCAGAGAAAGAAAAACAATGATAGGGAAACCTGGCAAAGAAAGCCTACCTAAAAAGACTTAGACCTAGACTGAGACATGACCAAACATAGCTATGAGACCAAAACCTTCCACTTTGACAGCATGGTTATGGGGTGAAAAGTGGGGCAACAAATTTCACAAAATCTTATGTAATAATAATTATCTAAATTTTCAATCTCACAATCTATATCTGGTCTTGTCCATATATCAAGATACACATTTGACCTTCCATGCCTGTCTTTCCTGTGCATATATTATCAACCGACCTGGAATGAGTGGGGGCATAAAACAAAAGCAGCAGCAGCTGATAAGATAAACTACGTGTAAACTCCAACATATGTTAACCTTCCCTCCTGCCCAGTGTCACACTTACTTATTATAATTATAACTCATCCAAAGAAGCCCATCTGTTTCTTTTAAGCTCCATCCCCTCTTCTA
This sequence comes from Chamaecyparis obtusa, assembly GCA_027943335.1. Classification (NCBI taxonomy): domain Eukaryota; kingdom Viridiplantae; phylum Streptophyta; class Pinopsida; order Cupressales; family Cupressaceae; genus Chamaecyparis; species Chamaecyparis obtusa. The sequence goes on from BSBK01009475.1 coordinate 439,701, forward strand.
TTTTATCTCTGAAATTACTCTGCTAATAAATCAAGTGTGTCATTTTCCGTTCAGGAGAGAAGATTGGGTATTTGTATTTTGTTGTTGTTGTTAACATGGCTTCCACTGCAAGAGTATGCATTCCTGTACTTGCTTTTGCTGTGATTTCTTTACTTAAATAATCTCAACTCTGTTTTGGAGAGTAAAATTGCATAACTAGTTATGCTCAACAAGATCTTAAGCTTACTTTTGTTGTGGGTATTGTTGTGAAATAAATATGCAGGCTTACTGGAGAAGTTTGGTTTCAAGGTATAGGAATTCTCTACCACTTTTCAAGTCTACCCAATTCAATAAGCAGTATCACCATGCAGTGCCCCTCCACAGGGGAATTCCTGAAAAATCACAGGCCTTGAGGTTGGATCTTTCAATCCTATTTATTCATCTTCTATGGTAGCTTGGATATTATACTAATGTTTTCTGCTTCATTTCAGATCTCTATGTATATGTTTGCAAAATGAATTTGAATCTTAAAACAGGAGTAAAGTGTGGAATTTCATATAAACTTTGTTATTAACTTAGTGGAAGAAAGATCAAATCAAATGAAACCAGAGATATATCTATGCTGATTTCTATGTAACAGTGATAATAATTAGAGTTTATATTATTTAGTTCATTTTGAATGAATAAGTAAACTCCATGAACAATGGTTTCTTTACCTAGGGCCATAACTATTAATATTATTTAGTTCATTTTGAATGAATAACTAAACTCCATGAACAATGATTTTACAGTTAAGTGAAGATTTTTAGGAATGAATATAAGGTTTTTGCACAGGGCCAAAACTAACAACAAGAACTTCTTCCTTGGAATTTTATTTTGTTTACGCTAGAATCTGGAGAACTAGTTGGTTTGATCTAATATTGTTAAGTTTCAGCACATATTTCTTATAATCTGAAATGATTTTTCATAGATATAAAACAACAAAGCCCTTCACCTCATTGAATGTTAGACAGTGACTACGTCAGTAGGTCATGTTGGCATCCTATTCTTTGGGTGCTTATAAAAGTACCGTTGCATGCATGGAATATTATATATATATAGTTTTGGTTCTACTTAGAAAGGTGTTTCATAATATTTAGAAATGTATTGTTATTATCTATATATTGTGTAAAATTTTAACATAATATTTTCTTTTTATCTCCTTATTTTTTAATCTCCTTATCTTGATGCAAAATATGATAAAAGATTTATAAAATCATTAATCCATAAACACCCATATAATTATACTCATAAAAGTATTGTAATATGCCTTCTAATATGTCTCGAATGTTTTCATATTACTATGAATTTATAATTGTCTAGATTTTTTATTATCACTATTTTAGATCATACTCATGATTCATCATTTGTTTTTTCTTCTGTTATTCTCTTCTATCATCATTGTGCATTCTCCTTATGATAGAGATCTTAGGCTCTTGATGTTACAATTTCAAATCCCACAGATGATTGGTATCGTGGATATAAAAGGTTTTTTTCTTTCTTTTTTACTCTCCTAGCTTGGTATTTTTATGTTGTTGGATTCTTCTATCATTTTTCCATTCTCCTCATTTGGTCTTTTCCTCCTTATAATAGATGGTTGATAGGGATTCTTTTATTATCATTTTTTATTTTTCTCACGTCATATTTTCCTCCTCATTTGGTCTTTTCCCCCTTATAATAGATCATCGATAGGGATTCTTCTATTATCACTTTTTTATTTTTCCCACTTGATATTTTCCTCCTCATGAGGATCATGGATCATAGATCATAGAGTGAGATTCTTCTATAATTTTTTATTCTCCTGGCTTGGTCTTTTCCTCCAAATAATAGGTTATTTAGTGGGATTCTTCTATATCATTTTTTATTTTCCTTACTTCATATATTTTCATTCTCATAATGAATCATAGATTTTAATTCTTGTATCATCATTCTTTATAATGAATCATAGATTTTAATTCTTGTATCATCATTCTTTATTCTCCTCAGTTGATCTTTTCCTCCTTATAATGAATTGTGGACAAATTGTGGACGAGATTCTTGTTCTCTTCTTTATGATGATGAATCATAAAATGTGATCTCTTCTTTATGATGAGGAATCATAGAATGCGATCTGAAATGCTAGATATAAATGTTTTTGCAATTTTAAATGCAAACTACGTATTTCCAATATTATGAAACTTTAATCTTAGTAGTCATTTTTATTGGATTTGATTTGCAGATTAGTGAAAGCTGATTTTTTCCCAGTATATGCCCTATTTGGGTTGGTCCTCCTACAGCTATTGATGGGTTTTATAAACCTGAAGCAATTATTGGTGCATTGCCCTAGTGTGTATGTGCACAAGAAGAAGAGAAAGACAATACCAGAAGTAGTACAGCCTGACACTGTGGCTCAAATGGCTGAGAACTTTTATAACAAGAGCTGGTTCAGGCGACTAGGCCAGATTGTTCATAAAGATTATGAATTTGCCAAATTAATGCCTTGGTCGACACTTCAACGAGACATCAAGTGAGTATATTTCATATTTGTTCAATTACAATACCCATATATATATTTCACTGCATCATTCTTCATTCATGTTTTCTTCCTAGTTATTATTTGCTTTTTATGTGTGAGTGTGCAGGGAGATACCTGTTGAGTCTCTCAAGTCAGTTGGAGTGGAGATATGAATATTGCACCTACAGTACAGTCTTCATATGTATGATAGATAGTGTATAAATAAGCTAGCCTTTTATTTTCATAGTTTAGTTCAATGGGTGGGTTTTTTTCCTTGCTTTTTTTAATCTCATTTTTTGTGAGATTTATTTTGTTCCTCTTTATGACTGTTTTGTAATGGGTCAGGGTATTTTCCTTTTATATTTATATTATATAAAAGGGTTGTAAAAGATAGCAATTTTGGTCTCAAATATGTAGAATGGTGTATTAAAAATGTATATTCATAAATTGTATATTCAAAATAAATGTATAAATAATTTGAAGATGAGATTAAATTTAGTATATTTTCTAGTTTCATAAAATTTGATGTATACGGTTCTTTTTTAATATTGAAACTAATTTGAGAGAATTTTAATTGTTTGGTTATTAGTATTGAAAATGATTTGTGGAAGAATGTTGTGTTTGCTTTTAATTTTTTTTAATATATTGTATTATATACTTGATAAGTGTATATTTAATTTTTTATTTTTTTTAAATGTATTATAGATATGATATATATATTTTATAGTTTTTAATTATTTTCAATTTTGTAATTGTGTTTATAAACACAATTCAAGCAACAACTTATAATTAGTGAGAATTTCTAATTAGTGAGAACTAGGTAATTTGTCTTTTAAAAAATATGACATACATATATTTGAGCCTATTTCATATATTTTTAATTAGTCAGTTTTGTGATTTTGTTTATAAACATGATTCGAGCAACAATTACTAATTGGTGACATACATAAATTTAAGTTTATCTATCCACATGTATCATCTTGTCCTATCTATCCATATGTATCATCTTGTCCTATCTATCCACATTAATGCTTGTCCTATCTATCCACATTAATGCTTAAATGAAGATTTCAAAAGGAAATATCGAAAGGAAATAATTATTTATTAGCGATTTGGAAATGAACTTTAACCGCATGTTGTTTGGCTAGCTTTTATAAAAATTAGTTTTTATGAATACTAAAAGCTAGTAGAGCTCTATTGTTGTACACATATGGCCTTATTTCACAAGTAGTTGATTAAAACTCTTTAGTATTTCATTTATAAACTATCAAATCACCTAGCTTTTAAACACCAAAAATTATTAGAAAGTTTATTAGAGCTTCATTGTCATAATAAAATTTTATTAGAGCTTCATTGTCATCTATACATGGTCTTATTTCACAAAGTAGTTAGATTTATATTCCTTAGTGTTTCATTTGCAAACTATCAAACCAGCCCTAGATTCTCTTAAGGTTAATTCCATAAAATAACATTGATTTTATTTCACAAAGTAGTTAGATTTATACTCTTTAGTGTTTCATTTGCAAACTATCAAACCAGCCCTAGATTTTCTTAAGGTTAATTTCATAAAATAACATTAATTTGTAGACACTACTTCCCCCTTACACTACTTCCCCCTTTAATTAAGTTATGGCACACTTTTCTCATTTAATTAAGTTATGGCCTAATTTAGAATTGCAAAGTCCACAACTATATATGTAGGTGGACTTTAGTGTACTCGTGCATGAAGATGATAATTTACCATGTTAGTACATACATGATTGTATATATTCTCATGCAAACTATTTAAAATATATATAGCTAATATTGTATGTTAATTGCCCTAGATTTTCTTAAGGTAAATTCTACAAATAATATGTAGGTGGACTTTAGTGTATTAGTGCATGAAGATGATAATTTACCATGTTAGTACATACATGATTGTATATATTCTCATGCAAACTATTTAAAATATATATATAGCTAATATTGTATGTTAATTGCCCTAGATTTTCTTAAGGTAAATTCTACAAATAACATTAACCTTTAGACACTATTTCTCCCTTTAATTGTATATATTCTCATGCAAACTATTTAAAATATATATAGCTAATATTGTATGTTAATTGCCCTAGATTTTCTTAAGGTAAATTCCACAAATAACATTAACCTTTAGATACTACTTCCCCCTTTAATTAAGTTATGGCACACTTTTCCCCTTTAATTAAGTTATGACCTAATTTAGAATTGCAAAGTCCACAACTTTAGTGTACTAGTGCATGAAGATGATAATTTACCATGTTAGTACATACATGATTGTATATATTATCATGCAAACTGTTTAAAGTATAAATAGCTAATATTGTATGTTAATTTTGATAGGGTGGAAATCTCCTTTTTAGCCTTCTGTGGACAAGTTACTTTGAAACTTTGAAATATAGTTATTTTTTTCTCTACTCATTTTATAAATATTTTGTATTTTATTTTATATCTAAAAGTAAAATTTTAGACATGACTTATTGTGGTGGATGAGATTAGATTATAAATAGAAATAATTTATAATATAATTAAAAAGTATAAGTTATATTCATAATTTATAGTTTGGTGAACTTGACATTATGATGATGGTTTGTGGTCAATTTATTCTTCTTTAATCTTGGATCTTTTCTTGTAAAGTAAAATAGAAGTCAAATAAATACCATCTCTATTATAACCTCTTATTTCGTATATCTCAACTCTAAGATTAGGGGTTCCTTTGCCCATTTCCATTTTGTTATTCTTCTTCCAAAACATACTACATGCTACAAACTAAATCCTTTTTTTCCATTTCCATTTATGCATTCCTCTACAAAAACCTACTACAAACTAAATCCTTTTTCATTCTCCTACTATTTCTAGGAGCACACATTGAACTCTTGTTGGAGTTACACATTGTATTCATGTTGGATCCACATTTTAAGAGTTCCTTGGAAGTCTTTATAAGTTTCCAATTCATCATATAATGACAACTTTCTCCTAAGGTTTTCTTCCCTATTGAAATAGCTTCAACTATAATTATCAAAGTTGTTATTCTTTCTTATGTGAAGAGTATAAAAAAGAAAGGTTGTGTGGTCACATGATCAATTTTTTAAGAGGACCTTGTTATAAATTATAGAGATTGTTTTATGGATTGAGCTACTTCTATCAACTCACTAAATTGAAGAAAATATTTATAATCAAGAACTATACTAATCAATCGATTGCAAAACTTATGTTTAAGAGTAGAAAATATTATATAAGTAAATTTAAAGAAAATGTTTATAATCGAGAACTGTACTAATCAATTGAAAAACTTATGTTTAAGAATAGAGAATATTGATGCAGGGGCATTCTTGGTCCTCGGTGAATCTGCATGGTGGTGTGTTACTTGGCCAATGTTACTCGGTTGTAGCCTTAACTGATGGTCTCAGTTATTGAAGGAATCTCAGTCGCTGAAAGAACTCGGTGAGACTTCTTATGCTCGGTGGAACTGGTGCTCGGTAATGCTTGCGTTGCTCAGTGTTGCTTAGCTTGGTCGGTTGTTTCACTGGTGCTCGGTAGTTTTGGTTTACCGACTGGAGTTCTATGTGATTTGTTGGGCCGACTTGGTGCATTTATTGTTGGTAGCTATTGTTACAGGCCGACATGTTGAATTTAATTATTGTAAGGCTATTTGAGAGCTAACTTGTATTGCATTTAATATTTGTTAGGAGGATTTAATGGTTTCATCCAACTGACTTGTGGCTAATGATTAGTATTTAAGGGGTGTTTGGGGTAGTTGTTTAGGGGAAGTGAGCATGACTTAGAGAGATCATGAAAAGGAGATCTGAGGGTAGCAGATAAGAGAAGTTGTGGAAAAGTTCCTATGGGATCTTGTAGATCAGATTGTTATTTGATAGTTTGTGATAGCAGAGCTAGTGGTTTGCATACTTGGAGACAAGGAGATTGCTTGGTGGCTTGTGAGCACAAGTTTAGATCTACCTTAGGGTTTCCATCAGTTGCTGATAGTTTTCAAAATTGAACTAGCTGGTGTTGTTGTATTGGATCTTGATGATTTTACAGAATTATTTTTTATTGTAATTGGCCCTAACCCGAAAGGCCTTATAGCTGGGCATGTTAATGAAAATCTATTGAAATAATTGTTGTGTTGTGTATTTCCGTTGTGCTGTTCTAAAGTTGCAAGGTTTGGACTGTCCTTAACTGGATCCACCATCCCTTGGCTACGTCAAATATTATAAGAAGATATGAAGGAATTGTTTTAGGGGATTTAAAGGACCTCATCAAATATGAGGGATGTACGTTCCAACCAAAGTCTCTTATCCAATCAATACTTACAGAAAACCAAAGTCTCTTATCCAATCAATACTTATAGAAAAGAAGGGGATTTTCTAGTGCACTTGGAATTGATAAATTCTAAGGGAGGAATGGTCCAATGCCACCTCACTTTTACTAGCACTCTGATGAGCTAGGGAGATTAATCAAATCAAAGAGATATTAAAGAACTATATGTAGAACTATAAATACTAAGATAACTTATTAATACAAAATGATAATAGAAAGAGAAGGTTACTGAGACCAACTGGCAAACTCTACAAATTCTCTGGACCTTAATGGAGAATCCTCTTGTTAATGAGATAGAGTAACAAGGGGTGGGACATCTTTTATGAGGTGGTGATCATGTAGAATATGGATGACTTTCACTTTTGAAGTATAAACATTGAAGGTGATGGAATGACTTTTTATTACTACTCTTTTTACATTTGAGATTTTTGAAGTGTGATTTTCTATCATGGCTTTAATAGCCGGTGCTCAAAATGGTAGGTGGCAAGCACAGAAAGGAAAAGAAAGAAAAAAAATCAAAGTAGAAGAAACATTATGTGACTAATGAAGAAGCGATAGTCTAGACTTTGTGGCTTTTTTAATCAAGAAATCAATAACCCTGCACTTAGACAGTGGATGACCCATATCTAGGAGTTGGCCAAATAAATGAATGGTTCTATAGGGATGAGTATACCTTCAATAATAGCTACTTCTAAAATTAGATGGAATACATTCAACATAACTCAATCACTTTCATGTGTGTAAAAAATTATATAACAACCAGTTCCTACCTTCTCCACAATGACATTTAGAGATAGTGGCCCTCCTAGTTGAGTTATATTTCAATTATTTTTTAGATAATCTTAATGATATCAAGAGGAGGTTGATATGTTTACAATTGGTCATAAAAATGATTATAATGAAGTTGGAGGTAATTTTTTTTGTAGAGGCTACTTCATTTTTCTTAGAGTTCTAAGATTCAAAGGAGGTTGAAGAAAAAAGTTAGAATATGGGTGAAAATGTAATTGTATGATAGAGGGATTGTCTTTCTCTTAAGTTCTTCAGACTTCTTTTGATACTATGTTAGACAAGTAGGGTTGGAAGTAAATTCTTTTCTTTTGATATTATGTTAGACCATGGGATTGGGGTAGAAGTTTTTGAAGCTTCGACCTATTTGTTTGGATGGTGGTATGGTGTAAATAATTTCATAATTATTTTTCTATTTGATTTGATACCATCTTTTGATACTAACAATGAGGTTGGAGGTAGAATGTTTTTGAAGCATAGTGTGATTTTAATTTCATAGTTATTTTTCTATTTGATTTGATATTTTGTCAACTAACAATACAATAAGGAGTTTGGGCAAAGATATTTGTAGTTGATTTGATATCTCATCAACTAACAAGGCAATAAGGAGCTATAAGGAGCTTAGACTAGATACTTATGTTGACTTATTTCTCATCAACTAACAAGGCAATAAGAAGCTTAGACTAATACTTGATTTTTCTCTAATTTTGATGGTTCTATATTATTTAAAAAATTGTTATATTCATAAAAATCTTTAGGAAACCTATTAAATTGCTAGTCACAACATATAATCAAAGTAATATTTAAATTTTAATATCTTTTTACAAAAATAATATTAATCTATCAGTGAAAAAAATAAAACCAAACCCTATACATATGATGGCTTATCACGACATATAATCAAATAATTAGTAATATTTAAATTTAATATCTTTTCAAAAAAAATAATCTATCAGTGAAAAAAATAAAACCAAACCAATACATATGAATACCATAATAATGAATGATAAATATAAAGATCAAAAATCAAATCTCTGAAAATCAGTAACATCATGAAACAAGAACCCACAAGAACATGTTACTTGTAAAATTATATTTATTGCATTGAGGAAGGACCTTAATCAAAGTGTGAAATTTTCCTATTACAATATGGAATGCGTTTTTAATTTTATAGATATTCCACTTAAAACTGAAATGTATTAATATTAAGCACATTGGTTTAAAGCATAGAGATAGACCCATTTTCTCTGTGTTTTATCTTCAAGGTTACATGATTGTTTTGCTCTTGATATGAAATGTTACCACTATTGTTATTATCCACATTCAAAAGCACTAGACCCATAAGAGTTTGCATTGGCAATTTTCCCACAGTATAAATGAGCTTAGAAACTTAAAATGTTTGGCAACATACAACTAACTCATGCTTGAATTTCTCTGTTTTCTCATAACATCAACATTATTAATAACATCTCTGCAACAAGATACAAAGATCCATGTAAAGATAACAACAACAATTCACATATGTATAGCACTGGCAAGGTAAAGTTTATCTATAATCAAGCCACCTTCATTCATCTACCTTATGTTTCTGTAACTCCAACAGATGTTATAGTATCCACAGGTTCATGACTGCTAATCAAGACATGAGAAATACGTGGGTTTAATAGTAACTATTGTTTAAAAATGTCATTCAACAAATGTGCTCAGTAAAGATCAGTTATCTCAGGCATGGACTTGCATGGATTTGGAAAGATGAGTCTCCCTGTCTGTGGTGTGACTCACTCGCCTGAAAAAGCTGTTGTTCCTGAAGTCTTCAGATTTTTGTAGGGCAAACTCAGGGTCCTTCACTTCAGGCATGCTTTTCCTTTTCTTCTTGTCCACAGTCACACTGGGAGAATGTAGCAGTTGCTGCTTCATTGTAAGAGACCCCATTAATAATGCCATCAGGGTCATCCCAAATATTGTATATATTGGTACAAAATCAGGTTTCAGAAACCTGCAAACAAATACAACATTGAAAACAAACATGGTAAAATTATATGGATAACTTTTCTACACAAAAAATGTTCAGAAAAATCACTTCATAAACCAAATCTACCTATGGTAGAAGCCCATCAAAATATTTAAGGAAGCTTTGGAAGGCTGTAAAGTAAAATCATATTTGCCATCTTAGGAGATGAAAAAAATCAGAAAACTTCATCAATGATTTAGAACCATGAGGAAATCAATAAGTCCAGCTAATTGTGAAAGTTTGATAAAGTTAGTTTTGCAAATCTTGTCCTACCAAATCAAGTTTTCAGAAAAAATTCCTCGATAAACCAAATCTACCAATAGTAGAAGCCCAATAAAATTGTATATGCAAGCTTTAGAAGGCAAAATTATAACAAAACTGCTGTGATAAAAACCCAGTAAAATCATATTTGCCAGCTTGGGAAATGAACAAAAAAAACAGAAAACTTTTTGAATGATTCAGATCCATGAGGAAATCAATAAGTCCAGCTAACTGTGAAAGCTCTTGATAAACTTAGTTCTGCAAACCTTATAATACCAAATGTTGAAAGAAGGCATGCCTACCATATTCACATAAACAAAAATCTTCCAAAATAATTGTTCTCTGTTTTTATTTTAAATTTGTACAACTGTTCTAGTGCATCTAATGCAAATCATTTAGAACAAACCCCAAATTTTCCCAATGACTCTATAACCAGCTATGCAAATCACTTACATTAAACCCCAAATTTTCTCAATGACTATAACCAGCTATGCAAATCATTTATATTAAACCCCAAATTTTCCTAGTGGCTCTAAAACCAGCTATAAATGATTCAGATCAAGAGGAAATCAATAAGTGCAGCTAATTGTGGGAGTTTGATAAAGTTAGTTCTGCAAACTTTGTCCTACCGAATACTGAAAGAAGGCATACCTAAAATATTCATATGAGCAAAAATCTTCCAAAATAATTGCTCTGTTTTTTTTTAATTTGTCCAACTTTCCTAGTGCATTCATTACAAATCATTTATAATAAACCCAAATTTTCCCAATGACTCTAAAAGCACCAGTTTTGCAAATCATTTGCAAGAAACCCCAAATTTCCTCAATGACTGTAAAACCAGTTTCTGTCTGTTCTTACTCCAATTTAGTCTTATTCAGAAATAAAACAAGTACTTTAAAACCTTAACATCAAGACATCTCTGGTTTCTTTGACCTCACAAAAACATCCACAAAACGATGGGAAGTCAAGATTGAGTGCATTGCAAACAGAGCATGATTCCTGAACTTATGGATCATGGGTATTTGCATATCTTACTCCACCTTACAGTGTATAAAAATGCTATTTTCTCCTAAGGAGGGTCAAACTGATCAATACTCTAAAGTTAGTAAGATGTAAGATGATAATTAAGAAACTTTTTTATAATGTTTCAAATCACATTACATATCTATTATATCAGAATGTAAGAGTAATCTAAAATATTGATAAAACATAGCTGTAGACACAGCAAATTATCAGTATGATAGATTGTAAAAATCTAATGCAAATTATCAGTATGATAGATTGTAAAAATCTAATATCATTAAGATAGATCCATCCTGAAAGCACTCACAACACTAAAAGATTCAAGAGAAAACAGATTACTAAAACAATCCATGGACTATACAGCTTTGTGAGCCAACCTTAGGGATCCTGAAGCTGCTTCTCCTCCATGGGATGATGATGATGATTGTGAGCCATGGTAAGGCTGCATCCTAAATTGGGTATAGTTAGAAATCTGTCTTGTCTTCTGATACTTTGACAGAATGCCATTCCAATAAGCCTGTAAATTTCATCACCGTAATCCTAACTTCCATAATCCAAGCATTGTGCAGAAAATTCCTAGTAAATCTAACAGTAGAAGAAAAATTATACTGATGGTTTTAGTACCTAGATACTTACCGTTGCTCTCCAAGCCATTGTGGATTTTTTGGTTAGTCTGATCAGATGATGTTCTTGACTGCTTAGGATGGTTTTTCTTCAGTTGAAGCTGTGTATTTAAACAGTAAGTAAATGTTTAAACAAGCATGGAATTTGTGAACTTAGAAACTTGGTGCTTCAGAAATCCACCACGTAGCAACAGCAACCAGAATGGCCGCCACATCATATTTTTTGGGGAGCGTGATATCTTTGCAAATCAAATATTTATGTGTGTGAGATTTGAATCAGTCATATGATCACACCTATCAAATTTGAGAGTTCATTGTCAAATGGGATACTAGCCAGTTTTGTTATTGGCTTCAATTATTGCAACGGTTAGCACAATTCCACCCCAACCTATAGGATTTTGAGCCTAGAGAGCCTCCCATTAGAAACCCAGATATTATTAATGAAAGTACATATAAAATCTCTTTGTCAATTGTTTATTTTTATCATTTTAAAGTTGAGACCTGTATGCTTTAAAAGAAATGAACCTTTGTTTTATAATATAATGGTTTAGGATTAAAAAATATAAAAAAATTTGGAAATTCTTTGTCATCGTACATCTGTTCATTCATGAATATATAAGTTGATGAGGTATCAGATCGTCTTTTAATTATCTTACTATTATATTATTGTAATGATCTCACAAAATGGCCAAAGTTACATAACGCAATCATCTTGTAATAATCAATTATATGCTTTCAGGAAAAAGTTTGAGACAAACAAGTGGAGGCAAAGGCAAATAACATAGACCTCTTGCTATCTAGAGACATAAACTTACAATTACCAATCTCGATGTCCTCCTCATCCACACAAGAGTCCAAAAATGTAGGAATAAAATCCATTGGCAATGTCACCTTCAACATCTTAGCAATCTCCTCCACAACACATTAGAGATAGATTTGGCACCTATTAACTCCATGAAAGTGTGCTAGGAAATAGTCATGTTGAGCCACCATTACGTAAATTGGATCATATATATAATTATGAAGCAAGTATGAACAAACAATTATTTAAGAGCATAGAGGCACATGAGAGGGGTTGAGCAACATCAAATACATTCCACCTTCCCTATGTATACCCAAGATCAAATAAAAGTTTAGCCATCACTAAAAATATATAAACACTACGAGACCCATCCACATCCTTTTTAGCTCTTGAATTCCCACCATCCATTATCGCAAAGTGAGGCTCATAATATCTTTGTATGTGAATACCATGAAATCCACCATAGCCTCCTCACTAGATAAATGCCTCTTGTGTACTTTGGGGATCTCCACTTTCCTTTTTTTTTTGAAGTGTCACCTTTCTTTTTACCACCCAAATATCTTAAACCCTCCACATATGTCATTGCCAAGCCACCTCCACAACAATCAAGACACATAATGAATAAGAGGTCACCCCATCTATGTTATAAATATTAATAACTCTATATACAATATCATTTGAGTCCAAATCATTGCTCTCACCTACACAAATTGATGTAGGAGCATCTTGGGTTTATGGAAATCTTGGATCAACCAAAAATATGTTAGAGCTTGTTTGGCTACTCAGTAGCTTGTTTTGTTTTCTCAATAACTTCTTCTGAATTCTCGGTGAAGTGTTCTTGTTAGTCATTAGCGAGCTCGGTTACTATTTTGTTGTTTCCTTTACCGAGTTGGTTCGGTCTGTTCAGTGTTGCTCGGTTCTTGAGTTTATCGACTTGTGGAATTTAATTGTTTGATGTTGGCCGACATGCGCAGTTAATTTTGGTTGTGATATTAATGTTGGGATCGATCATTGGGAAACATGTGGACCTAAATCTAGGTTGTTGCTTTCTCCAATGGTGGATCTAAAGGATCTTTAGAGCCGACCTGTTTGGTGGCCTCTTGTATAAATAAGTAGAGATGTTCTAGGATTAGGGAGGTAGTTTTAGTAGAGGAGAGAATCTAGACACTAATACATTTGGGGGCATTTTGCGACGGCTATGTGTCGCAATTGCGACGGCTATGTGTCGCAAAAGCAACACCCATAGACGTCGCTATTTTTTAGTCGCAAATTGCAACGTCTATGGGTAGCCGTCGCAATTGCGACACATAGCCCGTCGCAATGTGGCTAAGATTTGTTAGCGGCATGGGCGTCGCCCCCCCGTCGCATGGCTTCGGAGGGCCGTCGCAATCGCGACGGGCCTCCCAAGCAATTGCGACGGGCGCCTGCATCGCATTACGACGGGTTCCTGTCACAATTGCGACGCCCGTGGGTGGATGAAAAAAAAAAAATTATTTAATACATTGCTAATGAACCACATTAATGCTTTTTTCTTTCAACAAATGAGGACAGCCATTGTAAAGACAACATGATAATGTACACTCACTGTAAGGACAGTCACAAATGAGGACATCTCACAGTGACTGTCCCTTGTGTAATTGCCACTTGAATGTATTGCTATTCAGCCACATTAATGCTTTTATTCTTCAACAAATGAGGATAGTCACTCTAAAGACAACATGATAATGTACATTATCATGTTGTCTTTACAGTGACTATCCTCATTTGTTGAAGAAGAAAAGCATTAATGTGGCTGAATAGCAATACATTCAAGTGGCAATTACACTAGGGACAGTCACTGTGAGATGTCCTCATTTGTGACTGTCCTTACAGTGAGTGTACATTATCATGTTGTCTTTACAGTGTCAATATATGCATTATTACTTAAACTGAAGAGTACTCTAAATAATATGTCATTGTGGAGTTCTGATTGCTTCCAATTTGATATACGCTTGTTCTACTTATGTATCCAGCATCATGTAAGAAAAGTTGATGCTTTTAAAATAGATTCATTTAGCCATGAAATGCCTGTGCATGTCACATACAAGATTCCAAGGCCCAAAACTGATTACTCATTATAATTCATGTACAGAATGATAATCAACCACAACGAGGCATGCGTAGGCGCTGCTTAGATTTTGAGGCATCCGAAGCTCGTAGAAGAAACTTGACCAATGGCTCATGGAATGCAACAAACTTATTGCCTAAAACAGGAGCATTGGTAACCACAGATGATGGTTTTGAAAAGAACACTTCACCATCAATGTCACGTGAGGGAACTGCAATTTCTGATGGCAAGCAACTTGTAGTATATAAGAGAGATGCAGGTACAGATGCTGGGAATACATTGCTAATGAACCACATTAATGCTTTTTTCCTTCAACAAATGAGGACAGTCACTATAAAGACAACATGATAATGTACACTCACTGTAAGGATAGTCACAAATGAGAACATCTCACAGTGACTGTCCCTTGTGTAATTGCCACTTGAATGTATTGCTATTCAGCCACATTAATGCTTTTCTTCTTCAACAAATGAGGATAGTCACTCTAAAGACAACATGATAATGTACACGGGCTGTAAGTGTACATTATCATATTGTCTTTACAGTGACTATCCTCCTTCAAGTGGCAATTACACAAGGGACAGTCACTGTAAAGGCAACATGATAATGTAGAGAAACGTTGTCATTTGTATTTTCAACAGTGCCGAGAGAGATTCCCTCCGTGAAATCACAGCTACAATTTCTGAGTACGTTGGGTTTATTTTTCTTTTGTCATTATTATGTAATCTGGTATTCAGCTGTTACAGAGCTAAAATACCCAGAAATGAGGACATATCTGTGTTGAATTTATTGTTAGCGGCTTTGGTTATTTAGAAGTTTAATTTTATTTGTTCATCTTTCAAGCACAAACGTTTTGTGGACCGTAACATCTTCATTGTTTTGGGTATGCAATGAAACAGCCCTAACTTGCAACTACCTTCACGGTACTTGTGTACATTATCATGTTGTCTTTACAGTGACTGTCCTCATTCAAGTGGCAATTACACAATGGGACAGTCACTGTGAGATGTCCTCATTTGTGACAAGGACAGTCACACATGAGGACATCTCACAGTGACTGTCCCTTGTGTAATTGCCACTTGAATGTATTGCTATTCAACCACATTTATGGGCCCATTTGGACCACAGCACACAGTAGCATCTACAGAGAAGAATATCCCAGGTGTAACAAGTTGTAAGAATATACCAACAGTTCTAAGAAGTTCCCTAGCACATAGTAGCATCTACAGAGAAGAATATACAACATGAGGGCAGCCACTGTAAAGACAACATGATAATGTACACTCATTGTATGTGTACATTATCATGTTGTCTTTACAGTGACTGTCCTCATTCAAGTGGAAATTACACAAGGGACAGTCACTGTGAGATGTCCTCATTTGTGACGAGGACAGTCACACATGAGGACATCTCACAGTGACTGTCCCTTGTGTAATTGCCACTTGAATGTATTGCTATTCAACCACATTTATGGGCCCGTTTGGACCGCGGCACATAGTAGCATCTACAGAGAAGAATATCCCAGGTGTAACAAGTTGTAAGAATATACCAACAGTTCTAAGAAGTTCCCTAGCACATAGTAGCATCTACAGAGAAGAATATACAACATGAGGGCAGCCACTGTAAAGACAACATGATAATGTACACTCATTGTATGTGTACATTATCATGTTGTCTTTACAGTGACTGTCCTCATTCAAGTGGCAATTACAGAAGGGACAGTCATTGTGAGATGTCCTCATTTGTGACAAGGATAGTCACACATGAGGACATCTCACAGTGATCGATTGTCCCTTGTGTAATTGCCACTTGAATGTATTGCTATTGAACCACATTAATGCTTTTCTTCTTCAACAAATGAGGACAGTCACTCTAAAGACAACATGATAATGTACACTCACTGTAAGGACAGTCACAAATGAGGACATCTCACAGTGACTGTCCCTTGTGTGATTGCCACTTGAATGTATTGCTATTCAGCCACATTAATGCTTTTCTTCTTCAACAAATGAGGATAGTCACTCTAAAGACAACATGATAATGGACACTCACTGTAAGTGTACATTATCATGTTGTCTTTACAGTGACTGTCCTCCTTCAAGTGGCAATTACACAAGGGACAGTCACTGTAAAGGCAACATGATAATGTAGAGAAACGTTGTCATTTGTATTTTCAACAGTGCCAAGAGAGATTCCCTCCGCGAAATCACAGCTACAATTTCTGAGTACGTTGGGTTTATTTTTCTTTTGTCATTATTATGTAATCTGGTATTCAGCTGTTATAGAGCTAAAATACCCAGAAATGAGGACATATCTGTGTTGAATTTATTGTTAGTGGCTTTGGTTATTTAGAAGTTTAATTTTATTTGTTCATCTTTCAAGCACAAACGTTTTGTAGACCGTAACATCTTCATTGTTTCGGGTATGCAATGAAACAGCCCTAACTTGCAACTACCTTCACGGTACTTGTGTACATTATCATGTTGTCTTTACAGTGACTGTCCTCATTCAAGTGGCAATTACACAATGGGACAGTCACTGTGAGATGTCCTCATTTGTGACAAGGACAGTCACACATGAGGACATCTCACAGTGACTGTCCCTTGTGTAATTGCCACTTGAATGTATTGCTATTCAACCACATTTATGGGCCCGTTTGGACCACAGCACACAGTAGCATCTACAGAGAAGAATATCCCAGGTGTAACAAGTTGTAAGAATATACCAACAGTTCTAAGAAGTTCCCTAGCACATAGTAGCATCTACAGAGAAGAATATACAACATGAGGGCAGCCACTGTAAAGACAACATGATAATGTACACTCATTGTATGTGTACATTATCATGTTGTCTTTACAGTGACTGTCCTCATTCAAGTGGCAATTACAGAAGGGACAGTCATTGTGAGATGTCCTCATTTGTGACAAGGATAGTCACACATGAGGACATCTCACAGTGATCGATTGTCCCTTGTGTAATTGCCACTTGAATGTATTGCTATTGAACCACATTAATGCTTTTCTTCTTCAACAAATGAGGATAGTCACTCTAAAGACAACATGATAATGTACACTCACTGTAAGGACAGTCACAAATGAGGACATCTCACAGTGACTGTCCCTTGTGTGATTGCCACTTGAATGTATTGCTATTCAGCCACATTAATGCTTTTCTTCTTCAACAAATGAGGATAGTCACTCTAAAGACAACATGATAATGTACACTCACTGTAAGTGTACATTATCATGTTGTCTTTACAGTGACTATCCTCCTTCAAGTGGCAATTACACAAGGGACAGTCATTGTGAGATGTCCTCATTTGTGACAAGGATAGTCACACATGAGGACATCTCACAGTGATCGATTGTCCCTTGTGTAATTGCCACTTGAATGTATTGCTATTCAACCACATTAATGATTTTCTTCTTCAACAAATGAGGACAGTCACTCTAAAGACAACATGATAATGTACACTCATTGTAAGGACAGTCACAAATGAGGACATCTCACAGTGACTGTCCCTTGTGTGATTGCCACTTGAATGTATTGCTATTCAGCCACATTAATGCTTTTCTTCTTCAACAAATGAGGATAGTCACTCTAAAGACAACATGATAATGTACACTCACTGTAAGTGTACATTATCATGTTGTCTTTACAGTGACTGTCCTCCTTCAAGTGGCAATTACACAAGGGATTTGTGTTTTCATTTGTGTTTTCAACAGCGTCGTAACCCTCCACGAAATCACATCGGGATATAAGGGAAAAACAAATAAGAACGTTGTCATTTGTATTTTCAACAGCGCCGAGAGAGATAAACAAACTTAAAACTCAGACTTAAGAAAGATGAAGGCAATGCTTCAAAAGGCCGATGCCCTAAATACGGGAAAACACAATACCACCATTAAACGATGCCCTAGTCACCGTATCAATGCTGCCAGCTCCGTACCAGTATGCTGACTGCTCACTTTCATCCTGTGATAAAGGTAACTTCATTAATCATACTTGAAATGGCAGCATACGAACTAAAGCTGATGAACATTTATAAACTAAAAGTTTAAAACTACAGATTACAAATGTAGTAGTTTCATACGAAAAGAACTTGATGTCTGAAATTTACCATTAGAAGTATCCAAAGGAATACCACAGTACTGTTGAACTTGGAGAATCGGAGATGATCTACACAGCAAGGTTCAACAGCTGTAAGGACTGTTACACCATCTTTAGCATTTGAATACATTTTCTCCTTGGCTTCTGGTGGATCCTCAAAGACCCCCAATGACGTTTTCCCTACAATTATCAATTGTTTGTCAGTATGAGATATTAATAAATAAACATTAATCACAATATTAGGCAAACAATGTTCTTGATGTCTGAATCTAAATCACAGAAAGCTCTAATAAAGCAGTTCTCAGTTTCACATTAAACTAAGTTTCAATTTCAAATGGTTATAATAATTTTTGCAAGTTATAAGTAGCTGGTTACAGTATATGACATAAAAAGAAAAAAAATCATTTCTATTCTTTTCTTCTTTTTCTCTTTCAACGAAGCTTTTGCACCACACAAATGCATACCAAGAATTTCCCAGGAGGTTTCAAGACCATTGCATACCAAACTTCTTCTCTGTAGATGCTACTGTGTGTCGTGGTCCAAACAGGTCCAAATAGACCTAGTGACTCTAGTAGGTCTCCAAAACCTGTTCTGCAGCAATAACTCTTCAATTTGACAAAGGACCTTATGAAGTTATATGTTTTTTGAGTACCCTTTTTGATGTTCTAACAATCCTCCAACTCCCAGACCCTGACTCCACTCCAGCATATCAATGTCCTTATTGAGTCCGCAGACCTAATGCATGCCTTTGGGTGTGGGTTCCAAAACAAGGCATTGAAAATGGGTGCATGAAACCAAGATCAGAGTTTGAAGATGTCCACCATGCTCTAAAGATCTAGATTCAACAAGGTTTGAGGTCCTTTACTTGCCGCTACCCTCTGATCTTGCATAATCCATCAACTCCTAGTCAAGAACATTGAGATTCTTGACCTAGGGCTTGCTCTTGAAATTCTCTGGCTTAGTATCCTGTTCCAAAGCTTTTAAAATATGAAAATAAACCCCCTTAACTTGCATTTTACAAAGAACAGAGGATATCCTATGGTTTATTTGCAAGTTAAGGCCATTTGAATGCAATAACCCAAAAAATGAGGGTTTGACAGAACAACAGATAAGAAAAAGGAATAACTTTGATATAAGGTGTCTTGAATCTACCAAATAAACTCTCAAAGCATAAGATATAAATACTCTAACTTCCACACTGGTCTGCCCTCCCTTTCACATCCGTACACTGTACAGTGCTTGAAGGAAATGCACAGAAAAGGCTCTGAAATAGTGGCTCTATCTGACAGAGAGTCCATGCTAGGCTTCATGACTAACCTAGAGCACATTCCTTGTTATGGAGGAAGTTTGAATGGTGAAGAACTTATGGAATGGATAGAGGACCTAGATAACCATTTTGACTACAAGTATCTTATGGATAGAGGACCTTGATAACCATTTTGACTCATTTAGTATCTTATTGAGCTTCACTTTGTTTCGAGAATATAGTTTAATATTCTCTACTAAATAGGGCCAACCACGTGAAGGTGGAAGCTCATTTGGCCCCACCCCCCTCCCCCTAACATCACTCTACATTCCCCGTTAACATCTAACATTCATTCATTCTTTCAATTATTAATAAAATGTAACATTCAATCAATATCACATGATAACATTCATTAACACATTAGATTCGTTAACACGCAACATTCATCAATATGAAAATAAACACATAATTCATGAACATTCATTAGCACATAATTAAATTCATTGAGACATAAAATTCAGTCATTATCAATTAAGGTATTTAGATGACAATCATTTCTTTTTTCTCTTTCTAATTTTTTTTTCTATGTAAGCTCTAAGAGGAGCATCAGTGTTATCATCAATACCCCCCTCATCAGTTGTTTTCTTCTGTGTTCTTGATGATCTCAAATTCCTATGCTGCTGCAAAGGGGGGTCCTCTACAATAACAAATAAAAGAGTTAAATTTAAAATATTTAATTATAATTGTTACAAGTATTTAATTATTTTAAAGAACATAACTGTGGCGCTCTTTAATTACCTGATCTGGCCACATCATTTTGTCTAGACTCAACCTCAACATGCTCATGAGCACCGACCCCTCGATCCTCTACAGTTGCTATACAAAATGTTACATTAATCCAAACACCAATTGTAATTACATATAAAAAATTTAATAGCAAATGTATACCTCCACCACTAGGATGCACATCATGCGAACCTTCATTATGCATAGATTGTGTAGAAGGATTGTCAGGCTGCATTCCAATATCCTACACATTGTTATCATTGCTTTCTTAAAACAGATATACTCACTTTATATTAGAACTTAACATCAAATAGACTAATTGGTAAAGTATTCAATTTGAAATAAATTTCATTTAGCTTATTTACCTGTGGCTCAGATGCATCATTATTTGAACCTTGCACACTGATTTCAGCTCGTAGCCATTCAGCCACGACTCTATAGCCTTGTTGGAAGCCAATTCTCTTGTCCTCTTCTGTGAGGCATCTATTGAACTCTGACCCCTACATTTTTTCTTGGTATGGTGAATTTTACTTGCATTGTTTGATCAAAAAAAATTTCCTTGCAATATATAAAAAAATTGATACAAGTTTTCATTTACTAATACTTACAACTCGTGCTTGAAGTTTGGAAAAACCACCAGAGCCGAGCTTGTGTGTCCCGTGCTTTTCTAATCTTGCCTTTGTTGCCTTTGATGTGTCAGGCAATCTATGAAAAGTTTGAAATATGTTAGAGACCAGTACAGGAAAAATTTAGAGGTTAATTAGTACATAATTACATTCTCAAAATTATCACATACCTTGCTCTACTCTCTACTGGCGTAATTCCTTTTTTCATGTCGGCTTTATACTTTCCATCCAAAATCAAACCCTGCCACTCAGCCTCAAGAACACAGGGCGGACGCTTGTGCCTTGGGTTAACCTCTAAATATTTCCTGTACTGGTCCCTAATATACTTCAAACATAAACCAGCTCTTTCAAGGAGCTTGTTTCTCTCGAATGCACGAGGTCCAAAAAGCTGGGTCATACTATGTACAAGATCATCCTTCAACTTTTTATCTTGGTTATTCCACCTTTTAAGTAAAAAAAAAACATGTTAGACTCATAAATGAAGAGAAGCTACCTTTAATATAGTTCAAGAAATTGATGAAAAGGAAAACTATTCTAGCAATGATATGAAATCAAAATAGTGGTTTGGGGTTTTAGTTAGGATATGATGTTCCACCATGTACGTATGGTGGGCCCGAATATCCGCAAACACTCGTCACCAAGTTTTCGCCAAAAAATATCATTCCCTACAAAATAATCATGGGATCATTAGTCGATGAAGAGTGATCAAAAACTAAATTACTATTATATCACTATAGAATAATAATAACTTTAAAGTACCTGGAAGTTTGGATACTTTTAAGGGAATGCCTTCATCGTCGCTGATGATCAATACGCAATCCTTCACCGTTCCCGTACTAGGAACACGGGAACATCCAGGAAATGATGTTGCATCAGGACTTGTTGCATCTCCTATTGCAAAAAATGAAAACCATTATCAAATGCCTCCAAGAAATAATACTTCAAGGGAAATAAATTGGTGCACAGCACCCATGGCACAAACACAATCAAGGGATCTACATCGTAAACACATAACACTTAAACACATAACAAAAGAGAGAAAAAGAGGGATTTGTGTACCAGTAGATGGTGCAACAGTTGGTGCATTTAGGCTGTGTGTTGTTGACATGGCAGTCGGCAAGACATTTGTGGCTATCCTGGATGGAGGCGGCGTTGTCATATCATCATGGAAAGGAGCTGAAGAATAAAATTGTTAGAGCATGCATAAATATAGAACGCGTGGACTATCATGGACAAGATTGTTAGAGCATTAAAAAAAAAGATTGTTCGAGCATGTATTGTCAATGATTATGATCATTCCTATATATATTCAGTGGAAAACACAAGTGGGGAATGGAACATGTGATCTACCTGAACCACTTGCAATACCGGCCTCATCATGGGAATGGGGTTCAAAATTACGCAAATAACTCTATAAAGACAATGCATCCATATTTTAATTAATGTCATAAAAGAGAATAACATAAAAACCATTATTGAACTCTTGTAATAATTAAAAATTTCATTAATACTTACTTTAAAGTTTTCAGAAGTGCGCAACAACTCAGCTGCCCTGTCTTTTATTTCCTGAGTCTGAGGATGTATGGATACCAAACGTAGAAGTTCTTTCCCAATTTTCTTTAGCAGCTTTTTAATGGAACCGATCGGGTCATCGGTCTCTGCTAAATCAATAAAAAAAGGGTCCACAAGGGGGGACTCCTGAGGGACTGCAGGTTGCTTTCCCTCTCTCCGACCACCGGCCCTCTGTGACAACAATAGTATTAGTATTATCAAAATTACTCCAAAAAAATGAAGAAAATAACATTAAAAAAAATAACATTTTGCTTCTATCTAGTTTGCACAATTACAATGAGTTTTACCTGCTCATGTGTAGATGAGCTAGGAATATCGTCACCATCACCTTCGGGCGGTTGCTCCATATTGTGCCCCTATGTCAAAGATCAAGTATAAAAATGTTAGCCAAAAATTTAATAACTAAATGGTATGTTGGAGTCATTGATTAGAAGTTGGTTTAATAGTATGTACCACCCCCATGATAGTAGCCTCGTTTGTATCTATGCGGTTCAAATTGTAATCAATAAGCAGCTCTTCCCCTGCACGTATTGATTTTATCGCACAGATGAATACATGATTTCCCTCGCGCGCCTCAAATATGTAATTGGGTTGCTTTATAGTTGACCCAGGTCGTGTACTATTTATAAAACCCGCAATATTCCCTGTTGCTTTTGGCCTTCCATCAATGTATATAGCCACACTTTTACTTTGATTATTGTCTTGCTGTTGTATATAATTTGCCGAGAGTGCATACCTACGCATACTTTTTTTATATTGAACAATATGCATCCAACTTTTGTAATCGTAACATGGTCCAACATACTCCATCAATTCAGAAACTTTGTTGTAAGACACCTTTATGCCATCCATAGAAAATAGGCCCAAACCATGTAATGATGATGGTGCTATGCGATATATCCTCTCATTAACACAAAAATCAGTGTTTATTGGAGGAAGTTCCTTGGGTACCCAATGTTTCTGTAGATGTTGGTACCTCAAGGGCACCTCGATGTCGCCTTTCGTCTCATCATCATAAGAACATGACCCCCCTTGAGCAAGGAAAAATTTCATGTGTTTATTGAATTTCCTTCTAGTCCTTTGACCTCTAGTTAATCTCCCTATTCTAGATAAACTGCATGTCTCACTTTCCTCTTCTATTCCTATATTTCCCTCACTCGAGGAAGACACTTCTGACAAATACCTATTTACTGGTACCTGCAAATGGGAGAGATCTTAGAAGACATCAATCTTACTATTGATAAGTGTATTAAATAGACTTTCTATAAGGTGTATTGACTTATACCTGTCGATCCATGAGACTGTGCGGGATGCTCTTGAAAGGGGTTCAATTTCCTGCAAATGTAATTCAATTATCATGAGCATAATCACATCATAATCATAATCACATCCATCATAAGCATCACATAAAAATTAAAAACATTAAAATGTACACATTATAACACTTATAGCTTTTAAATAGATAATGAATAAACTATGTAACCATTTAAGACAAATATATTTCTATCAAGAAATGAATATTAAATACATTAAGGATTGATGGCATACCTTTAAATTTCATCATCATCATCATCATCATCATCATCATCATCATCATCATCATCATCATCATCCTCGTCATCGTCGTCATCATCATCGTCGTCGTCGTCGTCGTTGTCGTCATTGTCGTCATCATCAACATCATCATCATCAACATCAACATCATCTTCATCATCATCATCAGTAGCAGCATCATCTTCTTCTTCTTCTTCATAAAAATTTGTCTCAGGAACATCATCCAATAATTGTCGATCGTGATCATCATCTACATCATCTTCTACTTCTTCGGTATCTTCTTCTTCCATCGCATTATACTTTATCGGCCTTCCTCTCGGTTCATGTCTAACAACAAATGACCAACCCGGTTTATGTGAAACCTCTGAGTAAAATACCTGCTCACATTGGCTTGGAAGAACATAGGGCTCATCCCCAACTGGCTCAAACGACCTTGTATTAACCATTGTAAATCCATTATCATGTTCAATAACAGTTCTATTAGGATCATTTGGATTAAGTCGTAGCCTGTACCATTTGACAACGAAGAGTACTAATTTGAAGGAACTAAAGTCGCACTCAAGTATATCATCCAAAATGCCATAGTATTGATTTTTAGACTCTTGAGGATCTAAGTCATTTCTAGATGAAATATTAGTCACTTGAAAGACTGCAGTTATTCTAGAATCACAAGTTTTCTTCGTGTCATCCAACACTTTGACGCGAAATTTTTGACCATTACAGAACATAACCTTGTGGTGTTTAACCTGCAATAATATGTGAAACATGTCAAAATTATTATATCGTGAGTTGATAAACATACGGGTGATTAATAATTTTGTACGTACCTGGAAATCTCTTAAACCATATGCTAAATCTATTTCCCTTTGCGTAACATCAGAATCTCCATTACGATGAGCTTCTTTAACCAATGAAGATACACCTTCCCATGTTAATGTGTGACCAGAATGTTGACATCGTTCAATCCATACCGTCATCCAATCAAGATTGTTTGCAATATACAAATGTAGTGCATCCCACTCTCGAGCAACTGTACAAAAAAAAAATAGACGACTTACAACCGATTTATTTTGAAGATTAAGAAATAATTTATTACAATAACATCTTATAATTTATTACCTGTCACTTTCCTCAATCTACCTTTCCCCATCAAGTACTCCCCTTTGAATTTTTTAAAAGGGTCGAGATCCCAAATGCGATCTACATGGATATTTGAAGCAAACTTAGGAAGATATTCAGTAATGTACACCATAGTCTGGTATACCATGTATCCCTCTACCATAGAACCCTCAGGATGTGCTCTTTGTCGAACCAAAGCCTTCAAAGATTTCAAGTGCCTCTCAACCATCCACATTGACCTAGTGTGTGCAGGTCCACACAATTCAATCTCCTCAACTTGGTGTATGAGGTAGTGTTCTTGTGCATTGAAAAAAGTTGGAGGTAGACACTTTTGCATTTCACACAATAAATAAGGAATTCTTCTCTTCCAATAGTTTATATCTTCTTTATTGATTTCTTTAGATGACAACCACCTACATTAAGAGATTCAAGTCACAAAAAATATATAAATACGAGACTTTACAAAATAATATACAATAGATTACATAGCAAGAAAAACAAATCGCGAATATAATAAATATATACAACAAATTGAACAGATATTACTGCTTACCTCATGTATTTTCCAAGATCATATATCACTTGTTTGATGTTATTGTTGAAGTGCTCTGGGAGAGATAGAGGTAGCACGTACTGCAGTAATTATAAACCAATCATTTCATTATTTTTTAACATAACATAATGAATAGTACACGTAGTTTATGAATATATTGTAAATACAGAAGAACATAACTTACCTTGATGAAAGTATGCCAATCATGCGTTTTGAGCCCTGGCCCAAATTCACTTTTCTTTGATATGAGATTGCTTATGTTCCCAGCAAATCCTGTGGGAAATCGAATTTTTCGTATGACTTCTTTTATGGCATCACTTTGCTGCTCCGTTAATAACCAAGGAAGGGCACTTATATTAATCTGATCTCTATTGCTATTTGAGTGAATGAAATTCTTCAGTGCATGATTGGATTCATGAATGTCATTACAAATTTTGACAATTTTTTCTTTGTCACGCCTTCCATCCAGTATTTTCCACAATGTCTCTGTTATATTCTTTCCAACATGCATAAGATCAAACAAATGCACAATTTGTAGGTCCTCGTAGTAGGGCAACCTACTAAATTGTCTGGGATAGCTTTTTAGTCCCTTTGAAAGGTTGTCAGTAGTGCCTTGACGACCTTCACGATCATCAATTACATAATTAGTAAACAAAAATCACAATAGAAATATATAAATTACAAACATAAACCATTAAGTGGAACGACATTACCTCGACGATTAATTCTATTATATTCCAACTTCCATAGGCGAGGTGTCATTCTTCGTGGCTTTGATGTAGTCTCTTCTTTCCCATTGAAAAGATGTTTTTCCATACTTCGATACTTATGATTCCTGTGGAGGAAGTGTCTGTACTCATCAAACACATGCTTTTCTAAACTTTTTGAATGACGAGATTTCATCTTTGGACCACAAACTGGACATGCAAATTTTTCCTTTGTTTGAAGACCTACAAGATAATGATATAATTGGATTATTAAATATGTTGATTTTTATAATTAGAATTATCATGCGCAACTTGAATTCACTATAACATACCACAAAAATGTGTTAGCCCTGGGGCATCATGTATTGTCCATACAAGTATTGCATGGAATTGAAATTGTCTTTGTCCTATTGGTCTAGACACGTCATACATAGTGACACCATTCCATAACTCCACCAACTCGTCAATAAGAGGCTCAATATATACATTCATATCTTTAACTTGATATTTACCTACTTGAATGAACAGTAACATTACATAATTATTGTGACCATTTTACTGTAAGATTTGTAAGTACATGTAAATTAATAACTATCAAATGATAAAATACCTGGAACAATCATTGCCAACATAATGTGCTCCCTCTTTATTGACATCCACGGAGGAATGTTATTGTTGATAACAAAAACAGGCCACACCGAGCAAACAGATCTCATCTCTCCAAATGGATTGACACCATCCGCTGCCAATGAAAGCCTGAGATTACGAGGTTCTTCTTTGAAGTGTTGCCACTTTTCCTCTATGTGCATAAATGCCAAACCATCCGCAGGGATTCGAATAATGTCATCTCGACTTCTATTGCCTGCATGGTAATCCATAAATTGTGCCAAGCTAGTACACCTGAATAATTGTCGCATCCGTGGAATAATGGGGATGTAACAAAGAACCTTGTGAGGCACCTTTTTTGTTATTCGATCTGTTCGATATCTACTCGTATGACATACAGGGCATTGTGTTGCAAATTCATGTTCTTTATAATATATAATATGATCATTGGGACAAGCATGTATTGCTTGATACTCCATTCCAATATCTTTCATAATAGCAGATAATTCTCGATATGAGCGAGGTAGAATATTTGATGGTGGTAACAAAAACTCGCCTATCAATCTACAGCAAAAAATATAAGTTGTTAATATAAACAATATTAGTGGTACATTATTCACCCTTTGTTAACTATAAAGACAAATATGACATACCTTAACATACGTGACATTGTTATGTTGGATAAACCATTCATAACCTTCAAGTTCCACAACAACAATACAGCAGAGAGAAGAGTTGTTTGGGATTCTTTGTATAGGGGCTCGTATGCCTTCTCAAGTAGAGGTACATCAAGGCTATCATCATCATCATGATCAGATCCGCTTGGACTAAATGTGTCATGGATCAATGTATTTATACCATCATCTTCAATTGTGTTTTCTGGCGCATGATCGTCATCTTCCATGGGATCATTATCTTCACCTTAGATATTCGCACCCCCATGTTCCTCCATATCATGTACTTCCCTGGGGAGATCAACCTATATAAAATTGATTAACATAAATAAACCATGATCTTCAACTCATCATCAAGTGATTTCATATGTATATAAATTATTAAAATGATATAATGAACAACTTACCAGTGGATGATAGTCATGCCCCCCTTCAATGTGACCATTCTCCCTACAATGTCTCTTAACTATTTTGATTAGCAATCTTCTACGGTTTAAGCCCTTACAAATTTTGCAGGGACAATAACATTTTCCATCACCTTTTCTTTTCAAGTTAGACCACAATCTAGCGATTGTCTCCCTATTTTGTTCTTCACTTATATTATCTGACATGATCGTTCTTCGCAGGAAGCAAAAATTGGGCTATGAAAACTTCGGTCTACAACTTTCAGTGACTAAGCAAAATTGTCAAAAGTACACAAATCTTCTTAGACCTAGTTAAATCCTTTAATATTTTAAAAGTCTAGTTAAAATATACATTAGATTAAAAAATATACAATTTTCATGCCTGAGCGCGCGGCTACGACTAGTGCAATGGTCTTCTTGCTTAGCTCTAGAAGCTCTCTAGCAATCAAACATATAAGCTACAAGGCCTAACAGCAATTTCAAAACATATAAGCTACAAGGCAAGACATATTACATGACATGGCAAAAGGATTAAAATATACATTAGATTAAAATATATACAATTTTCAAACCTGAGCACGCGGCTATAACTCGTGCAATGGTCTTCTTGCTTAGCTCTAGAAGCTCTCCAGCAATCAAAACATATAAGCTATTAGAATTCATTAACTTTCTGTAATTGGAAAACTCTATTTGATATTAGACCGTAAACTACTACTATTCTCTCCATAAGAACTAAGTACAAAATTCTTTCAAGTTCACATCCATGATTCCCTTTAGATTAAAATATACAGCAAAAATAAGCTAAAAGTCTAGTTAAAATATACATTAGATTAAAAAATATACAATTTTAAAACCTGAGCGCGCGGCTATAACTCGTGCAATGGTCTTCTTGCTTAGCTTTAGAAGCTCTCCAGCAATCAAAACATATAAGCTACAAGGCCTAATAGCAATTTCAAAACAAGGGTCATCAAAAGAACCAAAAACAATGTGTGCAAACAATACCTTGTGAAGTGGTATAGACAATTAGAAGATGCTACTATGTGCTAGGGAACTTCTTAGAACTGTTGGTATATTCTTACAACTTGTTACACCTGGGATATTCTTCTCTGTAGATGCTACTATGTGTCATGGTCCAAACGGGCCCATAAATGTGGTTGAATAGCAATACATTCAAGTGGCTTACACAAGGGACAGTCACTGTGAGATATCCTCATGTGTGACTGTCCTTGTCACAAATGAGGACATCTCACAGTGACTGTCCCTTGTGTAATTGCCACTTGAATGAGGTCAGTCACTGTAAAGACAACATGATAATGTACACATACAATGAGTGTACATTATCATGTTGTCTTTACAGTGGCTGCCCTCATGTTGTATATTCTTCTCTGTAGATGCTACTACGTGCTAGGGAACTTCTTAGAACTGTTGGTATATTCTTACAACTTGTTACACCTGGGATATTCTTCTTTGTAGATGCTACTGTGTGTCGTGGTCCAAACGGGCCCATAAATGTGGTTGAATAGCAATACATTCAAGTGGCAATTACACAAGGGACAGTCACTGTGAGATGTCCTCATGTGTGACTGTCCTTGTCACAAATGAGGACATCTCACAGTGACTGTCCCTTGTGTAATTAAGTATTGTGGGGAAGCATTCTAAATAACCAAAGCCGCTAACAATAAATTCAACACAGATATGTCCTCATTTCTGGGTATTTTAGCTCTCTAACAGCTGAATACTAGATTAAATAATAATGACAAAAGAAAAATAAACCCAACGTACTCAGAAATTGTAGCTGTGATTTTGCGGAGGGAATCTCTCTCGGCGCTGTTGAAAACACAAATGACAACCCGCTTGATTTCGCGGAGGGAATCTCTCTCGGTGCTGTTCAAAACACAAATGACAACCCGCTTTGTTCAAAACACAAATGATAACCCGCTTGATTTCGCGGAGGGAATATCTCTCGGCGCTGTTGAAAACACAAATGACAACGTTCCTTTTTTTTTTTGCACTTATATCCCGACCAACATAAGGTCCATTTGTAATACAACATGATAATGTACACTTACAGTGAGTGTACATTATCATGTTGTCCTTAGAGTGACTATCCTCATTTGTTGAAGAAGAAAAGCATTAATGTGGCTGAATAGCAATACATTCAAGTGGCAATTACACAAGGGACAGTCACTATGAGATGTCCTCATTTGTGACTGTCCTTACAGTGAGTGTACATTATCATGGTGTCTTTAGAGTGACTGTCCTCATTTGTTGAAGAAGAAAAGCATTAATGTGGTTCAATAGCAATACATTCAAGTGGCAATTACACAAGGGACAATCACTGTGAGATGTCCTCATGTGTGACTGTCCTTGTCACAAATGAGGACATCTCACAATGACTGTCCCTTGTGTAATTCAAGTGGCAATTACACAAGGGATAGTCACTGTGAGATGTCCTCATTTGTGACTGTCCTTACAATGAGTGTACATTATCATGTTGTCTTTAGAGTGACTGTCCTCATTTGTTGAAGAAGAAAAGCATTAATGTGGTTCAATAGCAATACATTCAAGTGGCAATTACACAAGGGACAATGTCATGAGCCGTGACATATTGAACTTAGTATAATAATAAAATGATTAGATGATATATAATAATCTATTATTAACGGTATATAACAATAATATATAATTATTATCAAAAGATAATAATAATATATAGTTAGCATAATAAGTAATATGTTAATTAAATAATATTAAAATATTAATAAATAATATAATTATGATTATAATTATAATATAAATTAATAATAAATAATTATTAATAAATTATATATATTATATTATAATAATATATTAAGTAATAATATTAAATCAATTATTGATATAATAATTTTAATATATAAATAATATTAATAAACCTCTCAATATAAAACAATATGTTATCACTATAATAATATTTATTATAATATTATTAATATTACTAACATCATTAATTATAATATTTAATAATAACAATAACATTAATAATAATAATAACGTTTAAAGCAATATCGAATATCTGTAATCGATATACATCTACATTAAACATCTGCATTATCTATCACGATGAGGAATGAAGAAGTGATACAACAATCACTAGTCATTACACATCGATACCATGAGAGGATGATTAATGAACCAAATACTATGAAGTCAAGATCAACATGATATGAATAAGGGATAGGTCGCTATGTGTTTCAGAAGATGTATTGATAAGCAAGAAGGATAACCATTCATATATTATAAATAATCATTAATTGCACAAGTTTAGACAATGACATATCTGATAAAGCAATATCAAACATGAAGACCCGCTAGCAAATATGCACCATCACTTCCTATGTTATCATGACAATAACATAAACTAGATTGAATTCTACTATCTATATCAATAGACACCACATAGGAGGATATCGACTAAAGGATTGAAAGATTATCGATTGTCTGAGATAAACCACATCTTGTAGAAACACAAAAGCATCAGTGATTATATCACAAGCTATTGATGAATGAGGCATCAGTCATGGATAATAAGTACAATGTATCCTTAAGTATTAATAGGAATGGAAGTCAATTTGAAGATCAAACTCCATTACCAGCAATCAACCAATAAATGGACAATTATCAGAAAATGATATCGACTTATATCAGAGTAGAAAGATTGGATATCATCATAACAATATGGGATAAGGCAAGAGTTAATATCGATTGACTAAATACTAATGATAGTTAGACCAAACTAATACAAACACAATGGATGTTAACTACTGGTTGCACTACCAATTAGGGAAGATTACCTTCATAAAAAGATTTGATATTGAGTCAATCTGGGAGTTATCTATGATCAGAAAATAATGAAATAATATTATGTGAACTGTCAGATTATGGAAAGGTGTGATTAACAAAGGGACATGGAGGAAGAAACAAGACACGTCTCATTCATAGCATCTCTTCATTTGTTAAAGACAATATAAGAATGCATTCTCGTCAGTCACTCAAGGCATCATTAGAACTTTATTTACTTATCCATATTTGGATATACTCAATAGAGCATCTGCCTTTGGCAGTTTGGTTTCAAGTTTATCATTGCAGATCAGAGACAACACCATGATTGCACAGATAGAAAGGATAGTCAGAAACAGCATCAATATTTGAAGTTGCAAGCATATAATTCAGAATCTGAAATAGCAACATATCACTCATAGCGATATTACACATTTGCATAATTACATCATCATATCAGACACAGCAAATACATTGCTGTAAGCAATACTTATTGATTGTATATCGATATTGTTTATATCAGACATACCATCATTATACTATCACTATAAGTGATAGGAAACATCATATTCATAGCATATTTCATATCATTATATCTGACAGTGCTATTAAACATATTGGTATCAATATCATCTTGCACACATATTGTGATTGAATCTGAAATAGCGGTTGATATCTTAAGTAACCTCCATTACTTAGTTTAATTGTAAGTATCTGATAGAGTAAGTCTGAGAAGTGGAGTAATTGTTCCTATTTTCCAAGTTAGCCAAAAAGGGGACATTACAGACAATCACTGTGAGATGTCCTCATGTGTGACTGTCCTTGTCACAAATGAGGACATCTCACAATGACTGTCCCTTGTGTAATTCAAGCGGCAATTACACAAGGGACAGTCACTATGAGATGTCCTCATTTGTGACTGTCCTTACAGTGAGTGTACATTATCATGTTGTCTTTAGAGTGACTATCCTCATTTGTTGAAGAAGAAAAGCATTAATGTGGTTCAATAGCAATACATTCAAGTGACAATTACACAAGGGACAATCACTGTGAGATGTCCTCATGTGTGACTATCCTTGTCACAAATGAGGACATCTCACAATGACTGTCCCTTATGTAATTCAAGCAGAAATTACACAAGGGACAGTCACTGTGAGATGTCCTCATTTGTGACTGTCCTTACAGTGAGTGTACATTATCATGTTGTCTTTAGAGTGACTGTCCTCATTTGTTGAAGAAGAAAAGTATTAATGTGGTTCAATAGCAATACATTCAAGTGGCAATTACACAAGGGACAATCACTGTGAGATGTCCTCATGTGTGACTGTCCTTGTCACAAATGAGGACATCTCACAATGACTGTCCCTTGTGTAATTCAAGCAGCAATTACACAAGGGACAGTCACTGTGAGATGTCCTCATTTGTGACTATCCTTACAGTGAGTGTACATTATCATGTTGTCTTTAGAGTGACTGTCCTCATTTGTTGAAGAAGAAAAGCATTAATGTGGTTCAATAGCAATACATTCAAGCGGCAATTACACAAGGGACAGTCACTGTGAGATGTCCTCATTTGTGACTGTCCTTACAGTGAGTGTACATTATCATGTTGTCTTTAGAGTGACTGTCCTCATTTGTTGAAGAAGAAAAGCATTAATGTGGTTCAATAGCAATACATTCAAGTGGAAATTACACAAGGGACAATCGATCACTGTGAGATGTCCTCATGTGTGACCTTTGTGAAGGCAAGTGCCAATTTGTACCCAAGTTACCAATATTGTGGCAAAAGTGGGAATGAAGCATTTAGGGGTCAAATTGGGCAAAGAAGTGTAGAAGTGGCCTATGTGAGGTCTAAATAGCCTAACTAAGTCATGGTTAGGGTCTTATGGTGTTTGAACAATAAGTTTTGAACCAAAATCCCAAAGGTTGTAACAAGTTGTCAATGTTGTCATTCACAACATTGACAACATTTGTGCAAGGGAGCATTTTCGAGTAAGATGGTTATGTAACTATATGAAACCATTGAATTAGGCATCAGATCAACTATAAGAGGCCTCCATCGATCTGTGCAAAAGGTTGGGGGGAAAAACATTTGGAATTAAGAAGATTTGTAGAGTAACACGGTTTTAGTGAATTCTTGAGTTTTTTTGTTTCTTTGTTTTCAGTTGATTAATGGATTAGATAGCTCGCAGTGTCTATTGGAAAAGTTAGTACAAGTTGTTTTTTTATTCTGTGTTGTGTTTTTTTTGAGTTTTGAAGCATTCCAACTAGTTTGTTAATTCTTTTGTTAAGTACCCTATCATTGGTTTGAACCAGGCAGGTTGAACAAATGGAGTCTTAGCTCATCATTCCATTGTCAATTTTGTACGGGCTCTTGGAATGGGTGAGGAGACTCCATGTACTATATGTTTGGAAGGAGGGGCCCTGGGAAGCTCATTTTCTATGTTTGCAATGATGTCCTAGGTGAGTCAGTTGAGCACAGTTAGGGATGACAAATCATTACAAGAAGATTACAACAAGTTGAATGCATTGGTTGCTTCAACTAAAATCTCATGGAGAGGTAGACACACATCTAAAGAAGCCCCAAGTCAAATTAGAAGATTGGGTGAGTTTCTTTGGCTGCTAAGAAAACAAACTCTTAGTCAGACTGTCCAAGTTGTGTCAAAATACTTGTTTTCAGGCATGGCTGTAGCAGTTGGTGTACAAAAAATCTAGGAGGAGAAGACCTTAGATATCTTGGAGTTCTCAATAAAGGGCATCTGAATCCTAAGCCCTTTAGGTGGCTTAATATAAACAAAAAGGCTTGACAAAGGCCTAATTGCTAGCAGCCTATTTTTGGGTGCAATTGGCATGGTTTGATGAACCGGATTGAAGTACTGATGAAAAGTATAGGTGAAGGAGTAATATTGAAGCCAATAGAGGTCCTAGTGGCCAGCCTCTCCATGGAGTAAAGTTCTAGTTGAATTTGTTTCAATTTGTGAAGACAAGACTAGGAGTGTCCTAGTAGCTAGATTGGTATTGAGCAGAGTTTGTTGTATTTCTTGTTGGTGTGCACTAGTTGAAGGAGTGGGATCTTGGGTAGAGATACCTAAAGAGTGTAGGGATAGTTAAGTACCCTATCAAGTCAAAACATTGGCCTAAAGAGACCCTAGTGAAGGATAGGGAGTGAGCAAGACAAAGTGTTACATCAATTAACAAGATCATTTTTTGGTAATTGTGTACATTATCATGTTGTCTTTACAGTGACTGTCCTCATTTGTTGAAGAAGAAAAGCATTAATGTGGTTCAATAGCAATACATTCAAGTGGAAATTACACAAGGGAATATCACTATGAGATGTCCTAAGTGTGACTGTCCTTGTCACAAATGAGGACATCTCATAGTGACTGTCCCTTGTGTAATTGCCACTTGAATGAGGACAATCACTGTAAAGACAACATGATAATGTACACAAGTACCGTGAAGGTAGTCGCAAGTTAGGGCTGTTTCATTGCATACCCGAAACAATGAAGACATTACAGTCCACAAAATGTTTGTGCTTGAAAGATGAACAAATAAAATTAAACTTCTAAATAACCAAAGCCGCTAACAATAAATTCAACACAGATATGTCCTCATTTCTGGGTATTCTAGCTCTCTAATAGCTGAATACCAGATTACATAATAATGACAAAAGAAAAATAAACCCAACGTACTCAGAAATTGTAGCTGTGATTTCGCGGAGGGAATCTCTCTCGGCGCTGTTGAAAACACAAATGACAACGTTCTTGTTTTTTTTGCCCTTATATCCCGATGTGATTTCGCGGAGGGTTACGGTGCTGTTGAAAACACAAATGACAACGTTCATTTTTTTTTTTGCCCTTATATCCTGACAACATCGCAATTGCAAGTTAGGGCTGTTTCACTGCATACCCGAAATAATGAAGACGTTACGGTCCACAAAACGTTTGTGCTTGAAAGATGAACAAATAAAATTAAACTTCTAAATAACCAAAGCCGCTAACAATAAATTCAACATAGATATGTCCTCATTTCTGGGTATTTTAGCTCTCTAACAGCTGAATACCAGATTACATAATAATGACAAAAGAAAAATAAACCCAACGTACTCAGAAATTGTAGCTGTGATTTTGCGGAGGGTTACGGCGCTGTTGAAAACACAAATGACAACGTTCTTGTTTTTTTTGCCCTTATATCCCGATGTGATTTCGCGGAGGGTTACGGCGCTGTTGAAAACACAAATGACAACGTTCTTATTTTTTTTGCCCTTATATCCTGATGTGATTTCGCGGAGGGTTACGGCGCTGTTGAAAACACACATGACAACGTTCCTTTTTAATTTTGCGCTTATATCCCGACAACATCGCAATTGCGACAGTGCCAAATGTATTGTCGTCACAAATTGCGACGGTGTCGGGCTATATTTGAAAAAAAAAAGGCAAAACCGCATGACATTTGCCTGCCGTCACAAATGGCCGTCGCAATTTCACCCCAAATGTATTAGTGAGAGTTTTGGATCCTTGCATGTATGAGGACTGTTCTGTAATTTAATTTCATTGTATTGGTCGTAATTGGGAAGGCCTTACCGCCTGACATGTATGAGTTTTGAATGAATAAATAAAAGATATCTGCATTCCCTCTCTGCTTCTCTGTGTTGTTGCTTCTGAGTTGGTAATTTGCAAGTAGGTTTGGTATTTGGGTGTGCCTTGGGGCCCAAGTGCACCCTTCCTTACATCAGGTGGTATTAGGGAGAGGTTAGATCTGGAGGTTCCTTCTTGTAAGCTCTAGTTGGTGATATTGTGGTGGGGTGGCAGATTGCGATCTGACCTACAATTGCAGAGGGTTTCAAGATGGTTCAAGGGAGGTGAGATGCGGATCCAAGCTTAGCTGATATGCTAAGATAAATTGTTGCTAGGTTAGAAGTTGTTGAGAGAGCCCAGCGTAGAGGAAGACATCTTGAAGATATTAGTGATGGTGAAGCTAAAGAAATGCATGAAGAAGTCGCACCTGCACCTATAATGGATCAAGGAGAAGAAAGATTCTTGAAGGCATTGACTAGTTTGAAATCTACACTGCAATTTAACCCTCTTGAGTATAGTGGGAGACTAGATTCAAATGAGTTATTGGACTGGATAAATGAAATGGAAAAATACTTTGACTATGAGAACATATCAGAGGAGAAGAAAGTGAAAATTGCAAGCACAAAGTTGAAAGTTTAGGCATCCTTATGGTGGGAGAATTTACAATTAGACACAAAGAAGAAAGGTAAAGATAAAATTAAGGTATGGAATAAGATGGTGAACAAATTGAAAGGCAATTTCCTACCTTGTGATTATCAAATTAACCTAGTTAGAAGATTGCAAAGTTTGAAGTAGAAACATAGCTCGGTGAAAGATTACACTAAGGAATTTTACATATTGGATATCAAATCTGGACATATTGAAGATGAGGTGGAAAGAATTGTAAGATACTTGAATGGGTTATGGACTTCTATGGACAAGAAGAAATCAGTTTGGTAAAAATAGAGAGTATTGAAGAAGCTTATCAGTTTTCCCTAAAAGTTGAGGAGAAATTGAACAAAAGGCATGAGCAAAGAGAAAGAGGAAGAGGTAGTAGATTCCCTAGAGGAAGAGGTAGATCCTATGGTGAAAATAGTAGATCTGATCAGGACAAAACAAATTAGGACAAAGGTGAGACCCAGTGGAAAGGTGAGAGTTCCTTCTGAGGAAGAGGTAACTACTCCTGAGGTAGCTATGGTAGAGGAGGATTCATAGGAACTTGTTACAATTGTGGAGAAGAAGGACATAGATCATTTGAGTGTACACATGAAAATAAGAAGGTTGGTAGTAGCAGAAATTATTTGGTACATGAAGGTTCACTGAATGAGCCTAAGAAGAAAGGAAACCTGATGGTCAGAAGAGCATTGTGGAGTGAAAGGACTAAGGAAGATCTAGTAAGGAAAAGTTTGTTCAGGATCAGAAGAAAATTTGCAGACAAAGTTTGGAAAGTGATCATTGATAGCGAGAGCTCAAAGAATCTAGCATCCGAAGAAATGGTTACAAAGTTGCAGTTGGAATGGTTACAAAGTACTATGATAAGGTATTGTGTGATATTATTCCTATGGATTGTTAACATGTTTTGTTGGGTAGACCTTGGCAATATGATAGGCATGCTATGCATGATGGGAGATTGAATAAGTATACTATTTGGGCTGATGGAAAAAGAAAAATCTTGTTACCTTTGGTAGAAAAATCTGTTCATGAAATATGTACATCTGTGAAAGTTTGTTTGATGGAAGGTAGACAGATTGTTAAGGATTTGAAGAAGAATGATGTTTGTTATGCTTTAATTCCTAACAAATCGAGTGGGAAAATAGAAGATAAAGTGTCGATAGAGGTTGAGAATTTTCTCACCGGGTACAAAGAGATCATTTCAGATAATGTACTTGATGGTTTACCATCGATGAGAAGTATAAGTCATTGTATAGATATGATTCTTGGAGCTATTTTGCTGAATAAAGCACCACACTGACTGACACCAATCAAGAATGAGGAACTTAACCAACAAGTTAATGAGTTGTTATAGAAAGGATTGATTAGAGAGAGTTTAAGTCAGTGTGCTGTACCATTTGTATTGGAACCTAAGAAGAATGGGAAATGGTGAATGTGTACTGATTCAAGATAAATCAACAAGATCATAGTTAAGTATCAGTTTCCTATACTGAGAATGGATGACATAATGGATTGTTTGAGTGGAGCAATGACTTCTAAAAAAAAATGAGGGAAAGATCACTAGCAATAACTGTACCCGAGATCAAGGAAGCATTGAAAGAGCACTCAAACAAATTTTTTGTAAAAAGAAGATCATTAAGGATCATGGTCGGAGAGCTGGAAGCAATACAAAAGGAAACTGATGATATATGGAGAAAAAAATTCTTTCCAGACCATTCAATCGAAGTTGAGGAACAACAAGGTAAATCAGATCCTATTGACGTTTAACATTAGAAAAAGATGAAGTGATTATTGAGGATATCATTGACAAGGACCCAAGTGAAGAAATTAGACATGATGAAGATGTCATGGACACCACGGAGGAAAATGACACAAAATACATAAAAATTGATGATACATTTACTTCTAAGTTTATGGATGAAGATCCATTGCTACAACAAGTATCTGATTTTACTGAGATTCATGAGGTTATCTTAGAAGTTGTAAAAGATATCCCTAATGATGCCAAAGAGAAGTCTGTTGACCAGGGAAAGGAGATAGAACAAAAGGAAACCAAGGACAATAAAGAAATTGAGACAACCAAAGGTCATAATACCGAGCAGGTTACTTCTACCAAGACCTCAGGTTAGCAGCAACAAGAAGACAAACAAGAGAAGGAAAAGCAAAAGGAGCAAGAAGAAGAGAAGAAAGAGGAAATACATGAAGAAAAGAAAACAGAGAAATAGGAAGATAAGAAAGAAGAGGAAAGAGAATAAATAACTGAATATACTACAATAACTACTACATCTGATGTAATGAAGGCATCACGTTCCCCAAAATTTTCTATTGATGAAAGTATCCAAATTGAGAAGAAGGAGACAAAGAAAAGGAAACATGATAAAAAAAAAAAAAGTTGACTTGATCCAACCAATAGTAATATCAAAGGTATACATCTCCTCACTTAGTCCTAAAGAACTATCTAAATTCAGAGATCTACTAAAGTTGAAAGAAGCAAATGACAAAATGCTAGCAAAGAAGCAAAAGACGGATGTGCTAGAAAGTGTCAAGGAAATACTACAGGAAAATATTCATGATGCTAATGTAAATGAGAAGGGAAGCCTACTGAGTCAACTAGAGGAACCGGTCAAGCAAATAAAAGAACCTAGTATAGAGACCACTGAGTACTTATTGCAAGTACACAAGAAGAAAATGGAGCATAAAATTATTGAAGATTTACTGCAAACTGTTACCATGGACAAGGTATCACTTTCTGAGTTGATTGCAGAATTGGAAAATAAGTTGAATGATATTCTTTCATTATTTCATAAGATTTGTTTAATCTCAAAGTTTACTGAGGAAATCAAAAAGAAGGATGAGTTTGTTGAGAAAGAGTTGATCGATCAGCCGATGAATGTCATCTCTGAGCCTGAAACACTTCAAGTCTATTACCAGAGGCTGAAACATTTAATGGGAATGCAACATAAATTAAGAAGAGAAGAGAACAAGATAAGAATGGAACTTTTGGAGCTGCAAGACATTTTTATACCCCAAGTTGAATCACTGCATAAACATATACACAAGGCAAAGGAATTTGTCAATACCCTTGACATCAGTGCTATGGATAGCATGATTAGATTAGCAGCATACATTAGTGAACGAATTGTGGTGTTGCAAACACAGAAGGAATCATGGGAGACATCCCTGGAAGATGAAAAGAAGAGATACAAACATATTTTTTATAAGATTCCACCACTGGATCCAAGTAAGTAATTTTTTTTTTGGCATATTTGTCAAAAAAGGGGGAATATGTATTTGTATATGGAAGTATTTTCAAAGGGGGGGTTATAAGTTAAGGAGTTATAAGTTATGGGATTTTATACATGGTCACAATTTTGAAGAAATTTTAAATAACTTGACAAATTTTTGATGACTTTGAGTTTTTAACAAAGATGCCAAACTAATGCCAAAGGGGGAGATTGATACTCCTAAAGTGTTATTTTGTTGTCACTAGTTTTATTAAAGTCATATTGATTGTCAAAGTCAGTCGATGAAAGAACAAGTCATAGGACTCAATCGATAAAGAAAACAGTGAAGTCAGTAAAGGAAGAGACAATTTTCGTAAAAGAAAATGAGTGACAAGCACCGAGAAGAGCAAGGCAAGCACCGAGAATTGCATGATAGTTACCGAGACAAGAGTACATGTTACCAAGAAAGAACAAATGTGTTACCAATTAACACAGGCCGACATAATAGATTATGTTAGACATATTGAATCTAGACACCAAGCATAAAATGTTTTATAGATTTCAAGAAGATCGTTTGGAACATTGGAGATATAAAAAAAGATGATTGCACATGATTATGAGGTAAGATCCACCAATGAAAATTAAATGGAATATAT
Source organism: Chamaecyparis obtusa (assembly GCA_027943335.1). NCBI lineage: Eukaryota > Viridiplantae > Streptophyta > Pinopsida > Cupressales > Cupressaceae > Chamaecyparis > Chamaecyparis obtusa. The sequence continues at coordinate 481,050 of BSBK01009475.1, forward strand.
ACATTGAAAATGAAACCGATGCTACCACCATTTAAGGAGAAGAATCTAGTACATTTCCACCGCTTCTAGATCAAGTATATAAGGAACAATGTATGAATATCAGAGGGTAGTGAGAGAAGATGATGAGTAGTCAAAGAAGAATGAAAAGTTGATGTGAAGGTGATGAAGTGCAGATAATCTACCGAGTAATAGAACAATTAGAGAAGAACTGTGTTCAAGTGAACCAGATTTGAGGCTACCGACTACATAAACTGAATTGTGATTGAAATATACTGAAGTACAGAATGAGGTAAAATGTTATTGAGCATATGGAGTCTAAACAAGCATTTGTTGATGCATTACTACACACATATTTAGTATTGAATTGTATTGTAATCAGAGTTGTAAAATCCCTTTACCGAGTAGGCCCTAATAGGTCTTATTTTGTAAATCCTTTAATAGGCTACATCTCTTAGATTAGAGATTGTAAAATCCTTTAGCAAGGTAGACTGCATAAGTCTTTTGTACTCCTAATAGGGTAAGCTATCAGAAGTAGCTAAATTTTGTAGCTCTAACTGAGCAACCTTTTAAATACACTAGTGAAGGATGGTGAGTACCATCCCCACCACAGTTTTTCCCTCTGACCAAGGGTTTCTGCGAGACCAAGAATCATTGTGTTATGAGTTATGTTTACATGTTTTAATTTCTATGTTTTATGGTGATATATGAAAAGTTTACAATTTGGTAAATGATCAGAATTGTTGATAAAATTTCTTGGAGTGCCGTTCCGCCCCTCCCCTCTTAGTACTTAACTTTCCAATATTAATTTCCAATAGATATGTGGACTTCCTAAGAGTGACAAAAGTGATAGAGATAGAAAGATGGTTACCCCTTTTATGGTGATATATGCAAAGTTTATAATTTGGTAAATGATCAAAATTGTTGATAAAATTTCTTGGAGTACTATTTCGCCCTTCCCCTCTTAGTACTTAAATTTCCAATATTAATTTCCAACAGATATGTGGACTTCCTAAGAGCAACAAAAGTGATAGAGATAGTTACTTCTTGAGATTTTTTTGGCAAGAGATTTTTTAATGGAAAAGACCATCTACAACCATTAAATATTCTATAATAGAAGTGGAAAACTGTTTCAATGGATTTCATAATTGGACTTCCTAAAGTCTAAGGTGATGACTAAATATGTATTTATGTAAAAATAAACATGAGAAAGCATTTTTTTTCTATTTCTAAAAATTTTAAGGCATTACATGTCTCAGATCTATTCCTTAAGGCATTTTTTATACTCCATGGGTTTCCCAAAAGCATCATAAGGGATACAAATAGTTAGTTCTTGACCTTAGTTTGGTAAGATAAATTTTAGGTGGATGGAATTAATCTCATGCCTAATACTAGATACCACGGTCCATATACAAAAGGGAAAATGGAGATTATAAATAAATGGGTTGAAGGATACTTGAAGAACTATTTTGCTAATTAATAGAATACATGGATTAAATGACTCCATTTGGGGAGTACTTTTAGAACTCCATCGATCACATGTCAATCAAGATATCATTCATGAATTTGTATGGGTATGAATATTGGGGCTTTTTTGACCTTGCTTTGTTTGAAAATAAGGTCCTTAGAGAAATTATTTGGTCAAACAAATCCAATACATTTTAAAATCACTCAAGGATAATATCCAATAAGCTCAAATTCAACATAAATCATATGCAAACTATCATGGAATAGAGGAAACATCTGAGGCAAGATGCATGATATTTGTAAGATTGCAACCATATAAACAATAGAACATTTAAACCTTGTTTTTATGAGTCTTACAAAATTATAAGAAGGATTAGAGAGATTGTCTACGAGTAATAAAGTGTTCCATTTACATCTTGTCAAAAAAGAAACTTGTAAAAATATCTTTTACTATTAAAAGAGCTATCTCCCCTTGATCAAGATAAAATATTAATTTTTATTCTTGAATTTTTCATGGATGTAAGTGAAAAAAAGAAGAGGAAACAAAACACCAAGGAGTACCTAATTATGTGGAAAGATCTTCCAATGGAGGATGCAACTTAGGAAAACCCACAAATATTGGAACATACAAACTAGAAATTTCTTTAGGACAATCAATTTTGAGTAGAAAACTTGTCATATCTCCTTTGGACCAACTTAATATGCATGCACATATTAGGTTTCAAACATGCATCTTTTATCTTGTCTATTGTTTTTTTCCTTTCCTAAGTATGTTTGTTCTTCCAACTTCACTCTTACCCTCCACCTATTAGAGTTTCATACTTCTCCATCATATCATGCCTCATGTATATCATCTACCTAACCATTATATTTGTCAAAATTCTACTTCTTGTCACATTTGTTACTTGACCCATGATGCCTCATGTTGGTTACCTTTTCTTTCTACTTGCAGATTTACAATATGATTGACAAATAAATGTCTCTAACTCTTGTAACCCACTCCAAATCTAACAAGAAAAAGGGCCAATTAACAAGGACTAGGATATTAGTCCTCCTACACTTTGAGCCTTAATGCTCAGGCGGGTATACCTTGGATTCACTTCTAAAAGGAATCAATAAATATTAAGCATTGATGTCCATGACACATTGATTTAAAGATTTTATCATTTATAGGTTGGTTGATGATGAAGAACTATTTCTTGAGAATAAACTAGTGTCTTATCCTAGGGCAAAGAATCAAATACATTATACCTCAACATAAAATTTAACTCAAACACACCCAAATCCATAATAAGTGTTTTGCCTATTATTCCTCTCTCTCTCACATTCAAACATCAGATTCTCACAAGAACTATGAATTCTCTGAATCTATCCTTAAGAATTTAATCCTTCCTTGAAGGAACTCAAGAAAAAACTTCACAATTTACTTTGTAAACCATACATTAACTTGCTTTGCAACATTAACATATAAGAATCCAAGATCAAAACAAGAAGACATGCACAAATCTAAGATGGAATTCAAGTGTATTCTCATTAAAATTTTCAATATCAATACATTGAAAAATGACAAAATGCTAGAACCAAACCCTAGATCCAATTCCTCTCTATTTGGTCACCAATTTCACCATCTTTTGAAAAATACATCAGACTGCTATATATAGTCACTAGCTATCTTGGAATCCTCAAGAAAGGATGCAAAAAGCTTCAGATAGCTAGAACAGAGCTAGGGTTTTCAACCACTTTACCAACTAGATAATCAAGAAATTACTACAGAAAAGACATGCCACCTAGCACAAGGCCATCAAGATCAAACTGATCATCAACATGAGCAACACTCTAGCTAGGTACCTCACTACAAGGACAAAGAAATTATCACTAAAAACCCTATTGATTCAGGCTGCATCAGAGATGGCATGACTTTTATATCAACTTCTCCTCGGCAGAAGCACCTCAGGACACAAAATCAACACGCAACGAACACCATGATCCTACTCATAAATTTTGACCTGCAACCGGGCTGAAACATGACCAAATCTGATCCGGCTTATGGCTTTCCGGCTCACTATTTCAAACCCTGCAAAAAACCTTAAATAGAAATTTAAATTTTGAAAAACAACGATTACCACTAGGTTTAAAATGTGACCGTCGATCTCTACCCTTTCCCGGCACATTAGGCGATCCTTGTTAATCATCAAATAGTCAACCGAGCTTTTAAAATATCCAGCCACATCATATTTTCTTGGCAACCAATCGGAAACAAGCACATCAGCAACACCTGGCACGGGGACCCACCTTCCTATTGGTCTTTACCTACTAGAAGATCGGACGGTTGTCACAATACCGCATTGATTAATCTCCCTGCATCTTTCCTTTGCAGTACCTCGACCACTGTCAGATAAAAAGCAAGATGTCAGTTCATTACAACCTTTACTAACTGGGCCCAATGAACGCACACTGATATATCTTCAAAATCAGACGGTTGTGATAAAACAAAGGCAACTGGTCCTACCTGACAGAGATGCTTAGTTGTCGACCAAATCAACGGGTGTTGCAATGTCATAGTGTTAACATCCGGGCATCTTAAGATTAAGGAAATGTGATGACCGTTGATCTTGATCAAACTTTAACCGACCACGTAGCCTTAAGAAACTAGGCCGGCCTTGACAGGTGTCATTCAGTCACAGTCCCGCAAAGAGGAAAAGCCTGACAATAGGAGGCTTGCGGGGTAACGAAAACCACAGGATTTAAAAGGATCTAATGGTTGAGAAATAATCTAGGGAAAGCCAAAGATTTAAGAGAAATTTTTACGGAAAGGGGACCCCGATTAAATCTAACTGCTAACACATAGGTTGATAACTTCAGTCATAAAAAGGGCACATGCATTTATTCAAACCTTAAGTTTTGAAAAAGTAATGACAAAATAGAAGGAAAGAGTTAGGAATTAGGGTTTTTACTTGTAATGAAGAAACGTTAGGGTCTTTGACTTAGACAAATTTTATGAAACCCTAGACATGGACAAACCTTGTTTCTCAAACCTTCAAATTACAATATCTCTCCATTTTTTGCAATTCAGCACATGTGTTCTTGAATGGGGCTTGCATACATCTTGGACTATCCATGGCTAAGCGCGCAGGCTTATAAACACCTTAAATCTTCTTTGCAGATCAAAACAAGATGCAGCAGGACATGGCAACTTCTTAGGATTTTGTAATGAATAGACCATTTTCTTTGGATTTTTGCAATGACATGAAAATGGACTAACACATCACCCTATAGTTTTGTTCTTTTGATGTGATTAACCTTCAATCCGTAATATTTCCTATATTTTTGTTTCCCTCCTAAATCCCCATCACATGTTGTACTATTCCTAATATACTATGTTCGATGTCATTTTTTTAGAGCAGAATCATTACTCAAATTGAAATTTACAAGTGTAATTGGTGGCTAACTTGGTTTTATTTTTGGAGGATATATTTAAGTGAACATTTTTATTCAATAGGATTATTTACACTTCAAGTTTTCTTCCAAATATATTTTGAGCACTTATATTTGAGCATGGTAATCTTAGGATGAAAACCTTATTAATTTTAGATAATGATCTCACATAGAGGTTTTATTTGAGCTTCATTAGACTTAGAGCCTCGCCATATTGCATCAATATAATTTGTCATTGTTGTTGGTATGATTTTCTAATTTAGTTATTGAAACCAAAAATCTATGTAAATATAATTTATACGTGATTGTAAAAAGAAAGAACACTTTTTATAGATTTGATTTACTATATAGTATAATAAGAAGATTGAGAGTTATTTATTTCATTTTCTATTCAAAATGTAATATATTGATGTTGCATAAACAATAGACTTAATGTGAGTTATCTAAGATCTAAGTAATGCTAGGGTTGATAGTGTTTTTATTCAAATAATAAGTGTTTATGGAAGGTTAAGAATCAAAATTTGTATTCTTATTTTGAACTACCCAAATTACAAATATATGTTCAATTGTTTTCTTTACTTGTGACCTTATGGTATAATAATAGACATTTGATGCACCATAATCTCTTGCTTTGGTTTTCATATAGTATTTTATGCTTTAAATTAAGATACTCATGTTACTTTTACTTATTCTTAACTTATTTTGTTCTTATTTGTTCTGTATATTAGGCCCCTTATTCCTATTTATGTTATTTGATATGCAACTTGGGGTTACCTCAATTTTGAAAAATAGTTATGTAACCTCATTTTAATCCTTTCAATTTTCATTGCAATGTATCTTATATAAATCATGTCTCTCAAAAAGTACATCGTGTCAAGTATCTTCACAAACGTGTTAAAAATAAAATGACTAGCATCATATATTCACTTTTAATAAGACCTTTCAATATTTGTTGTTTTTTCATTCATTTAAAAATAAAATATAATGATACAAAAAAGAAGACATAATTTTTCATTGCTCAAGCCTTCTATGAAATACACCAAATCTATTACAAGATGGTATCACATGACATAAAATTGATAACTCTTTAGGTTCAACTTTTAAATATATGATAATGCATCATAACGTGTTGATTAGCATTCCATTTGTCATCTTCCAATAAATTCCCCAAATACTCTAGATGCCTAATATGAGTGTTAAATAATGCTTCTTCAATGCAACTGCTATATTAGCATGTTGAATGAATAAGGATCATGGTAGGTGACAAATTTCTAAAATTTATCAAACATGTGCATTGGGTGTCTATATATATATAGCACATTTCATCAAGGTAAATGCACAAAGATAGGGGACCAAAAAGATGCCACTCAGATTTTTGGTTCCCAAAAATGCATATGGCATGTGTGTTAGCTATTGCTTAGAATTGTTGTTGTTGTTGTTGTTGTTGTTGTTCAAGTTTTGTCATTGATGTCAACATATGACATATACTTCAGTTTTGAGTTGGTTATATTAGATAGATTGTGTTTCTAGTCGCTACAGGTAGTTGGATAGAAATATAAGAACATTGTACGATAGTTCAGAGTATGTGAGCTTTGTTTTATCATTCTAACTTGATGTATAGACCTTATGTATAAGGTCACATGGCTTAATATGATGGTTTGAGTGAGTTACAATTGTTTTGGTGAAGACTGGTTACAAGATAGAGATAGGGAATTTGACAGAGTTAGTTACTGAGTTTTGAGCATAAGTTGGTTGCGAGTTGGTATCGTGTTAAGTGAGCTTTAAGCATGGAAGAAAATATAGGATGGATTACACTCTTGGATTTATGGCTTGATTGGGTCATGCTGATGAGAACGCTAGTGTATGAAATTTGATAATTGCTTTTGGGAGCTGACTAGGTGGTGTAACATGTTCCATGGATCAATGAGAATTAATTATAGATCTTGGCGCGTAAATTAATATTTATAATTTTTTTATAGTTGTATCGGGTACCATGTGTGCCATAGAATTGTGTAATGCAATTGTTTGTGCATTAGGGAAGTCCTAATAGACCAACCTAATTGAAACTTGTAACTTGTATAATGGAGAGTAAATTCTCTAATGTAATGTGAGGAATATGTATGGGAGGCATGTGTGATTGTGCATGCAAGCATTGTAATAAGACCAGAGCTTAAGAGAAGAGGTATGAGTGGATTCTATGATCATCCTTGTGCACTTCAATGGAACTGTAAAGGAAATGTGCTTGGACAGTGTGCCTTTTGTTCTCATCAACCCCTAACAGGGTTAAAGGACCTTTTAACAAGAGTTATGTCCTTTAACATGGACTTTTGTACTGGATGTATTGTATTAGATCCTAATAGGGACATTTTTATACTAGTCCATTATCTAGTGGGTTCCATCCCCACTGGGGTTTTTCTCTTAACAAAGTTTTTTCTCGAGAACAAAATATTGTGTTATGGTGTTGTTGTCTATATTGTTTAGCACTGTTATATTCTTAATTAATGTTCTGGTTTAGAAGTTTAAAGTTTAAAAATTTATTATACACAATTGATTCACCCTGCCCCCTCTCTCAGTTGTGTGGTGTGGCTTTCTATTTCTAACAATTAGTATAAGATCTATTGGTTCTCTTGGATAAATCTTAACTACTTGAGGAGATCCAAAATGTCAAGCTATAGATAGGACAATCCTAAATTTGATCGAGAAAATTTTGATAGCTGGATAAACAAGATGAGAAATCACTTGATCTTATTGGGAATTGAATACTGGTTGAGTACAAAGAACAAAGAAGATATCAAGATTGAGGATGAATTGGAAAATAATACAAAGAATGAAAGGAAAAAATTCACTTGCAATATGATTTCTAGAGAAGCCATAATCAATGCACTTTCTAAGGTAGAATTTATAGAGGTCAAGGAGCTTGAATTGGCACATGAGATTTGGAAAAATTTGGAAGCACTATATGAAGGCGACAAATATACCAAACAAGCCAAGTTGCAGTTTTGGGAAAAAAGGTTGGAGAACATGATGATGCAAGAAGATGAGAATATTAGAGAATATGTTCAAAGAGTGATAGAGATTGTTACTAGCATCAGAAATACATGAGGGTATATTATAGAAGATGAAATCATTGCAAAGATTCTTAGATCTTTGACACCTGCATATGACACCAATTTCATGACAATTGAAGAGATTATACAGCTCACAAAGGGATTTATAAGGGAGACTTTGATTGGTAAGTTATTTGCATTTGAAACCTCTAGATTACAAGATGCTTTACCTAATGTTGAATATGATTTTAAGGCTATTTTTCATAAGGATAAGAAGATGCTAACAAATAATGTGAGTACCAGTAGAAGTGAAAAGTATGCATATTTTGGAGATATGCTAGGGAATGGGTAGAAATAGAAGAAGAAGAAATGAAATTAGATGAGATTGTAGCCCTGGTCGCAAAGAGGGAAAACAAAGGTAAGGGAAAGTATGAAACGAAATTACCCTTGAAGTATTTTTCATGCAATAAGATAGGTCATTTTTCCTCTAGATGTCCTACTAGAGTTCCAAAGTATAAACCTAAGCCATACAAGTCTAAATATCCTAAGGAATTATATATTGCTAGTGAGGGTACTTCTGATGATGAATATGTGAATGATGAAGATGAGATTGTGTTTGTTGCTATTAAATATGAAGACCCTATTCATGAAGAAAAATCTTTGGTTTCACATGTAGAAAATAAATCTAAATGGATTATAGATAGTGGATGATCTCATCACATGACTGGTGATAAAGAAAAATTTGTCCAGGTTAACAATTATGATGGAGGTGTAGTTAGATTTGGAGATAATACTCTTTGCTTGATCATAGGAAGAGGATCTATAACTCTTGATGGTAAAACTAATTTTGATGATGTTTTGTTTATTGATGAACTAAATCATAATCTATTAAGTGTTGGACAACTTGTGGGATAAAGGTTATCATCTGCAATTCAAGAATGACATAACAGAAAGGAGAAATAGAACCATTCTTGATGCTCCTAGGACTATGATGCTTAAAGGAAAGATATTGTAGATGCATTGGAGGGAAACAATTAACACCGTAGTTGATACATTGAAAAGAGTTTAGATTAGACATGATACTAGTAAGACTTCATATGAGTTATGGTTTGGTCACATTCCTACAGTTAAATACTTTAGAATATTTGGTAGTAAATGCTATATCAAAAGGGATGATGAACTAGGTAAGTTTGATCCTAGAAGTGATGAAGGAATCTTTATTGGATACTCTAATAGGAGTAAGGCATATAGGTGTTACAACATTAGATTAAAAAATATAGTTGAAAGATCCAATGTGAAGATTAATGAGAAATTTCAGATTCAGGAAAGAATGTATGATTATGGATCAAATAATGAAGGTAATTAGGCTTCTACTATTCAGAATCAAAATCAGGAGCATGGATCAGAACAATTCTTTGAGATTGACAATGGGATACAAGTAAGTATTGATGAGCCAAAATGGACTCCTAAAACACCAAGATTGGAGTCTGTTAGATTGTTTCTTTCTTATGTATCTCATAAAAACTTTAAGGTTTATCATATGGATGTCAAATCTGCATTCTTGAATGGAAAACTTGAAGAGGAAGTCCACATAGAGAGACTTGATGGATTCACATTAACTGATCAGGTAGATATGATATGTAAACTAAAGAAAGCATTATATGGCTTGAAGCAAGCATCAAGGGCTTGGTATGCTAGATTGGATATGTATTTATTACATCTTGGTTTCAGAAAAGGTAATGTTGATAGTAATATACATTTAAGGATTAATTATGATGGTATCTTAATTGTTGAGGTATTTGTTGATGATATCATATTTGGTGGGAATGATGCTATGAGTAATAAAATCTTTGAAGAGATGAAAGGTGAATTTGAGATGTCTATGTAGGGAAAATGAAATTTTTTCTTGGTTTACAAATCACTCAAAGAAAGGATGAAATTTTCATATCTCAAACTAAGTATCTTGAGAAATTATTGAAAAAGTTTTGAATGGAGGATTTTAAGCCAATGGGAACACCTATGGTTACAAGTTTCAAACTAACTACTATCGATGATTCACCAAATGTTTTTCAAAAAAATTACTAGTCAATGATTAGAGGGTTGCAATACTTGACTCCTACAAGGCTAGATATATCCATCGAAATTGGAATTATTGCTAGATTCCAAGCTGAACCTAAGGAAACTCATTTTGTTGTTGTTAAAAGAATACAAATATATATGAAGGTAACCTTAGACTATAGTTTGTGGTATGAAAGATCAAATGACTTTAATCTACATGCATTTACTAATGCAGACTAGGTAGGTAGTGTGGATGATAGAAAAAGCACAAGTGGGGGAGCTTTGTTCCTCTGAAAGAGATTGGTTTCTTGGTTGAGAAAGAAGCAAGATTGTATATCAGAGTATGTTGTTGCTGCTATTAATTGCACTCAGATTGTTTGGATGAAATAGATGTTGAAGGATATTGGAGTAAGAATTGAAGAGCCTATTGCTATTCACTGTACTGATAACATAAGTACAATCAATATGTCAATGAATCCAGTATTAAACTCTAAGACAACATATATCAATTAAATATAACTTTTTAAGAGAAAAAGATACAGAGAAGGAAGTTAGATTGGAATATATCAGCACAAAGGAATGGAAATTAGATATTTTTACAAAATTATTGCCAAAAGAGACCTTTGATTATCTAAGGGGTATGCTTGGGGTGATGGCCTCGCCTTGTGACAATTAAATGATGTAGGAATGCATCAGTTTAGTGATTATCAAAGATTTATTATTATTCACAACTTGATGCTTGGTCCTACTTCTTAGGGGGACTAGTTGCAAAAGTTGAATTGATGAAGCATTTGTGAACAGAACATCTGGTATGTTGCAGGCATGCAAATTTGAAAAAGCTACATCATAGGAGGAGACATTTGTTTGATCAGAGTTGGCACCATTGGCACCCTTGTCACCCTTTTCCATTGATGTCAAAGGGGGAGAGAGTTATGTGAAAAACCTCATATTGTCTTAGGGGGAGCATTGTTGAAAATGTTGAGAAGGTTGTATTGAGTTGAATGCTTTTGGGTTGATGGTTTTTCAATCATATGTTATCATCAATGCCAAAGGGGGAGATTGTTAGATATTGGTTGGAATTGTTATTTTTGTTGATGTTTAGGTTTTGTCATTGATGTCATCATATGACATATACTTCAGTTTTGAGTTGGTTATATCAGCCAAATTTTGTTTCTAGTTGATACAGGCAGTTGGAGGGTATGTGTGGGATCATGGTATACCAAAAAGCAGCAATGAGAAAAAGAAGTCTTGATTGATAGACTCTTTGAAAAATAACTATAGCTTTCAATCAATATAACATTTTTGAAATATAAAATATACTTCACATTCTATGCTTCACCTAATACAATAATAATAAACAATTCTTTCAATTTGATGAAGTTTAGACTAAATAAGGTGGTCAGAAATGAGAGTTTTTATATTCAGGAAAATTTGTAGCAAAAAAATCATAATTAATTATTTACTTGGAAAAAAAATACAAAAAAATATGCATCACATCCAAACATGAGTCTACTACTTTTATCTAAAATCTTATAAAAAAATATTATCATTTGATTTTGTTTAATGTGGTCAGACATACACCTACTTGTTATCTTTCTAGTCCTGATTGATAGACTTATTGAAAAATAGCTATAACTTTCAAACTATATAAAATTTTTGAAATCTAAAACATGTGTCACATTCTATGATATTCCTGCTACGGGGAAAAAAAAAAATAGTTTGATAAAGTTTAGACTAAGTTAATGTGGTCAGACACGAGAATTTTTGTATTCTAGAAAAGTTGTAGAAGAAAAATCATAATTAATTATTTACTTCGAGAAATTTTTTTAAAAAAAATGTGTCACATCCGGACATGAGTCTACTACTTATATCTAGAATCTTGTAAAAAAAAATTATCATTTGATTGTGTTTGAGGTGGTCATACATACACCTACTTCTTATTTTTTTCCTGAAATGTTTGTACTATACATTGAAATTTAAAATTTTCAACATATAGAATCATTTTTTTTCATAAAAGGCCTCGTATCTTAGAAACTAAATTCAATTTTCTACAGATTCTATTCTTACATATTTTTGATATAATATTTATAACTTGTTCAATTTTTTATGTCAACTTGCCTAAACCTGATTTTCTGAATTTTCATTGCCACTTAAGGGCCTAGTTTGACTTACCATGATCTTGCACATACCCTGGATAGAAATGTAAGAACATTGTACAAAAGTTTAGAGTATGCAGGATTTGTTTTATCATTTTAAAGATCCTGGATAGAAATGTAAGAACATTGTACAAAAGTTTAGAGTATGCAGGATTTGTTTTATCATTTTAAAGATTTATAGACCTTATGTCTAAGGTCACATGAATTAATATGATGATTTGAGTGAGTTGCAGTTGTTTTGGAGAAGATTGGTTACAAGACAGAGATAAAGAATTTGACAGAGTTAGTTGTTGAGTTTTGAGCATAAGTTGGTTGCGAGAAAGAATCGTGTTATGTGAGCTTTAGGAATGGAAGAAAACATAGGACGGAGTATACTCTAGGATTTGTGGCTTTATTGGGTCATGCTAATGACAATGCTAGTGTATGAACTTGGATAATTACTTTTGGGAGCCGACTAGGTGGTGTAACATGTTTCATGGATTGGCAAGCATTAATTATGGATCTTGGTGTGTAAATTGATATTTGTAATTTTTTTATATTTGTATCAGGTATTGTGTGTGCCTTAACAATGTGTAATGTAATTGTTTGTGCATTAGGGAAGTCCTAATAGGTTGACCTAATTGAGACTTGTAACTTGTATAAAGGAGAGTAAATTCTCTAATGTAATATGAGGAATATGTATGGGAGGTATGCGTGATTGTGCATACGAACATTGTAATAAGATCAAAGCTGAAGAGAAGAGGTATGAATGGAATCTAAGAATCATTCCTTGTGCACTTCAATGGAATTGTAAAGGCAATGTTCTCAGACAGTGTGCCTTTTGTTCTCATCAACTCCTAACAAGTTGAAGGACCTTTTAACAGGGGTTCTGTCCATTAACAGGGACTATTGTACTAGATGTATTGCATCAACTTCTAACAGGGCTATGTCTCTTAAAAGGGACATTTTTATACTAGTGCACTATCTAGTGGGTTCCATCCCCACCGAGGTTTTCCCCTTAACAAGGTTTTCCTTGAGAACAAAACTCTATGTGTTATGGTGTCTATCTTTTCCATCTTGTTTAGCACTTTTATATTCTTAATTAATGTTCTAGTTCAGAAGTTTAAAGTTTACAATTATTATACACAACTAATTCACCCCCCTCTCAGTTGTGTGGTGTGGCTTGCTATTACTAACAGTGTTCCCTATATGGCGCACACCATAGGGTTTAGCATGCCAAGCCTTAAGCTTGGGCACACAAAACCTATGTGGCATGCACCAAATATGGCACACACCGTATTTGGTGTTTGCCAAATATTGCAATAAAAATATGTAGAAAATGCTCTACATATGACGCGCACCATATATGGCGTACACAAAATGTTAAAATGCAACTTTTCATCAAGTTTGTCAAACTCAAGTGAAATGCCCATATCAAGACTTATGTTAGTTACAAAAATAGGATGATTTGCAAGGTTCTAAACATCTTTAAAAAATAAGAAAATGGTGTGCACCATGGACTTTTGTGTGGTTTTCAAGATGCTACTTTGGTCTTGGTGGCGGGGGCGTTGCCCCTCGACCCCGCCTCGTACCATGATAGGGGCAAGGAGCGGGGTCAAGGGGTGCTTTTGAATGGCAACACCTCTCGACCCTACTTCCTCTCCATCTTCCCTACCTCTCCCTCACATCTCCCTTGGTCTTTCCCCCTAACCCTAAAACCTATAACCATAATCCATCGAACCTAAATCCTTTCTCCCTTCTCCCTCTCTCTTTCCTCCTACTTGTCTCCTTTTCCTTCTCTCCATCTTCCCTGCCTTTCCCCCATTTCCCCCTCTTCCCTATAAACCCTAATGTTGTTATATATGGAGTCTAATTAGAGTCAAAAGTTAATTTTTCCCCACTCTTATTAGCCCAATTTCCCCCCAAATTATTCAAAGAGGGTCAAAGGGTAGTGTCCCCAGTGGGGTCAAAGGACAGTGCCCCCAACAGAGTCAAGGGGTAGCGCCCCGTGCGGGGGTCTAGGGACAATTCTCCTAGTGAAGTTAAGGGACAACACCCCTTATGGGGTCAAAAACCACACGAAACTCTAATGCACACACATTTTTCTTAATTTTTAAAGATGTCTACTAAAAATTTTCATATTTAACATTTGGTGTATGCTATATATGGCGCACACCATGTGTAAAGCATTTTCTATGTATGTTGTGCACCATATATGGTATGTGCCTTTTTAATTTCATTTGGAAACACCAAGCCTAATGCTTGGATTTTCCTTGGGCATCCAACCCAAAGGCTTAGACGATTCAAATAAGCTTGAGACATGTTTTCCGACAAACAAACAAAAAAATTATATTTTTTTGTCTGTGCTCCCCATCAAGTTTGCATGTGGTTCATCAATGAAAAAATTAGACAAAAAGATGTTATAGATCTCTTTGTTAGCTATGTATCCATATTAATTTTTTTGAATTTTGATTATGTGAAGTTTTTCATCTCTAATTTCTTTTACAAGTATGTGTGATTTTATCAAAATACCATTTTGGGCATAGAATTTGACTCATTTATCGAATTTTAAAACAAGTTATTTTTTTTAGAAACTAGACTTCATTCTACAAACTTTAAAAAAAGATTTAATTTTCGATTAGTTTTCATTGATTTCTAAGGGGTGCACACTCAAATTTCATGTTTTCAAGATGTGTCCACTTCATAAATTCATAAAAAATCATACGCTCATAAAAAACTTAGCAGAAAAATCCAGGATAAACAATGTGGTGTTAGCTAACTTCTCATGGGAGCAATAAAAAAAAATTCAAAATAAAAAGTTAACATTGTAGGGGGAGCATGTACTAGACGCTATGCTATGTTTATTCACAAAAAATAAGACCACTTTTTGTGCTCCCTCTTTTTGAGGGCCTTAATCTCCACCATTTCCAAAATAAATTAGTATTTTAGAAACTAGATTGAGAGTACTACAACTCTTGTTCTTGTTGCATCTTCAAATTTTGACTCTAAGTATCTTCAATTTCTCATCGAAGTTCACAGTTTGTTGATTTCAAAAAAAAAAAGAAAAAAAAAGTGGCATCTTATACCCTTTTTGGTCCCCCATCTTTGTGCACTTACTCATCAAACATATGCTTAGTTAGCTTAGGTTGGAAAGACATAGGATGCTAGCTACTCATGTTTGACTATTGAATTTTGTAAAAGATGGGCTTCAATTTTTAACTATGTTTTTGTTCCCATAATTGTAACAATGGCCTTGGATAACAAATTAATTAGGTTTAGGTGGCAACAACAATATCAAAATAGGTGCATAAGAAAATATAACAAAGACACATATTTAATGTAAATATACCATAGTATGTGTATGTAAGAATAAGGTAGAGGTTAATTGGATAGGAATACACGTGCTTGTGGATGGACAAAAGACAAGGGGAGCTAAAATTTACACAAAATTGCACCATTTGTCAATATATATATACTTGAAATAAAAAACAAGACTAAATAAGAAATGACAGAGAAATACAAATTCCGCCATTATTAAAATATACAAACATTTTTTTAATTTTACGCTCTAAAACTTGAACAACACACATATATTCTTCAAAATATTTCAAAAATACTTTTTATCAAAATTACTACATGTAGCCAAAGGGTTGTAGTTCAATCAATTGAGCATATTTGGTAAAGATGATGACATGAGATATAGAAAACCACCTACCAAGGTTCAAATCCCCAAAGACGCGTTTGGGCCAAGTTTGACCCCTCGGTGAATTTGATGGCCCTACATGTGGCTACTTAATCAAAAGTAGAGACACCAACATCTATAGAATGCAAATAAATAAAAAATATAAGCTCTAATAATAAGATGTGGCAACATCTATATAGCCATATATTTAAGAAATCATACTAAGAAAACACTTGGTATTTCTTTTTTCATGAAGATCAGTGTTTCGACTAACCTCTTTAGCTAAAAGCCAAGAACTAAGGAGTATCTATTCCACCAAATTCACCCAAGGCACGATCCCGACCTCATCCCTTTTAGATGTCAAAACCTTGCACTCAATAAGACTTGATTCTAGTGAGCTCATTAAAAACCTTTCAACTTCACAAATAGACCGAGTGTACATTGACTAGGGGAAAGGACCCAATAGCGAACAAGGGGTCCAATAACTGTTATAGCTGTGTCATAGAGAGCCCCAATAACTAACCACAAAAAAAACACAATAAGTGTTAGTAACATACCCAATAGCTGAACGCACATGTACTAATAGTGGATCATTTTTTTTAGTAATTGGCTCATTTGTGCACCACTATTGGGTCATTTCATAATTATTACTGGATCATTTGATCAAAAGTATTGGGCCATTTGAACACAAGTACTGGGTCATTTGAGTGATCGGTTATTGGTGAGAAACATGGTGGGTATCGGGCAAGCGTTTTAAAATGGTACTTTTAGACCACTTGGCGCTCCATGATCTCTACAGAGAGATCTGTGAATACCCAAAAGCTGAAACCTTAGCTTTAAGCTCTTAACTCACCTACGGAGACATGCCGAAAAAATCAACGAAATCCACCTTACGGTTTAGGAGTTCTAGATGCGCGAAGTTAGCCTGGGCCACTACTGGGTCCTTTCCCCTAGTTAGTTCTTTTTATAAAAGACCTTTGTATAATATTAACGTTTTATTTGGCTGTTTAGTCACGGCTGACATGTGTCGGTAATTGCTAGGTACAAGGATCTTTGGAACAATTTGATGAAGTAAACGTATTCCATCGTGGGTACCAATTTTCTCGTCATGATCTCTGAAACACATTGCTTCGCTTCGAAGTTCCCCCTTTATATATTAAAATGGATAAGTTGAAAGTCGGGCGAAAATCTATTGCTTTTGATTGTATTCTGCAATAGTTTTGATGTCCTTTTCGATAGTTAATAATATAAGATTTTCCTGTTGCCATCGAACATGGGCATTGGGATTCGAGTTACCCCCAAACATCAAACACTTTGGAGAACGGCCTTCCAGTTGTGATGATAACTGACATTCGTAATTTCCTATGAAATTCAGTACCCTCAAATTTATTCTACACACGAAATTGCCAATGGATTTCCTTCCTTTCAACATTAATGAAATTCAGTACTCTCAAATTTATTCTACACACGAAATTGCTAATGGGTTTCCTTTCTTTCCAGAATAATTCATATAAACAGAATCGACATTTATTCTTGCCATGAGCTGTAAAATCATTCCTTACCGGACAGGGAAAGATTTCCATAAAGATTTATGACACCATCTGTACTATAGTGTGGAATCGAATGAGAAGATTACATCTCAGCTGCGATGTAAACATCTGGATCCTTCCTCCTATGGGATGGAATATGCCATCCTTACACATTTGGGTTTTCCATATGGTGTGTATATTCACTTGATCAGAATTTGCAGCAGAAGAATCATAATCAGTAGAGAAATAGATGAGCCAGAATTGGGGGCAGCGATTTGTTGATTGGTATTTTTGTAATTGTGCAGGGGGTGTTGGGTATATACACATTTGGAGTTAGGTGTTGTGTATATACATTGGCAGTTAGGGGTCGGGTATATATATATTTGTGCAGGTGGGTATTACTATTGTGTGTTGTGGAGTTGCAGTGATGGAACCAACTCAGATAAGCCTTGGAGGATTCGGAGTTGGGGTAAGTGCCAAGCAACTCACAGAATACTTGGAAGAAAAAGTGGGAATGGTGTGGAGATGCAGACTGAAGACATCATGGACTCCTCCCTTTGCATTCCCAAAGTTCACAAGCAGTAGAAACTACTTGTTTGAGAACAGAGACGTGGTGCCTCCTCATGCCTTTGTTCACTTCGGAATTCCAGATGCTGTCAAGCTCGCCAGCCATGGAAAACTGGTGTTCAATAATCAAGCTCTCAAAATCAAGGTTGGTAGCGAAACTTCATCTAGAGTAGTTAGAAGAAGAACAATTCCACCGCATAGATTTTCCCCTGTTACGGTTGAAATTGGTTCATTGTACAGCCTTGATGAGTTTTTGGTTGCTTGGAGGGGACCTACTTTTGGGGTAGATTTTCATGTAGATCCATTCGATAAAAGATGTAGGATTATCTTTACTCGAGATCAGTTGTTTGGTTTCCAGAATTTGAATGAAGATACTCTCATAAAATGTGACTTCAAGATTGAATTTATGATCAGAGACATTAGAAATGTAAGGTTTCTCAATGAGATGGGAAACTTGGTAATGCTTATCCAGCTGTGGGTGCCTCCTTGCATATACTATAGAACTGCAGATGACGATGTTCATGTGGCGGTTCCTTTTGCTTTGTTAGATGATGATGATCCATGGATAAGAACCTTGGATTTTACCCCCAATAATGCCATAGGTAGGTGCTTGGTCTATAAGATTGCTCACTCTCCTCGTTTGGGTCACACCATGGAGAAAGCCAAACAGTACTTCAAACAAAACCGCTTGCTGGATGAAAATATTTCTAAGATTTCTAGTCTGAAGAGTTGGAACGAACCTGTTGTTCCTAGACCAAGGTTCTTTTTGGTCCTGCAACAACACCCACAAATCCCCTTTGATACTATGTTCCTGCTAACTGCTCTTGTACACAAAGGAATTGTAAATTACCACAGGTTAACCCCTGAGCTTTACAATTTGTTGAGTAGAGAAGTTACTCGAACCAAATTGTCCACTATAGCACTAAGGCAGATGCTTTCATACACCTATCCAATTTTTGATGCTTTTGAAAGACTTAAGACCTTGCTTACGTGGATCAAAAAGAACCCAAAGCTTCTGAAAAACCCAAAGATTGTTGAGGAAACAATTGAAGTTAGGAGATTGATTATAACTCCCACAAAGGCCTACTGCCTGTCTCCGGAAGTAGAGCTGTCAAACCGGGTCATACGGCACTTCAAGAGGTCTGCGGACAGATTTCTACGAGTAACTTTCATGGATGATAGCATGGGAGAAATGTCTTCAACAGCATTGATAGTGCCCATAGCACCTATGGTTAAAGATGTATCCTCTAGTTCTCCTGCCCACAGGACTGCTATTTTTCGGCAAGTGAGACAAATACTACTTAATGGGTTTGAGCTGTGCGGTCGTAAATATTTATTTCTAGCTTTTTCTGCCAACCAGTTGAGAGGTCGTTCTGCATGGTTCTTTGCTGGTGATAAATTTATTGATGTGCATAAAATTAAGAGGTGGATGGGGAACTTTCCTGAATACTATGTTGCCAAGCATGCTGCTAGAATGGGTCAATGCTTCTCTGCAACATACTGCACAATACAGGTTCCAAAGAATCAGCTTGAAGAAGACTTTAATGACATAAAAAGGAATAATCATAATTTTTCTGATGGTATAGGAAAGATCACTCCAGATCTTGCCATGGAAGTTGCTCAGAAATTGCAATTGACCATCAACCCTCCCTCAGCCTATCAGATCCGCTATGGTGGCTATAAAGGTGTGGTTGCAACTTGGGAGGCAAAACCTGGAAGCACACATAAGCTGTCATTGAGACCCAGCATGGAAAAGTTTAAATCTCAACATGACATGCTAGAAGTCATCACTTGGACCCGTTTCCAGCCCTGCTTTCTGAACAGGCAGATAATTACATTGTTATCTACTTTGAGAGTTCCTGACAGCATTTTCAGCGAATTACAAGATTCAATGGTGCATAAGCTTAGTAAAATGATTGAAAATGATGAAGTGGCATTTAATGTATTAATCACATCATGTACTGGGGATTTACAATACACTGCTGCTATGATGCTAAGTGCTGGTTTTAAACCTCAAACAGAACCACATTTAAAAGATATGCTTTCTTCCATAAGATCCGTCCGGTTGGAGGAGCTTCTTAGAAAATCTAAGATTTTTGTCCCGGATGGAAGATGGTTGATGGGCTGCCTCGATGAAATAGGGGTGCTTGAATATGGGCAGTGTTTCATAAAAATTTCAAGCCCTCCATTTGAGGGCTGCATTCTCAATAATGGCCAAGCCTTTGTAGAGAAGAAAATGAGTCCAAGGGTGATAAAAGGAAAAGTGATTGTGGCTAAGAATCCTTGCTTACATCCTGGTGATATACGAATCTTAGAAGCAGTTGATGCTCCTGGATTGCATCACTTGGTTGATTGCTTAATCTTCCCACAGAAGGGCCCTAGACCTCATCCTGATGAAGCTTCTGGAAGCGACCTTGATGGGGATATCTACTTTGTTTCTTGGGACTCCAGGCTCATACCAGAAAGTGGTGAGAGTTGGGAGCCAATGTGCTATGCTGCAGGTGAAGCCAAAAAGTCACAAGCACCCGTGAAAAGAGTGGTATGGCTATTCTTATCATCCTTATCCACCTTACACCCTGTTTTCATTCCTTATATCTATTGCTGCTTTAATATGCAATATAAATTTTCAAGAACTGCATGCATTATGGTTTGAGTTAGTGGATTCCATTTTATTTCAACTGCTATGATGGACCCTTTTCATTGCCGAGTAAAATTATGATGCTTTATTATTACATTGAAATGAAAATCGATTATCATAATAAGCTTTTCAATGTTTGTGCTTGCATAACCATTAAAACATGCTTCTTTAACTGAAAAAATCAATGACAGTAACAATGTCTGCTCTGCTGTGAAAAAAGCAAATGAATTGCGTAATCTGGAATTGACATAGTGACTATAATCATCACTGGGTAACTACAGTAGAATATACAGAGAAAGATTCAGAATAAGCTCAACGCTCTGATTAGATGCCAAAAGAAAATTGACATACTGACTGCAATGTCTGGAGTAAGTGTACCCTTTTCCAATTTCATATTCTCTCTCCCAAACGCAAAATAAATGTTATCCAAAATTCGTGTAAATGGCACAGGGCTGTAAAACTTGGTTTGAAACCCTACCTCTAGATAGTAATACAAGGTCAAAAGCAAAGTGAGGAGGAGCTCCCCGACTTCGGTCTGCACAGGTTAGCTTCGGCTCTTCTGAACTCTGCATTGCAGATATTTCCCAGCTCAAGTCACAAGGGAATACAAAAAAAAATTGATAATGAAATAAAGATTCGAGGGATTTTTTCGTTTGTGTGTGTTGTGTTGTCTTCCTATTATTTTTTCATATTTGTTATAAAGGGAGTGTTAGGGGTGTATCAGATTTCGATATTTTTTTTTTTATCTTTATATACGATTTAACTGTCTATAGCTATTATTTTGGCTTCTAAGTAGTAACAGCACACACTCTCAGATCAATTATGCATGCAAGTGTCAAAGAGTGGTCATTTTAAAGTGTTACCTGATACCTACTTAAATTTGCGCCCACTAACCATGCACTACAACCACTTCAAAAATTGTCAATACTTTTACACAAATGCCCCAATACTCGTGCGCTCCTGGTACCAATAAAGTTGCATGACTCCTTCAATTAAAGTCTACAGATTCTAACTACCGGGGTTACAAGTGGGTGGTTATTGGTACTCATGAAATTTATTAATGGATTTTTAGTTATCATTTTTTTGGTTTCTTTAAAGTAGTAATTGTGGGGTTGGGTGAGCAAGGAATGAACGTTAATTGGAACATGGCTTGTAAACTAGTGCTCTTCCCCTATGGACTTTTCTTTAAGTTTGTCTTTTTTATGGCTTCAAATATTATCAATCCAGTAGTTTTTATTGGCGTTGATGGTTTGGCAGTTCTAAATGATGACTCCTCTAAACAAGCAATTGCAAAAATTTGTTTCCAAGGTGTTTTCCAAGGTACAAATTCCTATCCTACTCCAAATTGGTGCTATCCATCCCAGACTTTGATAGTGCTTGTAAATGGCTTGAACATTTTACTTTGATAGGCTATTTTATTGGAAGAAATCCATTTGGAATTATGCTTAGAGAGTGGGTCAACAAGAGCAAGGTTTAGCATGAAGTCCATCTTGATGCTATCTAAAATCTCATCGAGGCTGTTCATTTTTTATTTTTTGGCTAAAGCTAGCTATGCAAAGGTCATCCTTAGGCATGACACTTGGTATGTTAGTGCATCCATTTTGGTTTTTCAACCTTGGACTCGAGAGGTTTTAGTCTCTGAGGAAAGACCCTTCATGTGTCGGTTAGTAAGGTTATTTGTGTTGAATTTGATAGTTTTTTCTTGGCTCATTTACAAAAGCATGTTTGTGTTTGTGTTGATATCTCTAAAGACTTGAAAAATAGTATGGATATTCAAATTGGTTATTTGCATTATACCCATCATGAACTTTATATCAATTTTCTAAATACTTGTTCTCAATGTCAATCCTCTAATTATAAGGTTAAAGATTGTCTCTTGGTCTTACCTTCTAAAGATAATGAACGATGCACTATAGTCAAAAACTATAAAAATAATTGAAACCCCAATACTGGTGGAGCTCAAGTCAAACCTTTAACTAACGTTGGAAACCTAGATGTTAAGTTGCAAGATGTTGTGTCTCCAAATCCTCAATAAAATGGGGAAGAGGTGGCCCCTTCTAACAGTGAGCCTTCCACTTGGTCTAGCTTTTCCAAAGCACTAAAACGAACATTTGTATCGTCCTCTCAACTCAAAGCTATTGCTCATTCTCCTTCATCTATTGTGGTCTTGCAACATTCTTGTAGAGGGACTAAGTGTTTGGAAGGAGAATTTGTTGTATAAAAGAGAAGGATGTAAATTCCTAGTATTTAGTTGGGTAGTTTTTCTCAAGATGGACTTTTGTAGAATTGGTACTCCACTCATGACAAGTTTGATGGCAATGACATACCTCTTGAATCTTGCCAATGGATTTTGTCTACTAGAATGTTTGAGGTTTCACAAACCTCATTAGGAAGTATGTCGTGAGGAATGCTTGTAAAAAAATCGTAACTTTGGATATCTTTTTCTTGCAAGAGGTTAAGATTACTATTTTTTTTTATTGCTTGCATTATTTGGCTAGCCAACTCATTCTTCTCTAGCAATTAGGGATTCAGGATGTAAGTTGTAGAGGGGTCATCACTTTTCTCTCTCCAAAGTGGCACTTGTATATGGTCCACCATGGATGTAACCCCACCAATGAGGTGATTTAGATACTCTTCAATATTGAAAATCATTTTTTTGTGTTATTAATGTTTATGCCTCCTATGATGTTGTTGAGAGATCTCTTTTATGGCACTAGATTGTCGATTTAATGCCTTTTTCCACTTGGGTTATGTTCGAAGACTTTCATATGATTAGATGGATTATGATAAAGATGGTTCTAGATTCCCAAGCATTGGAAAACTAGTGAAAGGAAAGTTACTCATTTCATCAATAGAAAATTGGACCTCTTTGATCCCACTATGGGATGTTGCCACAATTATTCTATACAATCAGATTTACTGTGTCATGATTTCTACCTAGTCATTTTTCTTTTTGGCCAATTATTTTCCTCTTCTAATGGAACCTTTGCTAGAGGATACTCTTTAGAATCATTATCCTATTCAATTATGCATTGAACAATTAAATATTTTTATTAAAGCAAAAACCGATTTTGAAGGGGACCCAAAACCCTATACTAAGTGGTCAAATAAGATATTACAAGAAAGCCCTCAACAAGAAATGGAACAAGACCAAAACGAGGGTTTTACCAAGAGGCTCCCACAACCTGAAACAAACACTGCACAAAAGATTGACTTGCAGCCAAAAACTAAAGAAAGGACCAGATAAGGCTCCAGCCCCAACACCCACAACCATTAAGATTTACCTTTAGCACTGCCCTTATGGGATCGAAGGGTCATATCAAAGGAAGGCGTAGACATCTTAGATTTCTTTCCCTTTATCGTAATCTAACCCCCTTCCACCTTAGCAGTCGCATCTTGCCAAGCCAACGAATCCAATGCTAGAATCCCAACACCCTGAGATGGAAGACCAACAAGCCCCATAGATGAGCCAGAGATAGGGCTAGCAACATCCTAAGATACAGGACGGAAAGAACCAGAGACAGCCCCAGCATCACTGCCAACTATTAAAGTAGAACCAACAGCAAATAGCCCTATCACAGCTAGCAAAAATCTGAGACACAACAGGTCTCTCCTAAAATAGGAAATGTAAAAATGTGTCGAACATGTAAATGAGTTGTAAAAGGGAGTTATATGTATTGATGTGTGTATTGACACATCATAGGATATATTTGATTGAAGATAAGATGGACACCTCTTTTTTGGGTGGGTTTAGCCCATAGTTTTGTATTACCCTTTGATGGTTTCTTGTATCAAGTATCTCCTATATAGTAGGTGCGTGAGATGGAGGTTTTGTGTAAGAGTCTTATAGGTTTCTAGATACCTCTAGATCTTTGATCGATAATACTTTTGAAAGAAGCTTGCTCTGCAAGTATATTGTAATCTATTTTTCATTGCTGAATAATATATTGGGCTGCATTTGGAGTGCGATTTTTCTCTCGAAAGGGTTTTCCCCATGTAAATCTTTGTGTTGTGGTATGAATATTATTCATCCTTATGTTTATTATTGTTAACTTTTTGTAACTTTGAAAAAGATGTGAGAAAGTTTTTACATTATTCTCCCCTTAGGGTTAGTGTAGAAAGTTGTTCCACAACTTAACTTCCTTACAAATCCTAGACCTTGATTCATCCCTGGTGACCTTCGAGAATCTCTTTTCCTTGTCCTTCTCTATTGGCTTGTTGATTTGGTTTAGTATCTCCTATAATTCTAATGTAGGATCAATTTCTTCTTCAGGATCCCTTTGCATCCTTCCCTTCAACCAATCTGGAGTGGCTATATGTTGATCATATACTAACAATCGTTCTTGTTCATGTGCTATCTCTTCATTGACTTCCTCTTCTGTAATGGGAATTTATGCCTCTTAGATCTTCACCTAATATTGTGTCAAGACACTCCCTTGTAGTAAGATCTTGTTCCTGATTTTCCTGCTAGGTAAATTCTTGAAAGGCATTGATACTTTGCCTATCTTGTACCAATAGAGTAATTTGATCTTCTTGTGACCATGTTCTTCAGTTGGTTTCAACCTCTTCTCTTGTGAAAGGATCAATTTCTTGCAAGCTTGAGGTCCTATTGGGTAATGATGGTGCCACATCTGGCCTTTGCCTCTTCTGCGGAGGCCTTTCGCTGGGCACATTTGGCCTTTTCCTTGGTTACACATCTTGGATGATGTTCTTCCCTTTTCCTTGTTCAATATTTTCTAATGGATTCTCTTCTATTTCAATGCTAACTCCTGATGATTTCCTAGGTCTATCATCCAGTGGCTCTTGATTTCCTATCAAATCATAAGTCAAGTGGACATTACTCATCTTCAATTTTCTGACTTGATGCTTGACCCACCATCTTGTGAATTTTACGACTAGTCTAAATATCGATTCAAGATCTATTATTTCATGCCTAGACTGATCAATTGGCTGAATAATCATTTTTTTTCTTTCTCAGAGTCAAGCTAGATCACGTTTGCATCTTCTTTTACTTGATCTGGCACTTTGAGGATCCTGCATATTTTGATCATTTTGAGAATAAACTTTCCTTCTTAATCTCATACTTATCTACAATATTTGCTCAAAAATCTTCAAGATGCATCCTGTGTATATATTTTGCTAGCTACCACTTTGATCCTGTTATAAGGATCATAATCCATCCTTGTTGTACAAAGCGTGAGATGATAGAGCTTCAAATCCTTTGCTGACCTTTCAAGTGCTTGTAGACATGGACATACTTCATTAAAATCCCCCACGATGATTGGGAATTCAAGTCATTTTTTCTTCTCAATTTTATCATTTGTAGTCAACTACCTAGTGAATTCTAGCAACACCATTTTTTCAATTGGATATCTTGGAAGTTTATGTGGCTCAGAAGAGAATCCCTGAAGTCGGATATAAGAGAAAGTTAGGAATTGAATGAAGTAGGATTCATATTTTTTCTACCAACTTCATCACTTTAAATGACAACCTTGTATGGAAGCTGCCCTTCAGAGATCTAACAATGTTCATATCAAAGGCGTCATTAACTCTCATGAAGTTGACCCTAGTGTAGAGGTGTAGCAAAAAATAACATTCATACACTTTTAACTAATTTGGACCACAACCTATTGATCTCTTAGACCTCAATCCTTCGTATTTGGTCATTTTGTCTAGCATATATACTACATACGAGCTCCTATTAGAGGTCCTTGATTGCTCCAGATTCCTAAATTATTCATGCAAGTTGTTGTTCATTGCCGACCAGTCCATAGCCTTGAATCCATCTGTCAGTTCCTCAATAAAGTATAACATTCAAGGCTAAAAAATGCAGGACTGCAGACATCCAAATATTCTACTCAACATCATCACCAGGTTGCTATATTCCCATTTAAGATCCAACTAGACAAGTTGTTTGGGTAATTTGGAATGGTGAAGCTTGATTCGCTACAGCCACTTGTGATTGATAACTTCATCACAATGGTCAGCTCTAGAAGTGTAGACCCTTAGTGTCTTCTCTTTTGACTTGCTCACCATTGAATGGTATGTTGGAATTCCAAAGGCCTTTACTATTGTTGGTAGAGAGATCTATCACCACTTTACTATATGGAGCCCGAATCACCCTTTCTTCTAAATTGTAATGTCTTGCACATTCCCCAATCTAATTAGGACATTGGATGGCAGGAAGGAAGCCAGCTACCACCACAATTCCACTTTTGACTATTTGCTTGGTTAGGAATATTAGAGAATATTTTGTGGCCAAACATCCTTCTATTGAACTTGTCTATGTGGAGGCTGTTGGTTCCCAAAACTACAAATTGGAAATCCAAGAGCTTGCCAATTCTCCAATAGGGTTCCAAATCAATTCTGGCCAACAAACGAGAATAATCCAAATTCCCCTGCACTTTAGGCTTCACTACACCTAGGCAGGTAAACCTTCACCTCGAACCTGATCACTTTCTTTAAGGTTTTTCTATAGCGAATTTAAGCTTGTGAGTTTTCCGGCTAGCAAATTCCTCGAACTTGATCAATATGAAAATGAATGCTGAATGTTTGAATTAAATGTTTTGTGTAATGATTCTTAATAATGGATTTGAGGTTTGTAGGAAGGAATTGATAGATTTTCTGACTTCACATATAAACCCAATACTTCAAAAATAAAAAGACTAGTGCCTTTGCTCATTTGGGCGATAGAGTCAACTTCAATGAAGATTATGTACAACTTTATAATGTTCAACGCACTTATATTGCCAAAAAATTAAATAATCAAGATGCGACAGATCAAATATTTATGCAATCTTAAATTAGTCCAGATTGAACTTTAACTCCTTGGAGACAAACTAGACACAATTAAATATTTCACGACATCTGTGATGATCAAGTTTAAGATGCTAAATGACCATGTCCACTTATCTGACATTTAAATTATATACAAAATTCAAAAAATAATTATAAAGGACAGTTCATTTGCAGTTTAATTTTCCACACCTTTAATAATAAACAAAGGGCATTTTATTTTATTATTAAAATAAAATAAATGAATAATAATAAAATAATTGAATTTATATTACAAAGTGATATTATTGCTCCTTATCCCTCCATACAATATATATATGCTTCTTTTTTTCTTCTACTGAATATCTCTTGTATTGTAATACAATACCCCATATATATATTCTATCTTACGGGGGGTGTGACTTTTCAATGAGTCACGTTTCATAAAAACAATATTAATAAATTATATTTTAACTAATTCACTTATTATTTCGGTGATTTTAGTCTTCTTCAAATAATATTTAAAAAAATATTTTCCAAAGACTCCTTAGCGTGAATTGGAAACTCATAACGTTGTGGCAATATATACACCAATATCATTTTGTTCGAACTCCATCTTAATTCATGCTCTTCAACTAATATTTTCCACAATTTTACAAAGTCTTCAGTCAGTTGGTCCTCTCTTTACTGGATAGACTTAATGAATATGCTCGAGTCTCCACACTTGAAATCCACACGGGCTTCTCCTCCAGCATGTGTGTTCATTAGATCATGGATCAGATGAAGAGCGCATGACTATCCCGACACAGGAATGGTGAGAGTTTTGGTGGTGCTTTTATGAAAGCTCAATATCGACTTTAGAACAGGAAAGTGGTAACTTCCGTTTGTGGATATGCAATATGTGCCATGTTCTTAGTCATTTGGTGAATCATCTGAGTGTAGTTACAAATGATTCGGCACCTGTGAAGTCCCTTATATATTATGCGCATTTCCAAATGGCTTGGAACGGCCCCTGACTTGATGATTATCTGTCGAAATCATTGATCACGAGATCATAAAACACTTCCATCCTATGCACTATGTCAGGCTCCTTGCATACATTTCAATGGTGATAATTCCTCACCCTGCAGGCATCTTTCCTCTTGTCACAATACCTACACGTGCATATTTCAGGTGATCTCTTGTACTTTGAACATAAATAAATCCCTATTCCTGGAGGATGATTTATCATTCTTGAACATCTACGATTAGTTTAGAAAATTCTATACGACATGAATTGTGTCTTTTGTAGTAAATGAGATTTGTATCAAACTGTATTAGTGCAGGTAAACTGTATTCCTCTCCAAGAATAAGGTACGTTGCATAAACAGGTCAAGTATGATCTTGGAATAATGCATGAGATCATTTTCTATCATCCAAATCTTTTGAATGCTCATTTCAATCCTCAGCAACTTCTCTGATTACACTAGAGCATATCATTAATCAAATGGAGGTCCTAATTTGTAAAAATCAGGACTCCATCAGAGGCCTCCCAAATTTGTGTCGCCAACTTCTTTCTATTTCAACACCAACTTCAATTCCAAAAGGAATCAGCTAAGCTCATTCTTGATCAAAGCTTGCCTAAACAAGTTTGATCCTCTAGGTTCTGCCATCTTCTTTCTACAAAACAAAACAAATAACATAAGAATCATGCATGGAACTTAAAATATAACATATAAAACAACTCATTCCAGCCATGGAATAATTTCTTAACTTGAAGAAGAAAACCTCTTGAAATTTGAGACTTGACTATAAAATTTCTTCTTGAACTCTGAAGATTGAAATGAAATCCCAATGTTATATAGAAAACTCGCCACCAACTTTCCAAATTGGCAATGCACTAGATTTAGTAATTGCATTTAATATCTTTAAAATGTCTTCCAATTTTGCTATTGAGGGAGACAATCTTCCTTATTCTCTTACAAGTTGCCCTAAAATCTCTCACATTCATCGATAATTTGTTAGGATTAGGTAATACTAAGAGGGGGGGTGAATCAGTATTACAACACTTTACTTTAAACTTCAACCAATTGGAAATAAATCATATTAATGAAGAAATGAAAAGAATATAAATGCACAACACATAACTCATAACACCATGATTTGTTTTCGAGGAAACCCTCGCCAAGGGAGAACCCCGGTGGGGATGGTACTGACAACTATGCACTAAAATATAGTATCCATGTTAAGAGATATAGCCCTATTAGACGCTGATTATTACATAGTACATTTCCTTGCTAGAGGAATACAAAATCCTGTTAGGGGTATACAAAAACCCTGTTAAAGGTGGTGAGCTTACAACTCTTACAATCAAAATACTATCACAAAGTGTTCTTCAAAAGATGAACAATACAAGCATTTGCTATGATTAGATAGTTCCAGTTCTAGCTCTGTCAAATACTTATCTCGCATCTGCTCTTCAATTCGCATCCATCACATCATCATCACAATCACACTTATCGCTTCCACAAAAACACTCTATACTTATATAAATTTTGCCATCCAGTCGGCTCTCAAAATACAACATAAAACATAGTAATTACTTATGCAAATGATCAACATAGAGTCGACGATCATATATTACCAAAGTGTCAGCAATGTACAACATTCATCTAACTTAGCACGTTTCCATACCAATTAACCTTGCCTCAATCATCGCAACTTCTCATATGCCCTGTTTCACTGATTCTCTACCTTCGCATACCTTCATATCACTGTATCTTCCTAATCTCTTCACCAAAACACATGCAACCTTAACTGAAGGTCTTACATATCCCAAAATGTCTTCTCCTAGCTTCGCAAGCCATAATACATCATATATTATCTTCGCTGATCAAAATTGTAACACAGTATACTGTTATCCTGATTCTGTACTTAGTCATTTTCATGACTGAGTCTCCAATACCAAAACTCTCTACATGCGATCACTCCAGCATAAGTGTTGCCATAAATGACAACCCTTAAGTGATTCCTAGTGCTCCCAAAACATCACTTGCTAACACACTTGTCATGCAATTTCTATTATTCTTCAAAGATTCCTTTTTTGGGCTTTAAGTTTATTATTACTCTTTAATCGTGGGTGCATATTAGAAAGAGGGTGGAATTTAGGCAAGGTTTAATATTTCCAATGTTTTGTCATTTAAATATTGGGCGCCATTTAGACATATAAGAGATTCCAATATTTAATTAAACTCCATCACTTAAATGTTTCTTGACTTTAGACTTTCCAAATTCAAATCAATCTTTCCAATTTTTTCCTTGGGTGCTAGTTAGACATGGCCAACAATTTTATACTTAAGATATATTCCGATACGTCGATGTTTCTTGCATCCTTGACCTTGGATCTTCAATATTTAACCAATTTTATTCACCTCCTTTCATCCTTTCAATGGGTGCACTTTAGAAACATAAGAGGAATTTGTACTTAGGAGAAATTTAACACTTCCATGCATGTTATTTCCTAGGTACAAATAAGAAAAAGTGAGGGAATTTTTGAAGTTGAGGAAAATTCTTAAGTATATAAAATCCACTCTCATGGGTGCAATTTAGAGTAGGTTGTGGATTTTTCATTTTGTAACATTTTCCTTGCCTATGGTGAAATAGCACCCTTGAGTGCATTTTAGTCCTTGTGAAGGATTTTGAAGATTTTAAGTTCCTTGACACCCATGGTTTAGCACTCTTGGGCGCAAATTTGACTATGTGGAGGAATTTCAATTTTAATGCATTTTCCTTGCCCCTCTAGAATTAGTGCTCTAGGGCGCACTTAGGCCTTGGAGAGTGATTTTCAACTTTTTGAACACTCCATGATTGATGTATATCCATGCCTTATAGCACAAATTAGCATGTGTGGAGGATTTTAGGAGTTGAGGAAAATTCCTTGGGTAGGGAGTATTAGCACTCATGACCCCATTTGAGACAAAGTGAAGGATTATTTGTGCATTGAAGAAAATCCTTGGACCCTTGGAATTGGCGCTCAAGAGCGTACTTGAGGCTTGGTCAAGGGATTTTTTGCATACTTAGTTATTTTCACCTCTCATCCGACTTGGGGGCAAACTAGAGGGTGTCATGAATTTTTTCAAAGACTTAGCCCTTTTTATTATTTCTCCATGTATTTAATAATCAGCACTTAGCCATTTATCAATTTTTCCATCAATTTCACTTTGGGCACATATTAGGCGTGTAGATGGAATTCTTGAATACATAGCCAATTTCTAATGCCTTTACACTTTTGGGCATTGATGATTAAGTTCTCTCCATACTAAGTGATTTTTCATGCACTTTCCTCTTTTGGATGCTTTTCAAAGGATGTTCTTTAGACTTAACCATTTTTAATGCTTTTTCACACCTTTCCACTTATGAATATTTCAAGGATGTTTCCAAGCTTAGGGCATTTTGGACCAACTACTTGACTTTTAGAACTAGATACCACTATGCTCATTTCTCTATCAGTGCTCATCATACCTACCAAACATAGACTTACTAAAAATAGTAAGTTTGTTTAAATGCAAAATTAGGGCAAATCAGGTCATAGTGAAACTTACTAAAAATAAACATTGCTAAAAATAGTAAATTGTTCCAAGCTCAAAATAAGGCTATTCCAGGACATAGTGAAGCTTACTAAAAATAGACTTACTAAAAATAGAAATTTCCAAAAACAAAAATTTCATCGCTCAAAATTTCACTAGCTTACTATTTGAAAGGTCAATTTCTTTTCATACTTGACCAAATCAAATATTTTCACAAGATTTCCACTTTCAGAACCAAGGGCAGACAACATTTTTCTTATATACTTAGCACAAATTACCCAAAACCTACTTGAAACTTGAGGAACTTTAGGAGACTGACACCAAAACTACCAGGAACCAAAGCCAAAAAGACCAAGTGGACCAAAAAGCAGGGAGTCCCCATTTGCAATGGAGCGATGTGTGAAAAGGTCACAACAAGTAGTTGATCATTTAGAGCATCTAATGATGTTGATTTTTAGTTTTAGGTCCTCAAGGATGTGTTGGATATTGCTAATGCATGGGGAGGTGATTGAGACATTTAATATGTTTAATCACTACGTTACTAAATGGGCACTCATATTGTTGTCATTTGTGTTTTGTCACTGATGTCAACATATGTTTCTGTGAGGGAATCAGACTGGTTATCACAGTGTACGGACACTGTACAGATGTTTCAGATGCTGCGAAGACAGATGAGAGTTCAGGAGGATGTTGTGATCTTATATCTAAGATCGCATCATGTAATGTTTCATATTGGATGAGTTATAGATGTTTTGGTGAAAACTGGTCACTGATTGTGACAATGAGAAATGATAGAGTTAGTCTGTGTGTGTTGTGTGTATCTTTCAGAAGATATGGAATCAGAACATGCGAACTTCAAAAATGAAAGATAGAGTATTGAAGAATGTTCTATGAACTGCACAAGGTACGGAATGCAGGATGACGTCAGTTGTGGCATGTACTCTAGAAGATGATCTATTTGGAAGCCGACTACAAAGGTGTAGCGTGTATAATGGATGGTGAACTTGAATTAAGGATGTTGGTCCTTAATTGTTGTAATATAATCATTGTAGACTTGTTCTAGATACTGTGTGTATCTTAGCAAGGGTTTATGTAATTGTTTGTAATTAGGAAAGCCTTATGAGCTGACCTGTCTATAAGAATTGTAATAAGGTATAAATGAAAGGTCTTTTCTTTGGAAAAGATGCATGAGAAGAAGATGAAATAGAGAGGTTGTGAAAGCTATGTTTACGCTCGTGGGGTAACAGACAATATTTGCATAAGATACTTAAATGCTCAGCATGTAATATAAAAGACTATTGTATTCAAGTAATCACAAGAGTTTTCGTACATCATAATCCTCTCTTCTTCAGAGGAACAAGTTCATACATATAACATCCAAAGGGACACAACTGAAACGTCGCGTCGTAACTGTCTAACCTCTCGGTTACTAACAACCGAGATTAACATAATACTTTATTACATGACAACCCGTACATATAATTATCCCGACAACATCATCCCCCCAAAAAAAATAAGTTAGCTCTGACGACTTACAAAATGGAATTGAAGCAAAACTGAGCCTAAAACAAATTATTCAAGAGGGGGCATAGGAAGCGTCCCTGATGAAGATGGCATTGTTGCTGCTATTTGGGAAGCCACTTGAGCCCGCAGCTCATACACTTGACTTGTCTGTAACCACAGATCACGTTCTGCTCTCATCTTGAGCTCCATAGCCATCCATAGCATTCTTGCTACTTCCAACACTGATTTCTCCTTCACATCAACACTTTCTAAAGCATTACCAAGGTGAGTCTCAAGCAAAGCCCGCTCAGTACGCTCAGTCTCCAACTCAGCTCGAAGGGTCTAACTCCGTCATCATACTACTTTGTTCGGCTGCCCAAGATTCTCTTTCCTCTTCCGTTCATATTTCAAAGACCCTGACTGTTGCCATCGTCTTCTTCCTGATGATGGCGGAGGTGCTCCCGAGCGTGGTATGCACAAAGGATTTCCTGGCGGTGTTCCTCTTAGGCAATTTCCTCCTAGCACGCGCGTTGTCCCAAGGCTGCTTGTGCTAGTAACTAAGGAAGATGGTTCAGCAGTCGATTCGCTGTAGGATTAGCCCCATTTGTGTCCCACACGGCACCCGTCAGAACTTCCTTGCTCGTGGCTTCTCGTTGAACGTAGGTTTCAATTGCTACTTGGAATAAGATTCTAAATTCTCATGTCTGGATATCTTCCCCTTCGTACAACTCTGTACGGGCATCATCTTCTTTTGGATTTATCTCACCAACGGGTAAGCCCATTATGTCCACACACCATCCGAGTGTGTCTAGGCAATGGTGCCAGATGTTTACCCTCATGGAGTAACAGACAGTATTTGCATAAGATACTTAAATGCTCAGCATGTAATATAAAAGACTATTGTATTCAAGTAATCACAAGAGTTTCCGTACACCATAATCCTCTCTTCTTCAGAGGAACAAGTTCATACATATAACATCCAAAGGGACACGACCGAAACGTTGCGTCGTAATTGTCTAACCTCTCGGTTACTAACAACCGAGATTAACATAATACTTTATTACATGACAACTGGTACATACTGTATGGTGAAAATGTGACCACACTTCTATGAATCCTTACATGCAAGAAAACTCAACAATGAGCCCTCACAAATCGATCCATAGCTCTTTATGCATGGAGTTGCAAGATTTGTAAAATTGCTCTTAGCTAGAGCTATAAACTCATGACCTTGCTAGTCAACCACACAATGAGAGATTACAAATCAAAGACAAGGGCAACAATGCCAATATCTCCAATGAAATCAATATGGATGCAATGCAGTGCAAACTAATCTATGAGAATGAAAGATGCAAGCTATGCTATGAAAGGAAAATACAAGTGTTACAAATTCTCCTATTAAGCTATGTGAGATTAATATATTGCATAAAAGAAATTTATACTAAAAATGTCATGATTATGCAACTATGATGTAAGAAAATAAGCTAAATGAAATGCAACAACAATGTCTTCAAAGCTTGAATGCAAGAATGTCTTCAAAGAGCTCCAAATGACTTAGAAAATCTGCAGCATAACATTAGCATAAAAACCTAATATATGAAAATGAAGGAGAGAGCTCTCCTTTTATAAGAAATGAGATGAAAATGGACCATTGAGATTAAGAGGCAAAAGACTTAATCAACGGTGGAGAAAAATAGAAGCTTGATCCTTGTGCACAAATATCCTCCAATAGGAAAATAGAAGTTGACTTTTGTGTCCCACATAAGACAAAAAATATTTTTTCCCTTTTTATAAAATAAGAATAATGTTTTATTTGTGCAACATAAGATAAGAAGAAAAGTGGAGATTTTTTATTTAAATAAAAGGGGAGAAAATTCTTTTTAATTAAATAAAGGCTTGGGATAAAGTGATTTTATTATTTAATTAAAAGAGATTTTTATTTAATTAAAAGAGAGCATGTTCTCTTAATTAAATAAGATTTTTATTTTTTTCTCTTTTAAATTAAATAAGACTCAAACTTTAGGAAATATTGAATTGATTATGATTTGATCAAGGAAATTGATATAATTGATATTATTGATATTTGAAAATATTGATTCAGGGATTTGATAAATTGTTGAATGGGGGCCCAAAGTCTAGGCGACCATTTTAGGGTGCATACATTTGCCCCTCTTTGACTAATGTGTAATCATTTCGGGAACACATGAAGTCAAAAAAGAATTGAAATGTGAGATTGATTTGGGATCACAAAACAACCTAGATGTGTGTTCAACGGATGGGAACACATTGGGACAAGCATAAACAACAGCTGAAAGACAAGACCAACACCATCGCTGCTAGGTGCAAATCAAGCCTTAGACAAAACTATCGTCATCGCTGCTAGGCAATAATCAAGTCTGAAAAATAGGAGATAAAAATTGAAAGATAAAATCACCACCGTCGCTGCTAGGTGATAATCAAGTCTAAAAATAAGAATCTCAAGCTGAGCTGAATGATAAAGCTGAATCAAAGATTAAAGTTGATAGGTACTGCCCCCTTGGAATCGAAATTGAAATCAGATAGAGGAGAACAACAAATTGATAAACCTGATCAAGTCACAATAAATCATAATCGAAGGATGGAGCATGATAGGATAACCATCAAACAGTGAAGATATGCCCCAGGTTGACTAGGTTTAACAGAGAAAGATACAGGATAAAAATTAAGTCAAACCTTAGAGAAATGAAGTGAGGGGTGAATGAAAGACTAGCTAGAAGTTTGGAAGACATGGAAAGGAAGAAATTTCATCAAAGATCGAAGAATTATGCCTCAAAAGATCAGTCAACTGCGTAGAAGAATGAGAAAATTTGAAAACGCGACTTGGATTTCAATTTTGAGTCCGAAAATGGATAGAAAATGATGTGATATGAAAGACCAGAAATGAAAGATATGATCAAGAAGAATCAGAAAATAAGCACAATTGACCAACTAGTCCATAGATGATAAAAAGGAGAGCTCTCTTCATATGCAAGATGCAAAAACTAAACTATGATTAACCTAAGAATGCAAGCTACTATGAAAGTGGTTGACTTGCAAGGTCACAACGCTTATAAACATCTAATTATCATCATCGAGCGTTATTGGTAGCATCGTAAGATCATACAATGCACACTAGCATAACTATGTGGATATGAATATGATCTTTATCAGATAGAAATGTGGAAATCCCACCTAGACATCAAAGACATGGAGGTCAAGATGACTAATGCAGTGAGATTACCTAAGTTTGATATGGCGAGATTATGCTTGTATCAAGACATATGAAAGTCAGGATAGCTAGAAACATGCACTCGCAAAACAGTCAAGGATAATACCTTGTCAATCCATAGTGTCAAATAAGACCAGCATAAATGCTCATGACAGTTAGGATCAACAAGATATACCCATAAGCAGATAAAGAAAGAAAACATGTTCTCATAGCCTCAGCCTTCTAGCTATGCATCATCGAAAACTTCTCAGGGAGAGACCACTCATCAAAGAAATCCTCATAGACAGCACACAAAGAAAAATAAAGTCAACATATCTCAAATGAATTGATTGTTTAAGTGCATATGTGTTGGTCATAGAGTCAGACTCTGGTTATCACATCTATCAATGAGAAATATTGCATCATACTTAGACTATTGGGTAAGACATATAATAAGTGTTAAGAAACACTCGACGCAAGGGTAGTGTTGAAAAACACTGTCTGAGTGGTGTTGAAAAACACCTGTTGTGAAATTCTCCAAGAGACAAACGCACCTAAAGGACCTATGCTAACAGGTATGCCCCCTAGACAAAAATAAAGATCAATTTCAGACTACACCAAATAAGGTCAAGACATGATGGAGAAAGGTTCAGTGTCGAGAGCGCATGCTAACAAATAGGACTGCAAAGGCCTCAAGTAGCGTCTGTTTCCAGGTTTTCACCACTTGGAATCTTTTTTCATTTTTTGATTTTTTTTTTGTATTTTTGTATTTTTGCTACCAAGGCGCCTGTTTCCAAGTTTTCACCAGGGCACTTTTTCTATTTTTTTAAAAAATTTTGCATTTTTTTTTTTTTTGTATTTTTTCAGGACTATATATGTTTTTTAGAATTTTTTCAGCATCATATATGAATTTTTTTGGTATTTTTTTAGAATCAATAAAATATGTACAAAGGATGCCCCTAGACAGAACAGGCATCAAACTTCCAAGCAAGATCACATCGTGTAGTCCCAATGTCAAGCAAGGTGAGAGACAAGATGGATGAGCAAGCTGGTGAATAGGATGGAGGAAAGGAGAATGAAGGCGAATGGAGAGAAGAAATCCTCAAGGTCAAACTCCTCAAGACTACCCAAGCTAGGGAAAAATTATCATGCAAAGCACATTTGGACAAGCAATGAAAGGTCAGCATAGGATAAGTCACAAAAGCATAATGCAAAAGAAGGAAAGGATGCAGTCCAACGAGGGTAGACATGTCAAGAGACTTCATATCATCGTATTTTACTCTTTTTATTAGATCAAGACCAATGGGGAAAAGGATAGTGAAAGGCTAGAATGAATGGAAGAAAATATGTTAGAGTATTATTCATTTATGCTTATTAATTAAATCATATTGATTTAATTATATAAGTTTCTATTACTCTAGTTACTTAAGCTTCATTTAGGTGCATTATTAATCAATTATTAATTAATAATGTGCAACCTAGCTTTTACCTTTAGGGTTTCTATCTCACCTTTTATAAGGTTGAGCAATGTACTTTTTCATTATCTCTTATGCATTTTTCACATTTGAGAGCACTATTCTTTTGTCTCCATTTTTTCTTCTCTTGTAACAGGTTATTGGCAAACAGAATTTCTTGGGTTGTGTAGAATTGAGTTTGATCAATTCTTTCATGGTATCAGAGCTCAGATCTGTGGCTGCTTGTTCCTGATTTGAAGAATTTTCTGGAGCTTCAAGGGTTTGATCTTTCAGAAATTTTTGTGGTTGGATCTGGGGATACATTTTTGTTGGAGGCCTCTTGGGCCAAAACAGACCTCACCAATAGATTCAAAGGATAGATTCGGCGAATTTTGATATAAAATTTGACCTATTTTAGTTATCGGAGCAATCTGTAAAAAAATTTAGCCCCTAGACCATTGGCACACATTCCGAGGTAAATGTTTTTGAAAAACGTGCAAACATTTTTTATTATTTTAAAAAAATTTGCATAAATTTTTTTTTAAAAGGTTAATTTGCAAATTTTATTACATCTTTTTTAAAAAGTTGTTTCATGCGTTGAAAAAAGTTTTTATCAACTTTAAAA
This sequence comes from Chamaecyparis obtusa, assembly GCA_027943335.1. Lineage (NCBI taxonomy): Eukaryota > Viridiplantae > Streptophyta > Pinopsida > Cupressales > Cupressaceae > Chamaecyparis > Chamaecyparis obtusa. The sequence continues at coordinate 519,752 of BSBK01009475.1, forward strand.
AGTTGATTTGACCTTTTGTTGGGGCTAGTATGCCTGCGCAGGCAGGTTGTACAGCCTGCGTTAGCAGGGTACGCCTGCACACACAGAGGGGTACGCATGCTTTTTTTGGCATTTTTTTAATCAAAAAAATTTGTTTTTTTTCCTCCGCCACATTTGGTGGTATTTTGGTGAGATCCGCTTTTTTTGGCGAGATTTTTGGAGATCCGCCAAATTTAGCGAAATTTTTGACAATTTGCACAAGCAAAATTTTTTTGTAATTTTGGGCATGCATTTCGAGGTGCCACATCAGCGCCCAATCAACGCCCAGCCAGCAACCAGTCAGCCGCCACATCAGCGCACAGTCAGCGATGACATCATCAAAGTGTCATGTGATGGGTAAACGGCCGTCAAATTTTTTGTCATGACTGTTTTTTCCAGCGAACTCCTTTTCAGAGTACCTGTTCATTTTTTGCTCATAACTTGAGCATACGAGGTTGAAAATTGCCAAACGAGATATCGTCGGAAAGCTCTTTCCGAGCTCTATGTGATTCTGGAGGTTTGAGTTTTTGACTCAGTCATTTTGATGCCATTTTTTAGCTTCAAAGTCAGAGGTTCTTTCCTGCACTCCGGGAGCTGTATCTAGTGCATCCGATCTCCGTTTTGAGCAAACGAATAGGCGTTGGAAAGGTATTGGAATGCTCTATCCAGATCAATAGCCTATTTCATCATATTTTTTACCAGGTACACAAGTTTTAATCTGAATCATTCTAGCTCTTTCTGTCTATTCAGGGTTTCAATATTGTACTGGGAATTGGGTTTTATCAATTGTGGGGGGTGTTATTTCTTTCTTTTCTGTCATTTATCTTAGAATATCAAAACACCATATCACATAAAACAAAAACCCCTTCTGCATCTTCTGTCTAGTTCTGAAAGAAAACATAATAAAAATAATCAGTCAGAGCACAGGGCACTATGGCAGACACAGCATCTGTTGAGCTTCTCACTCCACACAATTACCATGTGTGGAAGGCTCGTATGACATGGCTTCTTTGATCACGGGGGTTATGGTCTTGTTTGGATACAGTTCAGCCTCAGTTGACTCGACCATTTGAGGTCATGCAGCACAGGAACAAGATGGATGAAGCCATGGGTTTGATGTCACTACATGTTTCAGACAGTCTACTTTTTCACCTTGATGGATGCCTTACTCAGGTCATTTGGGATAAGTTTCAGAATCTTTTTGGCACTATGAATGAGTTCAGGGCACTACAGATTGAGGCAGAGTTAACTTCATTGGTACCTGATTCTTTTCCCACCATTGAGGACTTCTTGATGAAGTTCAAATCTCTCCATTTGGTTTTATAGGGATGTGGGAAGAACAAGACAGATACAAAGTGCATTTATTTGATTCTTTCTAAGCTTCGGGGAAACTTTCAAATTTTCTCTTCTACTTTCTACTCCACTATGGATGCACTAGGTGCATGACATGTTATGCCCTCTTTCGAGACATTTTGTAATCGATTGACTCATGAGCAATCCAAGCTCACTCAGATGGATTCTCTTACAGGTACACAATCACAGACATTGCTTGCCAAGTCACCTCAGGGTACATAGACACAAAAGTCGAAGCAGATATCAGATTCCTCTTCTCAGCACTCTACTGGCCCACCATCTTCTTCTAAGAAGGAGAAACAGAAGACTAAGAGACCTACATGTTCCTATTGTCAGAAGGGAACACATGATGAGTCACTTTGCTATCAGAAGAATTTTGATGGTTATGAGAAACAGATAGCAGATTTGCAAGCTCTTCTTCAGAAGAGCAATCTTTCCTCTCCATCCTCTTCTGGCTCACAGGGGTCTGCTTATTAGTCTTCCACTATCTATTCTATAGCTAGACAGGATCTTGGAAAGGGTCATGCATTATGGGCATCTGTTGCATCCCCTTCACAAGTCCCTTGGATACTGGATTCCGGTGCTTCTCACCATATGGCATCTTCTCAGGATTTGTTCTCTTCTTTTGAGTCTTCTCCTATTCCTCATATTCTCATGGGGAATAACACTATACAGACAATCTGCAGGACAGGTTCGGTCAACATTTAGGATGGCACATTCAATGATGTATTGTATGTTCCATCTCTATCTGCAAACCTTCTCTCGATTTATCAGATTACACGCAGTGGGTCAAAAAAGATAGTTGAGTTCACGGTAGATTCAGTCTTCATCAGGGATAGTGCGACAGGAGGCATTGTTGCTACAGGGACAGTTGATCATTCCACCCGTCTCTACACTTTCTCTCACTTTGGTCCACCATCTCCATTGTCGGAGCACGACTCTCCTATTTCGAGAGAACATCATGTGGTGCAGTCAGGTCGCTTGAACCTTTGTGTTGTTCCCAAGACCAGTGTTGTGACTGCCACACCACATCCTGAGGCGTACTTTTCTCTTCAGCAGGATTCTTCTTCAGCACTGCCTGACCCTCTAGCTCCATTCATCGAGCCACCAGGTGCAGTTGTTGAGGACTCTACAGAGGACATCCATCTCCTCTTTCATGACAGTGTCAGCACACCTGTCATACCACCTACATCGGGGATTCCCTTTCAGGATCCTCGTGTCTACTCCTTTGAGCATCAGCTCGGCCTTCCAGTGACACCTCAGCTTACGAGGTTACCTCTTTAGTGTCCACTGATTTTCACTCCTTTGCATTGGAGTCACAGTGGTTTGTTCATTCATCCAGGGGTTCTTACATTCTGGGGGGCTTTGGAGCCTCGACCCTCTCTCACGGGGGGGTTGGCAACACGCTTTGTACTTATGGGTTTGAGAGAGTCTCTTGAAGTCATTTCTTTTAGTCTTCAGCATGCTTTTATATCTCTTTTTGGAGAGGAGTTTTTCCCACTGGGTTTTCTCCTTTGTCTCCAATTTACAGAGATTTCTTTGTACTGGGTACCTGATCAGGCTTTGTTGCTGGGACCCATTTCTTGCTTTCATAGTTTTGCTAGGTAAGCTTTCTCCCTGCTTTCAGCTTAAGGGGGGGTGTTAGAGTATTATTCATTTATGCTTATTAATTAAATCATATTGATTTAATTATATAAGTTTCTATTACTCTAGTTACTTAAGCTTCATTTAGGTGCATTATTAATTAATAATGTGTAACCTAGATTTTACCTTTAGGGTTTCTATCTCACCTTTTATAAGGTTGAGCAATGTACTTTTTCATTATCTCTTATGCATTTTTCACATTTGAGAGCACTATTCTTCTGTCTCCATTTTTTCTTCTCTTGTAACAGGTTATTGGCAAACAGAGTTTCTTGGGTTGTGTATAATTGAGTTTGATCAATTCTTTCAAAATAAATATGAAGGCTAAACATGAATGGAATGAAAGCAAGATCATCATAAGATAGCTCACAAGATAGCCAAATGTTCATGCATAGGTCAACATTGTCAAGATCAAAGATGGAATAGAATGGATGAAACATGTAGAAGAACTACGCATGATGCCTGATTGTCAGGTTTTCATCACGGTACTTATCCAAGGCGCCATAAGGGAGTGGTTTTCACCATAGGACAAATTTATTTCTCTTTACTTTTGCTACCAAGGTGCCTGTTTCTAGGTTTTCACCATGGCACATTTTCAATTTTTTCATCATTTTTTTGTTTTCTTTTTGAATTTTTGAATTTTTTGAATTTTTTTTCTTTTTTTTGGGAGAAGGCAAGCTTTTTAGATAATGCTCCTTGAAAGGATAAACCATGATATGTCAAGGATTCAAAATGATATGCTCAAAGATGCTGATAGGGAAAAGAAAATGGAAGAGAAAAATGGAGGATAAGGCTTTATGTAAAGCGAGTGAGGTTGGAAGATAGGAGGAATAGGCAAATGAGGAAAAATGATAGAAGGTAGAAGGATAATGAATGGAAGGATTGTGAAAGGGTAAATGGGAAGGAAGGCAAGATCAACATCAACACACACCTTGAAGGGTGGCGAGAGGATGGAGGAAATATGAATGAACGAATACGTGAAGGAATATGGTGAATATTTAGCAGAGGTTGTGGTTCAGGCACATGGAATGGAAGAATGTTTTTGAAAAAAGATGAGGCGGAAGCCTTTGGAAGCTTGAATGTCAACTTCACTTTTTGTTCAATATTAAACTTTTTCAAGAGAGACTTTGGAATCCATATAGTCGTAGGTTTTTCATTTTTTTTTATGATTTAGAGAGAATATCTTCAATGATGGATTTTGGAACCCATACTTGTCTTGTAATTTTTTTCTTAGATATCTCTTTTGACTTTATGATTCCATGTCGATTAGAGGAGACATGGTGGTCTTCTTTTATTGATGAATTCTTGTATTACTTCCTTTTCTTGTATTGAACATTCAAGTTACTTCCAAAAGACTTAGGACTTATGGAAGAAGAAGGATGATATGACTGGTTTAGATGGGTGGATGGATGAAAAGGATTCAAGGGTATGTATCTATGTTGATCTTGAGAAAAGATAGGAGATGGAGGGATGTAAGGACCCAAGATGGATGATGAATTAGTAGAGTTAGGAGGGGAAAGTGAAGGGACATAAGGGCCCAAGATGGAAGGAAGACATGAAGCCTTTGGTATTGGTGGAGGAAGTTCAAGGATAGAAGTGGAAGATGCAAAAGGATAATCAATAAGTTCATCAGTATCTATATGACAACCAAGGACATCAACATCTTTAGAGTGAGCATTAGGATTTGCAATAGGATCATGAACATCTTGAATAGGAGCAACTTCGTTGATAAAATTGTTCAAAGCTTGCGAAAATGTAGGAAAAGTAGAAAGTGGAAGCGAACATGGAGTGGTAGAACAAGAAGATGGAATACTTTGATCTTGACAAGGATCTTTGGATAGCATAAGCGCATCATTTTTTTATTGATTTTCAATAGGCTCAACATTGGAAGTAATAACATCATTTTTAATAACCTTAATGGAAGTATCATCTTTGGAAAACGCAAGTGTAGTAAGGTTATTTTATTTATCAATAAGCTCAACGGTGTGATTAGTAGCTTGATCTTTCTTAAGAGTAAATGAGGAAGGGCGTAAAGGATCGAAAGAACCACGAAATGAATGAGAGATATTATGAACAGGATCAGATGACATGGAGGGTTCTTGATCTTGATCTTTCTTTATATTTTTTTCTTTATCATTTTTAGAGTCCTCTTGACATGGAGTCACTTCTAAGGACAAGGAAGCATGTTGGGATTGTATGGAAGACTTTGGAAGAGATGGTGAAGGACTAGCTGAAGTAGGCATTATAGCACATGAAGGCTTAGGCTCTTTAGGTTCAGCATTATTGAAAGTATTTTCAGCCAAGTGAAGGTTAGCTTGAGTTTCTTTAAGAGATAGCCCTTGAGGATAACTATAGGAAACTGCATGAAAAGTATTAGGATCTTTGTTGGATGAAAAATTTGTGAAAGATTTAGAAGACTCGGAAGCTTTAAGAAATGTATGGGTATTGGAGGAAGTAGGGGATGGAAGGGAACCATCACAAGACAAAGGTTCAACATTAACATGATCTTGCTTGAGAGTGTCATCTTTATTTTCAGCATGAATGTTCTTAGAAGGATTCTTATAATATTTACGTTTCAAATTAGCATGATGCATTTTATATTCCTCAACAGTAGTAGCTGGATTATAATCAAGGTATTGTTCACAAAACTCATCAAAGTTTCTTTCAAAATCCGAATCATACGGATCACCATCACAATCTTTCCAATATGAGGACCCATTTCCAATAAGCACAAGGACACGACTAGGAGGAATCTTAGGAATAGAGGTGTCATAGGTATCACTACATTGTCCATCATCATAGTCATCATAGTCATCATAGGTGGGTGTGTCACTCTTCGTGGAAGAGGTATCATAAGGACTATCACGTTGCTCATTATGGTATGTCTTGTGAAGAGAAGTAAGACTCTTTGAAGAAGTAGAAGAAGAATGAGATCGTGAAGAAGAAGAAATTGAAGACTTAATGTAGGAATAGGACTTGGATAATGAGGAATTCAAATAATGTTTAGAAGAGTCATGATAAGATTTGGAAGATGAAGAATGTGAATAGTGTTTAGAAGAATTGTGATAAGATTTAGAAGATGAAGAATGTGAATGATGTTCTGAAGAATCATGATAAGATTTAGAATGTGAGGGATGATGAAAAGATTTAGAAGATGAAAAATATTTGGATGAGATCATGAGTATGATTTTAGCAAAGGTGTTTGATTTAATCGATTTTTTTATTATTTTTGTCATAAATTCGTCACTCATGAGAATTTTGGAAAAACAACACTTTTTGAATATGTCAATGAGCTCGAGATCATCTATTCTTAATAAAGGTTCTAAAATCAGATATTTGAGATTCATGGTTCTAGAAGAAGAAGAATCAAGCATAGGAGCAACAGAAGAGATAAAATAGAAGAAAATAGACTAGATAATAAGAGGAAAAGAATCAAGAAGAAGAAGAAGAATTTCCCATGGGAATAGAATACTTCAGAAAAACATGGAAAATGGAGAAAAAAAAAGAAGACTAAGATTCATCTTATGCAATTGATACCATAACGTTCATTGAAATGTTGAGCAACATGACAGCACCTAAGATCTGACCTGGACTGACCAAGGAAGACCAAGTTTCTAAGGAGAACTCACTACAGCAGGACGGAACTCAGTTTCAATATTCCAATTAGATCTTTCAAAAGATTTTGCAATGATGATCAAGCACATAGAACAACAACCAGGGAGTTCAAGAAAATAGTCTTCAAGCAATGGGCAAGGGACAAAGCAACCTTGCGCATGAACAGAGATAGTGACTTAGTATTCTACTCCTTAAAGATTCTACTTGTATATGTTCTTGAAAATATTTTAGCAGGCACATAGAACACAACAACACCTTAACAAGCTGTCTACAAGGATACATATGGCTTTCTAAGAGGAGTCATCGATATACGCAACGTACGTGAGGCCCAAATCTGTAGATGAGAAGAATCCGAAATCACACAGCCGGGGGGAGACGGTAACCCAAATCTCCTCCTTCACTTCTCAAAGGTATAAAGTTCTTTGAGACTTAGCCAAGAGTGATATCAAACTCAATTTCCAAGAGAGGTGTCTTTCGATTCACCACCCGCTATTTATACTCCGTCGGAACATGGGAGTTAAGGTCGTCCCTTAAGGTGGTGTGTCCCCAAGCAGGCCTTCTAAAAATAAAATTAAGTAATTCACTATCAAAAGTATTTAAAACACTAAAGGTGGAACACTTAACTCTTCAAGTAAATGTGAAGTGAGTCCAAAAGTGGAACATTTAACTCTTCAAGTGAATGTGAAGCGAGTCTAAAAGTGGAACATTTAACTCTTCAAGTGAATGTAAAGCAAGTCCAAAAGTGGAACATTTAACTCTTCAAGTGAATGTGAAGTGAGTCCACAAGGTGGAACATTTAACTCCTCACACAAACTCAAAGTGAGTCTAAAAGTAGAACATTTAACTTCTCACATAAACTCAAAGTGAGTCCAAAAGTGGAACATTTAACTCCTCACACAAACTCAAAGTGAATTCACACTTTAAAAAACTAATGAGATCAAGAAAGCATAAAAAGGGAGAAACTTTGTGGAACACTTAACGCTCTTTTCAAGTAAACCCCTCCCCTATGTATGAATGCTGACCTTGCATCCAAAAGACGGTAATGAGGGGCGATTAAAAATAAGCGAGTCCAACACTCAATTTAGCTAACAAGATCAATCAAAAGTAATCTAAAGTTGCTTATCAGTACTACTCACAAATGCAAAAAAGTTTGAACCATGAAATATTTAACTTTTCAAGTAAACATAAAGTGAGTCCACAAAGTGGTGCATTTAACTCTTCATGTAAACAAGGAATGAATCCATGCCCTCAATCATTCAATGAGATATTTGATATTGGAACCAAGAATTACGTAAGGTTTAAACACAAGCATTCACTTATATAAACTTGTAAAAATAAATCTATGTTCTTTCATTTCCCATTAAGAGCATCAATTGAAATGTGTTTTATGAAAGCATGTAAACACTCAAGCTAAACACATGAGAAGTTCAATTTTAATCCCAAAATCCAAATGTTGTAGAGATGGAACAAAGTACCTCAAGTCTAACGCTTTGTTTTAAACATTTTCCATGAAAGCAAGAGCACATTCAAATGAACAAGACAAGAAAACAAGCAAACAAGATATGCAATGTATATCCAACTTATGCAAACCCTAGGGTTAGATCTGAAAATCAATTTTTAGGAGCAATAATAGTCAGCAAATAATCCAAATGATAACTCATATCATGCATTGAACAATGAAAAATAAGTGCATACCCATCACAAAATTTTATTTTTTTTACATTTGACCTAGTCAACAAGATCTGATTTTTTTGATATGATTTCAGCCAAAAAAATAGAAATGCAAAATAGAGACCTCTGTTAAAAAATAGAGCTTTCCAAAAATGTGAAAATTTCAAAAAAAAATTTCATTTGTGCCCTAGAGACCCATTTTACCAAAACAGACCATTTTTTGTAAATCAATTATTTGAGCCACTATATTGCACCCAAATTCAAAACATAAAGAATGGACCCCTTGTAGAATTTGAAGAGATTTCCGAAAATGTAAAATTTTTTTAAGAATATGCTAATTTGCGCCAAAAATTATTTTTTTTATGAAAAATTATAAAAAATTGAAAATACTTCAGAAAATTTTAAATATTTTATTGGAGCTTCTTTGATATGTTGTCAACCCGCAAAAAAAATTTCAGACCAAAACACCAAACCGTTTGGGAAATATGATCAAATCTTTCAAAATCTAGGGTTTTCCGTCTCTAAACAAATCTGCACAAGGGTTAGCTCCAAAAATAATCAAAAATCAGCATGTAAAAGTGGGTTGCCCCATGGTGGGCGCAAAAAATGTATGGTGAAAATGTGACCACACTTCTATGAATCCTTACATGCAAGAAAACTCAACAATAAGCCCTCACAAATCGATCCATAACTCTCTATGCATGGAGTTGCAAGATTTGTAAAATTGCTCTCAACTAGAGCTATAAACTCATGACTTTGCTAGTCAACCACACAATGAGAGATTCCAAATCAAAGATAAGGGCAACAATGTCAATATCTCTAATGAAATCAATATGGATGCAATGCAATGCAAACTAATCTATGAGAATGAAAGATGCAAGCTATGCTATGAAAGGAAAATACAAGTGTTACAAATCCTCCTATTAAGCTATGTGAGATTAATCTATTTTATAAAAAAAAAATTTATACTAAAAATGCTATGATTATGCAACTATGATGTAAGAAAACAAGCTAAATGAAATGCAACAACAATGTCTTCAAAGCTTGAATGCAAGAATGTCTTCAAAGAGCTCCAAATGACCTAGAAAACCTGCAGCATAACATTAGCATAAAAATTTAATATATGAAAATGAAGGAGAGAGCTCTCCTTTTATAAGAAATGAGATGAAAATGGACCATTGAGATTAAGAGGCAAAAAATTTAATGAACGGTGGAGAAAAATAGAAGCTTGATCCTTGTGTACAAATATCCTCCAATAGGAAAATAGAAGTTGACTTTTGTGCCCACATAAGAAAAAAAGTGTTTTTTCCCTTTTTATAAAATAAGAATAATGTTTTATTTGTGCAACATAGGATAAGAAGAAAAGTGAGAATTTTTTATTTAAATAAAAAGGGAGGAAATTCTTTTTAATTAAATACAGACTTAGGATAAAGTGATTTTATTATTTAATTAAAAAATATTTTTATTTAATTAAAAGAGATTTTTAATTAATTAAAAGGGAGCATGTTCTCTTAATTAAATAAGATTTTTATTTTTTTCTTTTTTAAATTAAATAAAGCTCAAACTTTAGGAAATATTGAATTGATTATGATTTGATCAAGGAAATTGATATAATTGATATTGTTGATATTTGAAAATATTGATTCAGGGATTTGATAAATTGTTGAATGGGGGTCCAAAGTCTAGGCGACCATTTTAGGATGCATACACATACAATTATCCCGACAACAAACTGCGAGCTTGTGTTTGATGTATGTAGAGCAGAGATTTATTAGTGGACTTCATTGGAACTGATCAAGCAAAGACAGTTGTTGTCGAACAGTTCAAAAGATTGTTTATTTCTTCATATACACTTGTGTTGCGAACAATGAGTTTTGAAGGTGGACTTGACCTTCTTTGAGCAGTGAGCCCTCCCTTTTGTTCTTGACTCCTAACAGGGTTTGTCCTCTAATAAGGACTGTGTACTATAATGTTTCAATAAGCTCCTAACAGGACTATATCTTCTAACAAGGATAACTATATTCTTAGTACATCATTTGTGAGTGCTAATTCCCACCGGGGTTTTTACCTTTAACAGGGTTTCCCCGAGACCAAAATATTGTGTTATTGTGTTGGCATTCATTGTGTTCATCGGATTTGATATTGTGTTGCTTAAAGTTTAAAGTTTAATAATCTGTTATACAACTGATTCACCCCCCTCTCAGTTGTATTGTGGATTGTTATTCTTAACAGGATGTTACTAAGGAGATTGGGCCACAAAATGTGGTCCAAGTAGTGATAGATGTGACACATGCATGAAAGGCTGCGGGGAAATTTTTGAGGCGGCTTACATACATGTTTGGTGGACTCCATGTTTGTATGTCATGAATAACGAACTCATGGACATGGGGAAGATTAAGTGGATCAAAGAAGTGGCTAGTGATGCTAGAGATGTACAGATATTTATTTACAGCCACCACACTTCACATTCACTCTTTAGGAGTGTGGAAATAACATCAACAGTGCTATACTAGAGTGTAATAATACGAACAATTGCCTTGCATTGTTAGCATCTAGAAGCAGAATTTTGTAGTGGTTGAACAGAGATTCAAAGAGGGCATGCAGAAAGCCATCCCTGAAATTGACTAAAACCAAGTAAGTCTCTGAACTTTCTTAAATTGTTTTTTATACCAGATACTATGGAAGGATCTTCTAAGAAGCCTATGACACGCAAACAAAAAGACCCACCATAGGCGGGGAGTAGTGAGGAAATTAAACCCAAAAGGTATAAGGAGGGCATACCCCTAAATCAAGACCTATTGGATCATTTTCCTATGTCTGGTCTGAGGTCAAAATGAGTCAAACCGGAGGAAGATGGGTTAGAAGATACATATAAAGATTTGGGTGATATTTGGACAGAAACCAGGGGGTATGATTTGTTTATGTTTCATTATAAAAGAAGATGGGAGGTCGAACCTGTGAGCAACCCATGGAAGTATAACTTGGGAAAATTTAGTAACTAATGTCTTTGTAACCACAGATCGAATGCATGAAATTGTTGAGAATTATGACCCTGACAAAAACAGTGATGATTTCCAAAAAAAATTCTTTGATGCGAGTAACAAAAGCATATATTGAATGGGTGTTTGATTTGGGATGGGACTGTGGACACCATATTGATGTGCATAAGTTGAAAAAGGAATATTTCAGCCTTGAAAGCACATATAAAAGATGGAGATTACCTACCCATAGGCCAAAAGATGACAAAGCCACCCGTGTGTTTGAAGACAAGGACAAACCCCTATATGATGTCAATTTATTCAATCATTATATAAAATAGATCCGTACTGCTCAGAGGGTCAGGTACTTAGAGTTGAGGCTCCTCCCCTTATGAATATCCCTGCAACGGTTATGGTCGTGGGCATCCAGACTCAAGATGCCCACCCATTTGATTATGCCACATATTTGTCTGAGTAGCTTAATCATGGATCAGAGAAGTAACTGATCCCAATTGCATATATTTAAAACATTATTCATTTCTGATGCATATGTTCTTATATGCTGGGCAAGAAATTAAATTATGGACTGATGAACTACAAATCAGGGAGTATGACAAACAGGGCTTCAAGAAGCTGGTACAACTATGGTTGTCTATTTGGGACTATAGATTTGCATTTTCTCAATATATATGTTTTGAGGAGCATTTCGTCAAACCACTATGCAAGCTTTTAGGGCATACTTATGATCATATGTTGACTCCAGAGATAAAGAAGATCCTAAGGCCAAAAGATTTTGGAGAGGAGAGTATAATTTATCATGACTGGGGAGATTGGTATGCACTTAAGGATTATACCAGGATAAGGATATATGGATTTGAAGATGTTCCGCATGATCTTCCTATAACTGTACCAAATAGGGTTGCATACCTTTAGATTATTAGACAGTTGGCTGCATCAAGTACAATGCACCTTAGCTCTCATGGTAAACAATCTATTATGCCTCGGTCTTTGTGTTTTGGTGACTTCATGGTATGGAGTACTAAGAGTTATGAGCTAGTTAATACAAAGATAGACTACTATAAGCTGTCAAAAGGTGATCTTAGGAGAAACTTTGATCTAGAAGGATACATAAACCAGACAAAGATTTCTTAGAAGTTGCGTGCTTATGAACATGTGCTATTGTTGATTGATGATTTGATAAGAAACATGGAGGAAGAAGAAACCACAAAGAAAATGGATGCTTATGACAGGGTTGTCAAGGCTTATGAATGGAAAAGGGGTCACAATAAGATTAACTTAAAAAGTGTTGGAAGACATAGAGGATCCTATTGCCAAAGAAGAAAAAATGTTAGCACACCAAGAGGAAATTGTTGATGGAGTTCCTTTGTATGTGTTTAGAGGAAAAAGGCTAAGGAGTATCAGAGCTATAACATATATTGCACACTTATCACCATAATCCAAAGGAGAGTTTGGATATGATGATGAACCAATAAGAGAAGAAATAACCACTAGGTTTAATCAAATGCCAGACCTGGAGCCCGATGACATTCACCTAAGTAATGAAATTGTGCTAGAGCCTCTAGAAATAGAGGAAGTTGAATATGTGAGATTTCTTTCACATGAAGATTTTGTGTCTGATCAAGGTTTCATTCATACTACCGAGTTTAAAGCATTCCTGTACCAATACAAGGGCAGATTGCTAAGGCAAAAATTGAATAATGACACTCCAGCGAACAAGGAAGACTTGTTGAGGGGGCTACAGATAGAAGTGGAATCCAAGATGAGCACAATGAGCCCCCATAAAGAGAGACAACTATTGCAAGACACAAGAATTATTATCTATTCGGGATGGGATATGAGGTCTGCCATTGTCTTTGATAGCTTTGTGAGACAACAAGATCAAACAAGGAAAATACTACCAAATGAAGTGGACAAATATACACTGTCTCTGGGTATGATCCTAAACAAAAGACTTTGTTATAATGGGCATTGTACTGAAGGGACGAGAGGCCTATCCTTTTGGACACTGATGAGGCTTTTGGTCATCTTATGATTCAAAAGGTTGGGGAGACCAATCCCAGGATCACTGCCAAATTAAATTTGGATGTGGCCCAACTTAATCAAGTATAGGTGGAGCAACTGATCCGGGAAAGAAATACTTACAAAGCCATGTATGAGAAATCAGAGCAGGTAAAAAAGTTGTGGTAGGAAAGAGCAATACATATCCAAGAAAGGGGAGAGCCAATAAATAATAATGAGCAAGAACAGAGGGTAGTTTTGGCCCTTCAGGACACTACTTATTGGAGGCTCAAGGCTCAAAAAACTTGAGAAGGAATTAAAAAAGGATAATGAGCATACTAAGGAGACCATATATATTCTAATGTCTGAATTGATTAGGCATTGTTTTAAGGCAATGATGGCACAATCCACCAACTTCTGGAATACTTACTAGGGCACTCTCAAGGCTCCTGAGGATCATACTCGGCTAAGGAATAGGTTAGATGAGAAAATGGGGAAAAGGGATTCCTTATCCCCTAATGACCTCACATAGGGCGGAAATTTACTTAGAAAACACCAAGAGTTCTATGAAGAATTAGTTGAAGACATGAGACAGCTAGATGTAGATGACATAGATATACTTCCTTGATCAATGATGGAACATTATGTTTTTGGAGCAATGGAAGAGTGAGTTGACTAAAGTTTTCTCTCAAGACTTGAAGGATGAAGAATATGTCCTACTTAATATGGCAAAAGCCACAAACAAATTCTATAAGCAAGAATATACGATGGAACACCTATTCATTAATCTTACTATGTACAAGGATCAAAGTTACATAGATCACATCAGAGCTATGAATTTGTTTCTCTTAAGAAATTAGAATTAGTTGTTAAAACAAAGCATGTATTTGGGTTGTCTTTTCTGCCAAGATGCATATTTCTTCACTTTAAAACTATTCTTGCTTATATAAAAGGAATTTATTTTGATTTGAAAAGGAGGATATACAATATATAATATAATTAGTAATTTTCCCTGCAATTTGTGGTGTGAAAGCTTTTCTTTGAAGTTTAGTTCTTAATAGTTTTCAATTCAAGTAATTGATTGTTGTTTGAATTCTTATATGAGAAATTGCTTGTGTTAGAATGATTTAGATATCAAGTATATTCTCAAATTATTAAAATATATTAAGATCTTAATAAAGTCTTGTCTAATTGGTCTTCTCAAGTAGGAGTTAAATTCCAGTGGATAAGTTTTTGATAATATAAGTAAATCTTATCTTGTGTGAAGAATTGGATAGAGGACGGACCTTTTACAAGTTAAAGGTTTAAAAATTGTCTTATAGGGTGATATGTTGAGATCTCCAAAGGAAGTGACTCTGTACCTAAAGGAAGAGAAGGCATTGATCTCTAAAATAAATTTACCAAAGGAAAGAAGTTAGGAGGAGAGATAGAAGTAGAGGCATAAGAGTTAGATAGAAGTAGAAAACTTAAGAATAGGAGATAGAGAAATTAGAAGGAAGAATAGGAGTAGAAGATTAATCATATGGCAAATTGATCAGCTGCAAATAGGATAAAAATTACAAAATAAAAAGTCACAATCTGCTATAAAAGATCATCAAGTGATCATGTATACCTGCCTTGGTCCAGTAAAACTAGAAGAGCAAGGGATTTCAATTATCCTGTTCGTTGGCCAAATCAGTTGTAAAGCTTGATCATAGAAGTTGGCATAATCTTAGAGTTTTATAATCTGTTGATTTGAGAACTAACAAGTCATATGATAGGGTGACTTTTGATTGTACCAATACGAGTAGCAAAGGCTAGATAGTTGTATGATAGGGTAAGATATTTTGATAGCGTCGTTATAAGTAGCAATGCTAGATGGTTGTATGATAGGACAAAAGATTTACACCAGTATGGGTAGTAATGCTAGATGGCCATACAATAGGACGAAAGCTTATAGATAGGTGGATTGTGTTAGAAATAGGGAATACTGAGAGGGGAGGGTGAATCAGTATTCTACAAACTTTATTTTTTGCCCAATTATGGATATAACAGATTATCTTTATACATGCATAACATAAGAAGCTAAACAACATGCATAACAATAAAGAACTCATAACACATTATTTGTTCTCGAGGAAACCCTGGCCAAGGGAAAACCCCGGTGGGGATGGTACCCACAAAGATCCACTAATCAAAAGTATCTTGTTAAGGATGTTGACCTGTTAGGAGTCTATTACAAGCATATAGTGTATCAGTCCTAATTAAGGGACTATAGGCCTTGTTAGAAGCCTCAACCCTGTTAGGAGTTGTAGTACAAAATGTGACTATCAGATGAGCCGACTGCCCAAACAAGTGATGTACAATATATAATGATTACAAAAATAGGTTAAGGTACATAACCTTATACTGCTTGCATCAATATCTCTTCGCTGCTCTTTCACTGTCGCTATTACATATGCTTCATATACTTCGCATCATATCACTTGTCCACACTATTGTGTTCTTTCTACAATTACAATTACATTTACAATTACAATTACATTTATACCAATAGCTTTATCCAAGGGTTAACATCTAGGATGTCGTCCCTTTATATTATTAAGTCATTATTTTCATAAACAAAATAATCCCTTAACTCTTTACTAGTTCTGTCTTCATATTCTGTCATGTTGGCTTGACACTGTCTTCGGTAAAACTATCATAACTTCTTCTGTACATTCCGTACTGACTTGCGCTCTGAGATGGGTGATCAATAGACATCATAGAGTCTATGTTCAAGTGCGCAAGCACTGAACTTACTCCAATCAACGTCGCAAACAAAAATTGTGTCCAGGTTCACTGGTAAAAACACTATCTCACACTTAGACAAATTTGCAATGCGCTCTGTCATACTTGCTCTCTGACCTGTGCGATCTTCATGTGGATCATATGTTGCCATAATGACAACATCTATGTAATCAACTCAGCCAAATTGCCAACAGATTGGCCCCCACAAAGGTAAATACGATAGATAGTGGATTAGCCCCCACAAAGGTAGATATAATAGATTAAAGTTTTTGGAAAATGCCATATGATATAGATATCATAGCTCCTCCTTCGAATGGAACGTGTTGCACAGAGGGGAAACACAATTCATTCTAAGGAGATAAAAGATATTGTGGCATGTTAACATAGCAAGATCTTTCCATGGAATGTCAGCCCACAGTAGGTGACACATGGTATCCACAATATCAAGACAAGTAAGCAGAAACAAGGAGATCCAATTATTTGGCGCTAAATATCATAGTAGTGAAAAGATATTTAATGTATGGCTACATATAGATATTTCATCACAATACTGAAGTCTTTGAATCTAAAGAAGAGCACATAAAGAAAAATTCGAGTCAACATGGAAGAGAGCCTAAATGCCCCCAACACTTTGCATCATCCACAAATGTCAAAAACTTAATATACAACAAATAAAAAAAATGATAACAAATAGAAGTGTATGACATATAATCCTTTGTTTCCAAGTACCAACAAAGTAACTTGCATCCTTCGGAGGGAAACAAAATTAAAAGACAAGCACAGAGGAACATAGAAAAACACACTGTAATCTATAGATGAAGAAGTGGGAACTGTCTCGGATATCCTCCATCAACAGGTCCTCCCAATCTTGATGGTATGGGGAGGAAGGCCGAGATTGAAGGGGAACGATCACTAAGGCAAACCCGGGTGCCTCACCAACAACTAGAATTGGGGATGAAGCTGCCTTGAGGTTCTCATCCAAGAGCTCTGCTAAAGAAAGTGTGAGGGAACGTATGAAGATCACCGTAAACACCAGAATATCCTCAATTGAATCGAACATGCACACCTTGTAAGATGCAAGTGATTCAACCCGAGGGAAGACCGAAGGAGCCAGATTATTGACCTCTATGATAGGGGGGGTGACAAATTCAGGAGAAAACAGAGCCTTCACCACAACAAGTAGAGAAACAGACGAAGGATCCACTGGAGTAGACCTCCGACGATGGAACTTGGGCACATGGCCTTGATTGAACTTTCTCTTAAAGGATGATTTGCAAAGACTGCCTCGGGTCCCACAAGGATTGTCAAGGTGGTAGACCCCAAAGCGGGAAGGAACAGTCTGTTGTGAGTTCTAATGGTAGCCTAACACGCATCATATCTCATGCGATGGAGCCCATTATTGAATAAAATTTAAACAAAAAAGTGTGAAATTTTGAGGCAGAACTTGAGGGTTGTTACAAGCTTAGACTACTTTAGTTGTTTCTGCGAAGATAACTAACAATGAACTTACTATTATATGCATTACTGGCTTAAAGAGAAGTCCATCAGTTTTCTACCACAACCTCTCAAATCTCAGTTTTTAATCCAAATATGGTTCTAGTTAGATAGTTTTTCTGCTTCTACCGTACTTTTTTATGACCAATCTTTTCATCTATCAACTTGAGCTTTCAGTAATCTGTTTTATGCAGTAACCTATATGCAGTGTGGGCTAATAAATTGTGGTACACCCCTTAATCCGTAGTCAGGATCTCTGGTAGTATAGTCTTTATTTACTCAGTTCCCTATATTTCCACATTGGGTGTTGGCGGTTCTCCTAATTTATATAAATACATAGATTGATTGAAAGAAAAAATGCAAAGGGCTTACAATGTTGTGCGTCAATCATTCATTAAAACATTGGCTAGGAAACAATTGTCTTTTGTTTGACAGTTTCTGGCAGAATTGCCTTTTCTTGCTTCCATATATTCCTGCATATGTATTTTGGTTATTATTTATATAAAATTATCATGAGATGAAAGTTAAAGAAGAAAATATCTAGGTTTTAGAGTGTTATGTAATTAAATATTTATCAATATTCCGGACTTTTTGCAGGATGTTATTGAATTTTTTGTGCAGCACATGGTCAATGATAGTGTGGGTGTTATTTGTAATGCACATGTTGTTAGGGCAGATCTAAGTGATTCTGGTGCACTTGACGAGGACTGTCTTAAACTTGCAAAGTTGGCAGCCGAGGCTGTAGACTTTCCCAAAACAGGGAAGGCACCAGTGATGCCACATCATCTGAGACCCAAGCAATATCCAGATTTTATGGACAAAGAGGATTCAGTCTCTTATAGGTCAGAGAGGATTTTAGGTACACTGTATCGTAAAGTGCTGGATATGTTTGGAGAAGAGTTTGATGAACAAAAATGTTGCATTAACCTCACAAATTCATCTGAAACATTGCCTTATGACAATGATTTAGAAGTCAGTGGATTTGAAGAATATGTTGAAGAAGCTTGGCGATACAAATGTTCTTATGACAGACAATTTCAGGCTTTGTTAGGCCAGTTCAATGTTAGAAAAGAAGGGGAGATAGTCACTGGAAAGATTTCCTCCCTCTCCAAGTACAACAGCAGGCGACAGGAGGAAATGAAGAAGAGGTTGCAGCACGCATACAGAGCTCTGCGAAAAGAATTTCGGTTGATTTTTGAAGGAACAAAAAATTGCCATAGTCTGGAGCCTTGTGAGCAGTCTAAATACAAAGCCAAAGCTTCTGCATGGTACCATGTAACATATCATTCAACATGGGTGCAGAAGAGCTCAGAGCACCTGACAGAACCAGGTTATTCTCCCAGTACTCCACTTCTGAGTTTTGCTTGGATTACTATTGATTACTTAGCTCAAATAAAGTTGCAGAAGCTCTGGCCCAATGTGGATTACGGTTCAGCTATCAGATCAATTTTCCCACCTTTCAAGTTGGTAACCCATAAGTAGAAAAAACACTTTTAGACCTACCCTTGAAGTAGTAAGCCCAATATGTTGCCAGTGAAAAAAAACAGGGGAGAAGTTTTCAAGCATATAGCCATTGGGCACTGGGGCTGTTCTGACTTACATAGGTGAAGAATCTGTTACCAATCTTTTGTGAAATATGTTCTAATGGCTCTTTTTGTTGCTGTTGTCGTTTGATGTATTTATGAGTCCTATTAAGGTATTTCTAGTTCTACATACAGACTGGCATAACAAGCATTTTTTAAGTTATATTGCTGCCAGCTTTGTTGGAAAAATAGTCGGAAAAATTCCCCCAAAACAGACATTGGGCAGTAAGGCCTCTCTGCCATTATATAAGTCCGCACTCTTCTGTACCTTCTAGGCAGGAGATGTTTTAAGCCATAGTTGCACGGGTACTTGTACCCATACTCCTGGGACGGGTATGGGGTACTGGTACACGTACTCAAGTTCCTGGGACACGTATGGGGTACTGGTACATGTACTCAAGTACCGGGTATATGTACCCAAGTATTCGATTACTCAGTGAAAAGCATCATGGCTAAGGATCTTGATTAAGATTTCTGATTTTTGGTTCAGTTTTTTTGTTTGCATATCAGCTTTCTGTTTATCAAGCTTAATTCAATATGTAATCAGTTTGAAACTTTGATACAATATTGATTAACAGTAAACTACTTCATTGTTCCAGTCAGAAGTTTATCATTTGCAATATGTCATTGTTATATGATTTATGATCTTCTTGTTCATGTTTAAAGTTTGTCTTCTGTGTTCTACATGTAAACATTTAGCTTATATTATTATTACTAACATATTGCAAATCTGAAACTCATGACTCATATATTCAAATTTTCTATATAATATTAAATTATATTAAAAAAAAATTGACATACCCAAGTACCTCCGTCCCAGTGCAAACTTGTTTTCAGCTATTATTTTTCTTTTAATGTACTTATTCCAAGCATTTTTGTTCTAATGACTTGTATGTGTCATTCAGTATTTTTCTTTTTAGTTAAATTCTTTTAATTCAAGATTCTGCAATTCATGAGTTGAAATAACTTAAATCTTTTCAAATATAATTAAAAAACTTCATTCATGCAATTTTTATTTTAAAAAAAAAACTACACCAAATGAAAAAGATTAAAAAATATTTTTCTATTTCAACAACCTATTTTTTTGAGTTGTTTCCAATGCAACTCTACAATTTTTTTGCATATTGTAAAGTGTTAAATTAAATTATAATTATGTAACATTTATGTGTCTATATTGCTTTTGAAATAATAAAAATCTCTTCTAGTAACTTAGAAAATTGTGTTAAATATGTGTATATACTATATATTCTTTATTAATGTTGTATCCATGTCTTATTTGAATCTATATCCCTGCAACTTTAGTATCAAATTGATATATCAAATTATTTAAACATTTTAATAAAGATTCATAGAAGGTTCAAGATTAAAATGAAAATGGATTTTACTTGTGCATAATTTACACATCCTTTAGATGGAATTTGTATGCAAAGTAACTTTGTTATAATCCTTTGGTCCCATGATAATGAACCTTATTAAAAATATGTAGCTTGCAAATTTGAACCCTAATTTTTTGTAAACTTTCCACTTTATGCCTAGCCAAATATTGTTGAATGCTTATTTTTACCATTTTTAAAAAAATAGTAAAATGTTGAAATGAATTCATTTAATATTATATTGATTTATTTATGTTTTTGATAACACTTTATAATTGTAAAATAAATATTTTTATTATAAATCTTAAAAATGGAAATTTCTTTCTATTGCAATTTATGCTAAATTTTAAGTAGTTGGAGTGTTAACACTACTAATAAGTTAATTTAAAAATAATATTTATGGAGATTTCTTAAAAATAAGGAGCAAATGTTCTATCCAGTTGAGCCGCTGCTAGTAGAAATAAGCTACTCACATGGGGATCCATCCTTCAAATTTTTTGTTTCAAATAAACTAAAGTGACAATGTAGTCTTAAATTTCTTTAATATATAAATAATTGATCCAGTACTAAAACTACCAAATTATCTATTTAAATTTTTTATTTACTATGAAAATAAATTTATCATGGATCACTGATGGATCACGAGTGTGATCCAAAAAGTTGATTAAAAAATTGAACACCATCATAATCAGAAACATTGAAAATAACTCTAATAGATTGTGGAAAACTGATATTCTTAAATGAAAATCAAAACCAATAAATCTTTAAACATAAATTATTTTTCCAGATAAATTAATCATTACGAAATTTTAATACTTTCTAACAATTTACTAAAATTATTTATATGATTTAAACATATCATAAATTCCCTTATCAAATCTGAAAACAAAAATGCTATAATGCCCACCCTATGATTATTATTTAGTTAGCATTTTATGAGACATTTGAGCATATATATTTGGTTACTGCAGTTATTTGGACATATTAAATGAGTTTTAATTTAATGATGAATGGCTAGAAATTAACTATCAGTAAAATGTTTACATTGATTTGTGTTATGATGTTTATATTATGATCTAACCTACTAACCCTATTATGGTTTGATGTTCACTAGTTCATGTGAGTGTAGGATGAGGAGGGGCAGTCGTAGTTACTCCTACGGGAGGTCCACATGATGTTGCACTCTCGATCCTTGGTTGCCATTGTCTAGTTATATTTATATATATTTGTGTATGCATATCAGTTGGTGATGCAGGATGCAGGTACCAGGCATCGTCTCCACCTGGCTACATAGGTCTGAGTGTGCCTTCAAAATCTTCGAACCATTGATGTGTGGAGATTTAACCAAAATACTTTTGAGGTTACCCATGGACCTAGAATTATGTTTAGGAAGTTATCCTAGTTGGGTAGTAGAGTGCAGTTTAGGTTATGGACTTGATTTGATGTTGGTTTGAGTGTATGTTATGAGTAGAATTAATTTGTTTTATATGTATAATAATTATAAATATGTTATAATTATTTGTATTTTATATAGGTATGTGTATATGTGGGTGCACACGCATATATCCATGCTTATATAAATAATAATAATTGTATGTTTTCATTAATTGTGTTAATGACATGTTATTTATAAAGTGAATTAAATAAAGTATATTTAATGAATGTATTAAATTAAAAAAAGAAGTAAAAATAATAATAAAAGGAAAATTCTCTTTGTAGTAAAACTAGCTAGGAGGGAGTTGAACTCGAGACCTCTTAGAAGTTAGGCTACTTGTTTTCCTTTTGTGCTATGTGTCTTTCTTGAAAGGTATCTGTCTATTATTGTTGTTATGGTTTTATTTGAAGGATATTTTAATTAAATTTTATTAAAACTTTGATTAAGTCTTTATAGGAATTATTTGGTTGTTCATCCAACCAACTATGGAAGTTGGAGAAGTTGCTTCCCATAAAGCAACTTCTCCAACCACATAGTTGGAGGATAAATTATGGAAGATTTTGATTTGAGGGGGGATGGTAATTTTAGATGATAATTTTGGATGATAACTTTGGAGGATTGATTTTTGTTGAGTTTTCTGTAATTGATTTCTTCAGAAATTTTCATGTGAGTTGTGAGTCTCTAGTTTGTGAAGTCAAGTGTGGGAGGATTGCTTGGAGGAAGATTTCCAACAGGATATCTACTCAAGGATTGAAGCTTTGCAAAGATTTTTCAGCCAAGGGAAGAGGATTCTCCACAGGACCCAAGGTAGGGTCTAAACTGGGAAGAATCTCCATTCTTCCTCTATTGAGTATGAATGTGTGTGTAGAGGATATAATATTAAATTGTAATATGATTGTTTTACTATGTTTCCAAAATGATATGTAAATGTTTTATTCTCTATGTATTCTATTGTGTTTCCGAGAATTAATTTAGGTTTGATTATATAGTTTTTATTTACTTTGTATTTCAAAAATCTTCTTGGGAAGTTAGGAACAATTGTGGTCATGTGGGAGGATGTGTTTATTTAGTATTGAATGAAATAGGGAAGTCTAGGAAGAATCAGGAAGGGTCATGAAGGTGTAGGATTGAGATACAGTCCTTTTTCCATACTCTTTTCCGTTTGTAGGCTTCTTTGTGAATGGTTGTTTTTATTTTATTTAATCTGAGGCTTAGGTAATGTTGAGTATGTGCTATGGATGTGGTGCTGAGGTCCCTGCATCAGGTTGACCTCAGGGAACCTTTCCCAAGCATTCTCCATGCCTAATGAAACCAGTTTTTAGTGTTTTCGGGAAGCTTAAAATTTATTTTCGTAAAAGTTTTTTGGTTGTATGACATTGTGTTCATACTCTTATGACATTGTGTTCATGCTCATATGACACTTGGGCAAATGTCATATGGGAATGAATGCAAAGTCGTTTGGGTCAAAAATCAATTTTAAGTGTTTTCAGGGGGTTTAAAGTGTAATTTTGTGTAAATGTTTTACACTGTCGTACGACAGTCTAGCCATACCCATACGACAGTTGGTCAAATGTCGTATGGGAATGCACACTGTTGTATGAGTCTGTGTGGAATGTCGTTTGGAGTTTTTTTTTGGGTTTTAGGGGCGTTTAAGTTGCAAGATTCAGGCTTTATACAATTATAACATTTTCTTATACTTTAAGGTATACTTGTATAAAGGGTTTAGGTACCTTATGAGATGAATGGGATAGGTTTTAGATTCATGGGAGTTATGATGCAATTTCTAATTTTGAGATTTCTTAAAAATTCAGACTTAGCCAAATTTCAGCCACATGAGATTTCCTTAGATTTTTGAAATAAGCTATGAAATGTTGTGTAAGTGCATGTGGGAATTTTTATGTTGTGTTTAATGAAATTGTATACATGGATTTGATTTTAAGATTTTGTTCATACTTGGTTTTTGGTAGAGTCCATAATATAAGGCTAGAACTTGTTCGAGTGGCCTGAGTGCACCGGAGGGTTCCCTCGACCTAAGAGATGGATCTTTCGAGATTACTTGAAGTTTGCATGGCTTGTGTGTGTGTGGGGTAAGGGAATAGGAACCTTAAGTGAGTGGCTCACCATAGGTGTTGGAACCCTAAAGTGGTTGCTAGAGGATCCTATGGGTGGGTTTGTTAAAAAGTGATAACCTTAAAAATTAACCTAGGAAGGGGGGATTCAAAAGATAATGAAAGAGAATATAATAATGGCCACACAGACCTGATTGGAGTACCGGGACTAGGGATAACTGCCAGGATGGATCCCTATTCATAAAGGGGGGATCGGGGTTGCATGGTTGCCAGGAAGGATCCCAATATACAGGTTGTGTGATGACACTCACTCAAGTGGTATCCTAGAACCTTGACCTCTATGTTATAGTGTGGTGATATTCTATGTTCTTTTGAGCCTTAGATTGCTTAGGGCCTTGTGGGTATCTTGGTTCTATCTCCTAGCACGGGGGGTGGAACCTCATCAGTTCCACATAGTTGGGTGGCAAAAATCTTTCGAGGTCTTGTTCGTAGTTCGTGTCTTGGATGCGTTCAAATTTATGTATTGATGCAGATATTTGTATTTTGTATTATGTATTTTTGAAAGGAAAGATGAAAAGAAATGTTGTAATGCCTTCGGGCCATTCATGTACTTGTTATTATGAGATCTATTATCAGAAAGATGTATTTGAAAAGCAAAGCAATTTAATTGGGAGGGATAGTTCTAGGCTTGATTTCAAGGGTTATTATTTGAAAGAACAAAGTTGGAAATATACAATGTAATGTTGAATGATCTTTTCTATCTCTTCTTTGTTGCAATGAAAGAAAAATGTTTATTATGCTAAGGTTAAAATGTAATTTGAAATGGATAGTTATTAAATGTGTAGAAAGGAGAAATGAAATTAGTATATGAAGTAAGGAATATAATGGTAAATGAAATGTTATTTTCTTATCCTATCTCTTAAGTTCTAAATGTGAAAATAAAGAAAGGATATGAAATTCAATTTGGATAAGTAATGTAAATATGTTAGCAAATGTTTTCATTAAGGGAACCTTAAGGAAT
Organism: Chamaecyparis obtusa; assembly: GCA_027943335.1. NCBI lineage: Eukaryota > Viridiplantae > Streptophyta > Pinopsida > Cupressales > Cupressaceae > Chamaecyparis > Chamaecyparis obtusa. The sequence continues at coordinate 544,791 of BSBK01009475.1, forward strand.
GTAAATGTGAAGTAGTAATGATGTAATGTTAGGAAAAAAAAATTTGTTAGTTGCAATTTTTGGACTTAAGACCTGATTCCTTATGGGTTCCCTGGCAGGGACATTACAAATGCTCGTGGTTGGTGCTGCACAGAAATAGCATTTTTTAGAAGATTAAAAAAAAAAGAGCAACTTTACTAGATAATAAAGATAGGTTCAAGTCAATGGAGATAAAACCTGTCAACAATGGAGGCTCATCTCTCACAAAAACTTGAAATGAATATAAGTCATACACCTTGACAGTTATGACATTTAGGGAATTTCGATGAACTCTGCCCTACCAAATTGCAGTGCTACCCTAGATGAGGCATGCATAACCAAACATTGAATAAGTTTTTTTGGGTAAATCCAGTAAATCGGGAGTACTATGTAGTGGATAAATCCAGATTCCAAATTTGCACATACAAATTTGCTCAGGTTGAAAACAAACTTTCAATGATTTGCAGCCAATTTGTCATAAATGTTTTGAGCAATGTCTCTCTCAATTGAATTTATGGGGTTAAAACACAACAATAAATCTAATCTTTTAGACAATTGTGCTATAATACACAGTTCTAAGCCGATCAAGATATTATAGACAATTATAGCCCAATCAAAGTCATGATAAATACAAAATACAGACCATAAACCATTCAAAAAGAATACTTGAAGACGATCCGCACTCACTTAAAACGATTTAAAAGCTAATCTTTAAATAACTTTTTGAGATTTCCACAATCCACACATTGAAAAATTTCAAACATACACAAATATTTCTGTGCGCCCAAAACATAAAATAAAACCCTGCCAAAATGACTCTTCAAATGCTGACTTTTTTAATTTCATATTTTATAAATGGTTGTAACTGTCATTTCTTTTTTACATAAAATAGACGTCAATTTTTTTTCAAAAGTCTAAATGTTTAGATTGAAATTTGCTTCTGTAACAGAAAACAAGTCATTGTTCATCAGATATATAGAGGAGTCCACATAAAGTTGTTGACCATCAAAAAATTTTATGTAGTAGCAATTGATAAAATATTTATCAATCATGAAGATAAGAGAGTGCATGAAAAGGGAAGAGAGTGCATGAATTGGAATAACTGAAAGGAAAACTAGGTGATTCACCAACTTTTAAAGATCCATAGATTGAAGAAATGCTCACAATGACACTTAAAAAATAACTTTGTAACTCACAACTTGACCCTATTGCTTTGATATTCTTTGAAATAAAGAGGTACTTGGAGTAAAAAGAAGGGAAAGGGCTTCCGCAACTTAAAACCCAAATGTACACAGATTAGGACTGCAAATAACAAAACACTTCCTTGAATACTCAATTTGAACAAACTTGCAAAGTAAAGGATATAGCAGAATCACAATAACCTTGACATGAAATTCAATAGAAAACTCAGAAAATGAATAAGGACAAGAAGGACTAATGTTTTATATTCAATGAAAATGAGGCCAAGTACAATTTGTATTTCTGAGAGCTACAAACATTCAAATATCCAAGTGAGATAGAATGCAAGAACTACCTCAATCACCAAAGTGAGAGGTATAAATAGGTGAAACCTCAAAATCTGCATATCCAAGAGTTTTGGAGATTCACCATGTCCAGCTCCACCAAATCCGGGACTGACATGAAGGGAAATCTCTGAAAAGACTGAGAAAATCTCGGGTAGGTCCACTCAAATCCAAGAATCCCAGATTTAGAGGGGTGGGTGAGAAGATGAAAATATTAGAATATTAAACCATCCTCTATCAAATCCAATCTAGCCTACCCCTCCCCCAATCATGCTTAATAAAGGATACTTGACAAAATGATTTAAAAAACATCATTTGTTTAATATCTTTACAATAATGAAAGCAATGATTTTACATTAACCCTCAATGTAACCTACTCCCAAAAGGGCCCCATCAAATTATAGGATCATACATTAGGGCATGGGATCATTGTTTAATTTAATATGCTTTCATAGAGTAATGTTCTCAACCAATTTTTAAAGGGGAAAACCCATCCATTAAACATAAAGTGTTTCTTATACTTTGAAAGTCTCTTAAAAATAACTCAAAAACTTGACCCCTCAAAGGACCAAAAGATGCTAGAAGCATCTAGATCCCTAACTGTTGTTACTTTGGGGAAGTTGCATCTTTGGACCGGTGTTTGATCTCTATGATCATGAGCTTGATTTGACAAATTGTGGTTTTTCACATCTTCATATGGGAGCTCAATACTAAGGTTGGTGGCATTCCTTGCATGTCATTTGATTATAACCATGCACCTTGTCTCTTTATTTGTTGTTGTTAAAGCCATGAGCCTATGACTGTTTCCTTCTCTCCATTGTATCTATGACATCATGATGTAGCTTGGTGCCTTTGTTTGATCACTGCATTTGATGTTTGAATACCATGGTTTATCCTGTTGTTATTTCAACGAAATACTTGAGTATTTTTCCTCTTTAAAGGCCCGTGTTTAAACTAGGGCATCATGGTGTTATTGTTCCTTGTAAAAATGATATTCTTTTAAAGCTTGGGAGCTAATAGGGCAATGGTATCATTGATTGGCATTATTATTCTCACTGATACTCCATTTGATTGGCGCCATATTAAGATTCATGTTGTTGTGTTTTACTCCATTGTTTGGTGCTTTGCATCCTAGAGGGCCCGTATTTAAACTATGGCATCATGATTCCAACAGTCCCTTGCTCTGATGATATATTTTGATGAGATTGTGATTGATTAGGGCATCATGATTGTTGTGTCTTCATGATGTTTATGAGGCCGCAAGAATCATTGACTGGCATTGTTATCACTGATACTCCATTTGGCACAATAGTGTAGTTTAAAACCCAAGCATAATTGTTGAATCCTTAAATTTTTATTTACTATTTGAGTTGATGCCATAGCATGATGATCTATGTTGTTGCATCTATACATCATGCTCATTACTTTGATTATTTGAAAGCTTGTGCTTGAACTTTGGGCATCATTATTTCAACTGTTACTTGTTCTACTGCACAATGATATACTTTGAAGCCCGCACATCATGGATTTGTTGTATGATGTTAGATCATTTGATGAGGCCATGGGCACCATTGATTTGTTGTTACTATTATCATTGATGTTTTATTATTGCTGATGCTTTTCATGTTGGATATGCATTTCCTTTCACTGTTTTCTCTATTGCATGGAGCTAGGACATCATTAATCATTCCATTTGATGATTGCCTCTTGCTGGTTCTGTGGTGTTTATTGATGAGGCCATGGCTTTGATTTTTCTTCATGGTATTGTGGTATTGATGCTTCCTCATCATATATACTATTGTCTCACTTTTGTAACTTGCATCACTGATGTTGTGCTTATTGATGCTTTATGCTTGATGACGTTGAATGCCATCTTATTATGATGTTTCAAAGCAGTGAAATATGTATTGAGTGTACCACATTGCTTATTAAAACTACACCATGAGGCTACTGTGGTAATGCTTGAAGTAAATCAGGATGTGATTTCTTGTATACTTACATAACCACAGTTTGTACTTACTGAGATGTTGCTTTGTTATGAATCCCATGGATACCTTTGTCCTTTGCATTTGATCCATGGTGAAGCTACCTCTATTACTTGATGTTGATGACTCATCATTGTAGTTCTTCTTGGTTGTCCACTTGTAGGATCTATTGCATGCTTGATCATGACTGCATCATTTTATATTGGAACACCATGATCTTATGACATGATCTAGATCATTGTTGTGGATGCTCCATTTGAAAATTGTGCAACAACAACATCAAATGGAACAACAACATTTGATGTTGATGTTGTATTGTTTGCATGGTGCAAGCCACATCAGTGATTCACTCAATGCTCATTTTCCCTGCTCACTGATCATACTCCTATAGTTGTGTGGAGACACCATTATGATATACACATGCTCATTTGATATTTTCCATGATACGTGATTATAATTTGATAAAGTAACTCTAAAAGGAAGCCACCTAATTGTTGTTGAGCTCCATTATCATTCAAATTGCTCCCTTCGATGTATTGGCACTTGAATGTTATTGATGCACCATTATTTTTCCCATGGTGACATTTCATGAATAATTGTACCCTTTGATGTTGAATTTTCACCGTTTGATTGTGCTCCCATGCTCTTTCACTTGAAATAATTTGGTCCCATCTAAAGATGTGAAGCTCATAAGTGTCCTTGTGTTGCAAATTGTTGTTCTCCAAAGGTGGCTCTAGGAGGCTGCCCCTTGGAGAGCCCACTTTGTGATGCAATTATATTTATTGTAGAGCTCTCTATACCATTCTTCCTTCATGGATCCTGAATGTTCTATGGCCACTGTTGCTTTATTGGTTGCTCCCTTTTCCTAGATCAGTGCTCCTCCTTGGGGCTGTGGGGATAGTTAGAAACTTTGTGGAAATGGAGATTCTGATAACCCTCACAGCTTCAATCTGGGATACTAGGAGGGCCTGGCACTTGATCATGGGTTCTCTTGGCCTGTGATGTGGGTTTTGTTGAGGAGCTTTGAGGGCTTCCTGACAGTGCCCATATTACAAGGTAGCATCATTCATTATGTTTCAGCACCTTAATACTGCTATTGTCCAGACAATATATGTACTTTGAGGATGGGCTTTTGGAATGACCATCCTCTCAGTACTCCTATTGTCTAAGTGAGGGTAAGCAACAATATCACAAATTCTTTTGTACCTGCACATGGAACAAACTAGTTAGTGAAAACATGGTATCTTCCTCTTCATGTAGCATCTTTCTAAGTGCACATGTCTTGTAGCATGGTTCCCTTTTAGAGATGTATGGATGATTATGCACATGCATAACTATAAATGTAGATAGGGTATATGATGTCATGCATTGCTTAGATCCTTTGGATCTAACCCCATCTTTTCTTCCTCGCAGGTTTTGGATCAAGCAGGAGCACACTGGATTCACGCCAAGGTCAACATTCCATCATTTCTTCAACAATGTTTGGTAATGCAAAGTAAGTTTTCTGAATTCGATTGTGTAAGTATTTTTAGCATCAACGTTTCGGATCACACTCTGTGATCCATCATCAGGAAAGAGAAAGTGCAAGGATTAAGAGTAAAAATGCAGACTCAGCCTCTCACAAGAGAAATATGAAGGGAAAGGGGGAGAGAAGACACGTAGACCGATTGCGTGTCTTCTCTCCCCCTTTCCCTTCATATTTCTCTTGTGAGAGGCTGAGTCTGCATTTTTACTCTTAATCCTTGCACTTTCTCTTTCCTGATGATGGATCACAGAGTGTGATCCGAAACGTTGATGCTAAAAATACTTACACAATCGAATTCAGAAAACTTACTTTGCATTACTAATGGATTGTGGAAATCTTATGTTGTTAATGTTTGGTATCCTATTGCTTATGTTCATTTACTTATGTATGTATGTATTTAACCATATCTTTGTAGGAGTTGGCTATGTTCATAGCCTGTGTGAACCCAGATGATTTACTTTTCACTCCTTTCTTTGTACAGTACATACAAGTTTTTCAAGTTTAGACAGTTATGATTTAGCATATATACATGTAATCCTTAGATGTACATCTTTCTTTTCTTTTACATGCATTTCCAACTTATAGCTCAATGAAATAAATACAAATTTAAACAAGATCACTTAATAATGCAAACTAGAGTATTGGAGTCACTCATCTAGTAAATAGGTTACCAATTGAATGAACATGAAAATATGGTAACCGTTACAAATATCAGGTCTTAAAGTTTCAAGTGACCTGTTGTCACCCTTGGTCTTTCTTCAACTAGAGCAATCATTTGGTTCCTTCAAGAATGATTTGTTTATGCTTCAAGAAATTGCTGGCCGAATGTTGGGGATGAATCAATATTGTTGGTTGTATCTAGATCTTTGCAAGACAACTGTAAATTACCAGTTGGAATCTGTTTAACTATTTATGTAGCTCCATGTTACTTAGGGACATCGATAATTTTGTTCAAGACAACATTTAGTCTTTTGGTATCCGTAACATTATTTTTGGAACACTTTAATATGCTATTGATGCAACAATGCCCAAGTGACAAAGACATATGAAGAACCTTTTCATCTTATTATTGGTAATCGATTCTTACGAACCAAGAAGAGACAATTACAAAACTAAAAGAAGGCTCCAGACAGTCATTTGATTTTAAAAGAGTTTTCACGAGGAAGAAGGGTGGACAGTTATAGAAGTTCAAACTAAAAAGAGAGATGAAGAAAATCTATAAATTTGAAATTAGAGATTATGGGAAGGACTTTTTTTAACCTCCTTGTTCTTTGAGGTATGCATGCAAATCAATCAGGGAGGGGCATTTACATTCATTTCGAAGGGAGAGACAATACTGATATTCTCTAGACACATTTTGTTGTATATGGGGAGAGCTTTTGAATTTTCTAATTTTTGTCAATGAAATGAAGGGGTTTTCTGAATCTTTGTATTCATTTGTAATTTCTTTTGATTGTCATTTCCTCTATCTTACAATTACTCTTTGATGATTATCACATGTTATTATCGTGGATGTGTTCATTTTATGATATTTGAGTCTTAGTTTGTTCATATATCACCTACAAAGATTATTGCTTATTTCCTGATCATTCTTTGTGGGCTCTGAGAGAGTGACCTTTGAGTCATTTATTTGTTTCCCTTCATTTCTCCATTTAATTCTCACATTGTTTCGTGGTGATGAGTAAGTGTTAGTTTTCCTTTGCTACTTTTAATTAAAAACATACTTTCACAAAGATAAATCATATCATAAGAGAGAGTTGTACCTCTAAAATGCAAATGAAAAATTCTAATTGAGTAGACAATTTCTCAAATTGTTAGTGACTTATTTGTCTTTTATTTTGGATGTATTGAGTGGTTTTAGTCATTATCTCAAAAAGACCAATCTCTTCACTAACAAAATACAACATCGAATGTTTCTCTTACTCTTATTTTTATAAAGTTGTTTTCTTTAACTAAAGTTTATGTACTCATATGCAAATCTAATGTGAAGAAGATGAGAATTTATTTTCTTAAGCTAAGATTTTTTTATCTCACCTTGTTAAATATTAAGCTAATGCTCCCTATTTTGAAAAATCTTTTGTGTTTCAATGTGTGATAGTGATTGGCAAGTGTGATGTTAGCAAAGGAATTTGAAGTGGTTTTGTTTCGAAGTGACCTAGTTTGAAAACTAATAATTTCATTTTCGCTGATTATCACACAAAATACCTTTCAGATCATGTTCATTGCTTATAAGTAGGCACGTTTGCAAAGCTGCAACTCCCCTCAGTCAGTTTTGATGAGGGTTTCATGCATTCGTGTGTAGGTTGCATGTAAGCGGTTACTAGCAGGTCAGTCAATGCAATAATGAGCAGAGCCTTAAGAAAAACCCCTTCCAGTAATCTTCAGGAGTGGCAATTGAGGCTTGCACTGGAAGAAGAGCAATGCATTCCCTAATTCTCTTCGCCATAGCGAATGGCACAGTAAGCCTAGGGTTACCCTACAAAACGGAGGGGCAGAACTCGTGCGTTAACTGCTTACTGTGTTAGCTTTTGCACTGTTATCTCTAATTTGGAGGAAATTTGATGATGTCTATGATTAAGCTTTAAGACTATTTACTTGACTTTCTTTTTGCTCTAAGTATCCTTTCCTTCTTATGGAATAAATTCTCTTTTTTTTGTCAATATTAGTCAAGTTTTATTTAGGATCAAGTTTAAAAGTTTAGATTTGTTTCTTTTATTTGATAACAAAAAATAATAAATCAAGGAGGTTTTTATATTATGTAAATTGTTTTGTTGTAATTTTTTTTAAAATCATATTTTGAGATTTAGATAATATATTGTTATTTAGTTTAATTATTTAGTTAGCAATATTAAAAGTTACTTGTTTGTAGATTAGATTTAATCATTTATAAGTAGTAATTAATGTAAGTTAATTTATTGGTAATTTTAGTGATTTAATTTACTTAATCTAATTAATTATTTAAATTAAAAATAAATTATTAAAGGAGTCTTTTTCATTAATAACTAATTTTTTCTTATTATTTAACAAAAGATATTTTGTTTATTGGAAAATGAGATTTTCAACTTGGTTAGAAATTGTTAATTAAACTAAATTAATATTATATGGTCATAAAATAGTTTAAAATAAATGATTTTGTTTGAGAACATAATTAGAGCTTTGGTTATATTGGTTCCTTAATCTTAGTATGATGTATTGTATTCACATACAATGAAAGTGTCTTTGTAAAAGATGTTTTTTTTATGTGAAGTCTTGTATGTTTAAATTTTGGGAATGGGAAAGGTTGTGTTTACCAGAGGCGGGAAGGTTATTTTTTTTATGCTTGATACATTTTGAATCTATTATTGTAGGGAGAGATAAGGGAAGAGGGAGGGGAGAGAGAGTGAGTAAGTTGAATAATAGAGAGAGAGAGAGAGAGAGAGAGAGAGAGAGAGAGTTGACTATCAAAGTGGGGGATAGTTATGAAGGTAGGAACAAAGAGGGAGGGAGGGAGAGAAATAGGAAGGGAGAGGTCAAAGTTGAAGAGATAAAATGATATAGATATATGAAGTGGTAGATGGATAGTAGATATATGGATAGATAGATAGATATATAGATGGGAAATAGGAGATAGATAAAGAGAGGTGAAGTTAAATAGGGGTATACATCATGCATTCCTATACATCCAATTGATGTTGTCCAAATTTTCATAGGTAAAAAATCCATATGAGAAATAGAAATCTCCTTGACATCTATTGGTTATAGGCATTGTTGTGGAAATTGAATCCTTACATTTTGTTAGGAGAGTTCATATGAATATTGTGTTAGACATTGAGTCCTTACAATCACATACTGAATTAAAGTGAATTAGACTTAATACTTACTGATCTATGTTGTTTACATGAGCCTATATAGGTGACTTTAGATAGAAATAGAACATCAGACTTAATACTTACTGATCTATGTTGTTTACATGAGCCTATATAGGTGACTTTAGATAGAAATAGAACATTAGAACATTTTAGAATAAACTGACATGAAATAAGGGACTTAAAAATTTATAACATTTTCTAGAAATTATTAGAATATTCTAATAAAAGTTAGGAAGCAATTTAAACATGTATAAAATAAATTTATTTTTTTCTAAAATTTAAAAGAGTGGTAGTAAACAATTTAAATATATGTAAAATAAATTTATTTTTTTCTAAAATTTAAATGAGTGAAACAATTTAATTGTGTGCAAAATAAATACACCTTTTTCTAAAAGGCAAGAAACAACTTAGCTTTTTAATATTTTATTAAATGGACTTTTAATTTTTTTAAATTATCTAGAGAAAAAATAATCTAGTAGTCAAATAATTTTTTTTCTAAAAGGCAAGAAACAACTTAGCTTTTTAATATTTTATTAAATGGACTTTTAATTTTTTTAAATTATCTAGAGAAAAAATAATCTAGTAGTCAAATAAATTGAATGAAAATGGATATAAATATGTGTCAATCAAATTAAATCTACATATGTGTTCAAAACATCATTTGATAACACTATGTATGGTAAAAGCATGTGACAAGGGTAATTCATGTGGCAATACCCCAGACTAACCGAACATGCATGTGAACAAGGTAGAGCTCGAAAGTTGTACCAACTAATGCCTCAAGTAAAATTGTTGTTTATATATCGTAGACATCTTACACCATGTCAAGGACGTATCTGATGAAGGGTGGCTCCCCTTAATACCACAAACACATAACAGAAATAGAGAAACAACAACAATATGCAAGAACAGAAAATTGGCTTCTTATTATCTCCACAAATGTGGAATTACAAACTTTCAGAATTACAATATGCAAAGCCACATGGGCATTCCCTTACAATATTCTGTAGGACAAAGCCTCGAACTATTACCCAGAACTATTCTGAACTGCCTAAGACAATAATACAGCCTTCCTTATATAGGCAATTTTTCCACCGCCTGGGAAGGTTCCAGAATTTTTAGCCAATAAGGCCGACCAAACTTAGAATTATTTTATTTTACATTTTATTACATCATAGTCGGCTCAAGATAACCTTTGAACCCGAACAGAAATTTTGAAGAAAATTATTTTTCGCCATTTCAGGTGGCCCAACTTCCGAAGACCATAAGTCATCACCAGTTGACCCGCTCGGCTACTATAACCCCATTTCGAAAACACCACGAAGCGCTCTACAGGCTTGACCAGCGCAAGCGCCCGTCACCCAAATTTTTGACCTCATCCGGGGCCTCTAAAGCCTTCAAAACTGAGTTCGAAGTTTCTGTACCCTGCTGCCAATACTGAAAATCTTCAATATCTTCCAATATACACTTGATCTGGCAATGAAACTTTACTGGCAGACTTATATGACCAAAATGAACCTCCAAGAAAGAAATCAGATCATTCTGAGCACATACGAAAATTACCAAAAATAGTAACTTTCCATAAATAGCAGCTCTGCACAAAATAGCCCTTATTGAATACAAAAATAGAAATATTTTTGGGTGATGCAAGATTGCTCTTACACCCAGGATGCTCCTGCATCAGTATCATTGGTTTCTATACATAACAGACATATTATATCTTGCTTCTCATAATTTACCAAAGATGTATTAGCCTCGACTTCGGCTCTCTCATCACTTTCAGATGCAACGATTTGTCTCCTACACCTCAAGAGGTAATTCTGTTATATGTCTGATCGCTAACTTCAATTCATCTTATTTGTATTATGTAGGGTTACATTTGAATGAGTTCTATAATTGATCTTACTCATATGTTCTAGGATTACATGTGAATGAATTCTCTATGAATTATACATCTCATTATTTATCTAAATTATATGTTAGAGAAGCATTTTACCAGAACCATCTCTTCCTCAGCCTGAAATGCCTACCAAAGAAGAAGACAAGAAATCTCAATTAAGTTTCTTGCTGCATGAAGAAGAAAATGAGGAGGAGAACCAAGTAGAAATTAAGTCCCAAAGGAATGGATTACAAATGAGAATGGTGCAAATACTACTAGATGGAAACTGCTTCTTCGGAGCCCTAGTAGATCAACTTGAACGTGACCAAGACCAACACTCAAAGTATCATGCTATAGTGGTGGAGTACATTATGGAGCATTGTTCAGACTTTGAGCCTTTCTTTTCTCAAAAGGATGAAATGATTTTTAAAGAATAGTATGAAAAAATGGTAGAAGATGGAACCTGGGCAAACCATTGTGAGATTTATGCAACCTCCATGATGAATCACACCAATATTCATGTGCACCACTTTAAGGGTCAAGTATCCCAGATCTACAATTTTGATAGCGCAGATACTCTCATACTTCATGTCTAATATCATGATGGAAACCACTACAACAGTTTGTGCTTCATTAGTGACAATGACAATGTTGCTATTACACCCATTCAATCAGAGGAGGACAATAAAAGCACAATCCATTCCGACTGAGAGCTTGTGAAATGCGTTGTCGGTGAAAAATGGCACAAAGATATTGATTAAATGTGCAAAGAAGATAAATTCTTGAAAAGATAGGATGAAATCTAACAAGGTGTATTCCATAGGTACCAAGGAAGAAAAAATAATAAAGATAAAAATTATCTTACCAATGTATGCAAATAAAAATTGTTTATTGAAATTTGATTCTACATGCATATAAGAGCAAAGCAATGCAGGCATCTTGTTATTAAGATATAATTTTGCATATTATTGAGTGTTGAAAAGCTAGGTATACCCTTTTCATTTAAACACCTTTTACATTTCACAATATTATTTGATTGTTGGAGATACATGTCTGGGTAACGTTCCTTACATATTGTACATGTTTGTCAACGAGAAACTACATCTACCCATTGTCAGAAATTCTTCATCGTTATCATAAATTTAGCATCATTTTGCAATGGTGCATTCGATTCTAGATGATCTTGGGTTTCAACCAAAACAAAGGAGAATTCCAATTTCTATTTTATTGGCACTATACTATCATGCAGGAGCTGAGATTGTAAATAAGTTGTTGTGAATGCCATCACTAATATCTTCTTTGTATAGTCTTCTCACCTCTTGTACACCTCGAGCTAGATAGAAAGCCAATTCACTACTTAGAATCCTCTTAGACTAATAATTGTTAGTCTACATATTCTTACTATATAAAAGTGAAAAGAATCAGAATATGATTAACCAAATGTTTTAGTGTATAACAAAAAAATATTATAATGAAACTTTCTACGTCAGCAATAGAGAGACATCATTTAATATATATAAAACTATCGGTGTAACCCTTGCACCCTTCAAAGGTGCAAGTGCTAGTGAAAATATATCAAAGAGCTTTCATATCCGTTTTGAGACCCTAGTACCTCTATTTGCTATGTTTACCAAGCCCAATTCAAATGGAAATCATTTAGTTTTCAGTGTGCACAATGACAAATTTCTCTTAGAGGCCAACTTTGGGTGTTAGTATTTTGATGCCTAATGACTATCAGGACAAATGAGTTGATTCTTTGTACCCTCCGCATGTAAGTGTGCTATTGGGATCAATGGCATAGCCCGAGGACAAGATTTAGTATTTTTTAAAAGCCAGATCAAAATTTAGTTTATTGTGTTTTCAATAGAATGGGGGGCAAATTTTCTTTTGTTGGTTGGGTATTTGTTTTGCTGCTAGTATCAAATCCATTCTAGAGATTGCATCTGTGAATAATGACTATGATGGAATTTGTGCAATGGTTTTGCTATTTCATCCATACTTTGAAAGGATGTCACATACTTGTGACATGTACAAGATGCAGAGCATTCAATCTATACTGGAGGTGTTAACTTCCTTATTTGCAAAATGTTTCAATTAATTTTTTTTATCACCAAATACAACTATTGCATATGTAGCTACTTTTATTTGTACTTCAAACCAAGGATGGTCATGGATTGTTGTTGTGGTGAATAGATAAAATGAGAAGCAATTGTCCCTTGGCAGTGCTAAAGCTTGTAGTTTCCATGGAAATAAAATGGGCAGACCATTCACCCTTTCTTAAGGCAATGTTGATTTGAAGATGTGACTATTGTTTCCCTTTTAGGGTTTGTTTGGTGTGCACAGGGATTTAATTTATTTTTTATTTGTTTGGGTGGTTTGTAACTTTGTTATTTATTTGAATTTTATTAAAAAAAATTAAATTTTTTTTCAATTTTTTTCTCAAATTTATTTTCCAAATTTTTTGTTGAATTTTTTTTTTAATTTTGGTTGCGATCAGTGATTGTAACTTGGTTGCCTACCTCCAACTTTGGCTGCCTAAAATGGTCTGCCATTCAAGTTAGGTTTGAAAACAATTCAAAAAAATTTAAAAAAAATCATACTCAAATTCCAATTCCAGTTTCAAAAATTGGAACCAAATAGAGGAAATATATCTCGCTCATATTTCAGGTCAACCAAACACTCCAAACATAATCCGGAAATGTAAAACCAGATTATCAAATCCATGATTTGACCAAAGAGTAAAACTTTTACCATAATGTGGTAATACAAAGATAAAAAATAAAAATGGGGAGAAATAATGATAATGTAATTTTCATTTAAATATATTGTATTTTCACATAGAATGCACGGAAATTAGATGGAAAACTTATTGAAATGTTTTTTGATTAAGGAAAATAGGTTTTAAAGGGGCCCTAAAACCCTTACAACATAGAGTTTCTCAAAGATATACGATAAAAGTGCACATAGTCAAGATAGCCAAAGCAAGAAAGGAAGGCCAGACACAGTCTGCCAACAAACAAACAAAAAGCCCAGAAAATAGAATTTGAGGCAGAGAACAAAAACCAGGTCAAAAAAAAGCCAGGAGAACTGCTCAAGCAAGCTCTCTGAGGATCTCAGCCGCACATTTCTCCAGCTCTGAAGCCTTATTCACCACCTCCTTTAGATTAGCCAGATCCTTATCCCGATCCTGAGTATCCTTCTTCAAAGTGCTAGAGTGAGTTCTCTTCCTCGAACCCTCCTCTGGCGAGATGTCTTTACTGCTACTGGGAGACTCCTCCTTACTACCCCTATGTTCCTCAATTTTACTAATCAGGGCTTTAATGTTGTCATTTGAGGCTTTGAGGATGCTATAGCTCTGTTCAACAATTTTCTACAGAGTACCCTCCACACTTTGAATTCTTTTTTTCACATCCTCCATCTTGTTCTCCATTTCGTTCTTCTCCTTGGTAAGCCTGATCTTACTGCTGTTATCCTCCCTCCCCAACCTGCCCACCCTAAATTTTAGCTCCTATATCTCATGGTAGATCCACTTATTGAAATGTTAAAGGTTGTCAGTTTAAGTTTATTTTTCACCAAGATGAAATGTTCTCACTTAAAGAAAGTGAAATATGGGTGGGTAACTCAGTGAAAAGAGGGTGACATGGATAGTATTTTTATACTCAAGGTAAAAGTATCTAAGTAGCATGATTAATTCCGCCCAAATGCAAATGTTGTCAAAAATAAATTGCAAGTTCTGGTATTCAAAGAAGAGGAAATGATTTTATCAAGAGGGAAGAGGGAAATATATAGTTAGAGTGATATGGTAAATGTTTTTGCCAAATGAAATATTTTTAAAGTTGAAAGGCTCAATTTTACAGAAGGACAAAACATGCAGATTTTTCACAAAGGTGAAAGTTGTTGGCAAGTTGACTTTAGTAGTATATATGACTAAGTTTTGACTTCATGTCATTATGACAAAAAAATCATATGAAGTTTTGATGTCAGCACACTAACTTGGAAGATCATAATTTGGCTAAGTATGTAAGACAAAGCAAACAATGAAGCACCTGATGATTAGAGCATCAGCGCACGTGTGTATGATCAAGTTTTGGTATGTGCCCTTGGATATAAGCTTTTGAATATGTTATTATGCTACGTCTAAGAACGCATGATCTGATTTGATAGTATCAAGAAGTTACAACAAGTCTAAGTGACACTGGGAGTTAAGCAACAGGGCAGAACAGAGCATGCAGCCGACATATAGTTTTTTGATTAGCGTATATCATTTTGTTTTGTAAAGGCTATGTGCCTATTGTAATAGTGATGTAAACATGTTAATATCATTGTATGTAAACACACTTGAGCCAATTAACTTGGAAGTGTTGTATGTGTTAGGTTTTAGGCCGACACAGTAGTTAGTTTTGGTTGCGCCCATTCAACATGTATATATATGACATGCGCTTTTGTATTTGGAAAGATGAAAAGATATAGAGTATGGAAGATATATAGAAGAGAAGAAGTATGTGAGTTTAGTAAGTATGAGATAAAGCTCTAAAAGAAGTTGGAGCAACAATGCACAAAAGGAACTGATCAGACAGCAGTGTCGAAGCAGCAGTTTACTCTTACAGATATAGTGTGTATTTGATAACCAGGAGGTTGTAGCCTTCTTTATTGAGCAATGAGATTTGACAGTGAGCCATCCACCCCTAAAAGGGTTTGTTCCATCAAGACTCCTAACAGAGTCATTGTACTCAGTATTGTAATGACTGCTCCTAACTGGGCGAAGGAACATTAATAAGTTCATAAGACTAGTACAATTATTCGTGGGTGCTAATTCCCACCGGGGTTTTCCTCTGGCCAAGGTTTCCCCGTAAACATATCTTGTGTTATGTGTTATGGTTGAATGTTTCATTTTCTTTACTATTTATTTTAGTATTTAAGTAATTGGGCTAAGTTTCAAGAAACATAAAATCATTAATTATAGAACACTGATTCACCCCCCCTCTCAATGTTCTCATTCTTAACAAAAGATTCTAACATAGGTGGCTTTGTGAAAGCTTCTAACATAGGTGGAGTGCATTGTTGTTGTATGAATGTATTCTTAATGAAGTAAACGGATGTCTATAGAAGGTGAGAATGTGGTGAAATTATAGTTGACAACATGTGAAATAATTCCAAAAAAAAGGTAATGTGTTAGGCGTAATGTTTTTCATCATGTGGGTTACATTTTCAAGAATGGAAAATAGAGCATAAATTAAGGAAAATGTGTTAATGGAAAGGGGTAAAACTAAAAATGGGAATAACACAATTGTTGTCGTGTATTTCATTTTCCATCGCCTTCTTCTCTAGGAGAAGTGTAATTGCTTTGATAAATGAAATGAGGATTTTATGTTCTCAAATGAAAAATTTAGAATGGTTGTTGGATATGTTGGAGTGATATGTTTATTGCTAGATAAAAATATTTTTAACATTTTCAAGGCATATTTAAGTTTTTCAAAGTGAGATGTTTTCTATTCGACTCTTCTACCCTTATCTAGGCACTAGTTAATTCAATACAAGTTCTATTTCAGTTTGGTCCCATCATCAAATCAAATCATTTTTATTTTTTGTTTTAAGAGCATAGTTAGGTTAAAATTCATTCTTAGTGATTTTAAAGGTTATAATGGGATCATGCTTTGAAGTGATGAAATCTCTAGATACTCATTATGTTGTGTTTGAGAATTATCCACTGTTAGAGATTTGTATTTGTGATTCAAAGTGAGTTTATCTAACATACATATCTGAGATTGGGAATACACCCTGAGTTAGTGGAGAACAAAGTGAAGAAGGCTTAAGGCCTTGTTGATGTTACATTCTCTTGTTTTCAATTGGTGAATAGGATTAGATAAGTTGTTTAAGTTTTCAATCTCATAGTCCAAGTCTTTTATTTTCACTTAGGATTGAAGGTAGAAAGAAAAAATACTAACATGGGAAAGGAAGAGAGGAGGGAGAGATTAGTGACAATAAGGGATTAAAGATAGTTGGCATGGGAGAATGTCTAGATATGCATACTATTAGATATATTGAGATGTTGTTGGCATTAAATTGTCATTGATGTCAAAACCTTCATACCGATTACATGGCGGTATTGGTTGGTTGTTTGTGATATCAGTTGGATACCCATTTCCTATCGAAAAAGTATCAGTGGTTTTGGTTATACATAGAACAAGTTCAGTACGTACATTTTTTGTGCTTGGTGACATGTGTACTCAATTTTACTTATGTATAACATCTTTTGGTATACTTTCATAATTTCAATGTTTGGAGTTGAATGGATTTTTCTGCCAGTACTTGTTGACTACTATGCTTATAGTGTTATTCTAGGTATTTTTGATATCTGGAATCTCTTTTAGTTCATCAGATGGTTTTAATATAAAATTTATATCATATTTTGGATAGGTTCTATCTAGTTTCATCTATTGGTGGGTTCACATATTTTATTGATCAAGACATGGTATTGGTTGTGGTGTTTTGATGGTTCCAGAATTTAACTATATTTTGGTGAATGAAATATGCATTGTATACATCTTATGTGTGGCCTATATTTAGGTCCCATGAAAATGTGTTGTAAAAATGTCTGAAGCATGACCTAGATTTAGGTTTGGTGGTAGTACATTAAATACAATTGTAATATCTTTTTGAATCATGGTCATCACACTCTTTTGGCGTGGCTGACATGTATATGATCATATACTTGTATAAATAAAGAAAACCTTTTTATATCCAAGGCATGAGAAAATGTGCTAGTTGGAGATAGAGAACTAAAGGCGATATAGTGTGACTCTATTTTTGATATATTAAGAAGTTATGTGTATAAGTTGAGTGGTATAGAAAGAAGACCTTATATACCGTATTACAAAAGTTTGGTGTAAGTTGGTAGAGGGTCTGTATCAGATCTTTGATGTCAGTGATCTATGTGCTATCATTCAAAACTATTTCATGCATAGTCAAATGCAATTCTATTAGTTCACATTTTGTTAGTAAACATATTTTGTATTGACAATTATCTATATTCATATTTAAAGGTAGTTAGCCCAACTTGCAATGAGCCAATCCATAGTGAGAAAACTTTGTATTGATAGTTATCCATATTCATATTTAAAGGTAGTTAGCTCGACTTGCAATGACCCAACCCATAATGAGAAAACTGACAGTGATATATATTTTAAATGGTTTACAAGTCTATCTATCCAATAAAATTTTTAGAAATTATTTATGAATAAATGATTCACACCCCCCCCCCCTCAATCCCGAGCAATTATTTGGTATATTCAACAATTGGTATCGAAGCTTGATCCCTTGCAGATAGAGCTTAACCACTTGAGGGAGATCTTGGTTGTTTGAATAGATAGAAGGAGAGTACTATTCAAATGAGGATTAGCAAATCATGATGAGTGAAATTGAGTGCATTGAATCAGAGAATAAGGATTTGAAATAAAACATGAAGGAGGAAAATGCATGCATTTCAAAGCTGAGAGATTAGATCTAGAAGTTCAAAGAAAGGCACAATAAAGTGAGTTAGGAATTGAAGGAATCAAAATAAAAGGTGGCAAATTTGGAAAATAAGCTAGATCAGGGATTGAAGAAGTTGAGATCTAAAGAAAATATTTATGAGAGCAATATTATTTTTGGATCAACTTCTAGCACTGTAGAAGAGTCACAAAGATAAAGAAGGATTAGGGTTTATCGGTGAATGTTAAAATTTGAAGGACAAAGGAAAAGAGAAGGTAGTTGAAGATGAAGTGAAGGTTGATATAACAACAAATGTCATAAATTTGAATACATCCACAAGAAGACCTCTGGTAAGGAAACCGAATGCTCAAAGGTAATTATTGAAACTCAGGTGCGGAAACAGCTTCCTACACTAATCTCTAAAGGAAAGTATTGTGCAAATTCTTTTAAATCCTTACAATTTCAGATTTTTTAACTACTTTAACAATGATATTGCAGCCATATACCATGCATACAAAAAATAGAGAATGACACAATGATTTACCCTAGGGAAACCTTTCGGTAAAAACCCCAGCACTCCAAAACCTGCATAGTGTATTAATCAAAACTATTACAGTTTACAATACACTTGCAATGCAAGTTCTTTCAGAAGATTTTTCCAACTCTTGAAGACAAATCACAGTAGCATAAAACATTCCAACAATACACTAACTTCTCCTGTCTTTGCAACCCTAAAAAAAATGCTTATATCATGCGCTTCCTTTTTTAGGGCAACTTTCAAAGATAGCCGTATTAGGGTTTTACCATTCTCTGAGAAAATAGGAACTCAAATTTTTTTTTAACCCCGCGATTGGGGAAGAGTGTACAGTACTCAATTTTATCAGTTACCACATGTCTTCACCTGTCATTGAATCTTCCAAACATAGCTCTTATGTGTCATAGGAATCCGTCATAACCGTTTCAGCCATGATCTCCTTACACACAATTCAAGATGCCGACACATCAAGTGGAGTGACACATCAACATGCCAACTAGATATGTACACTCACACTTAATTACATTATTTGCAAGAAATACATTTTACAAAACAACTAATAAGAATACGAATTATCCAAGGTTGAGACACCTTATTCCTAACAATTATCTTTTAACAATCATTGTTATATTTGTAAGAATTTTGGTCATAAGGAAGTTGATTGTAAGATGAGAAAGGAACATAAGGTTAAATACTTTAGTTTTCATAAGGTTGATCATAAAGAAAGTCAATGCCAAAGTCAAGTTTCTAAACAAGTTAAGAAGAATGGAATGAATAATATCTTTCATGGGAACTTTTATGTGTGTCACAACTATGGTCACAAGCCTAATTAATGTAGATCTAGAATTTGGTCAGTGAGATCAGGTCAGAGGAATGTTAATTGTTTCAAATATGGTCATTATGCTAACACATGTAGATCTAGTGGTGCTTCAGTGAATACAAGAAATAGTAATAATGTTACCATCTCAAGTGAATCTTAGAATACTAACATGACATGGAAGAAGAAGGATGTTTCTAGTGAAGAGAATCTTATGGTACCGAACCCCGGTACTAGCTCTTTCAGTAACTGATCTGAATGCTTTGGGTCAGAGGAGTGTTAAAATGCTATATTAGTCACTTCCCTTTGGTTACAAATAGCTTGTCTTCGGTATGATGAATGGACAAATAATGATTGTAGAATTGTTGGTTGATTGATGTGCATAGTACAACTGAGTTGCATCAACAATAATTAATTTTTGGTGGGAAAAGAGTAATTATGAAGGTTTGAGATTATAAATGTGAATTTTTTAAGTCATTTGGCACTATTGCAAGGAGAAAAACTAGATTTTTTAATTTGAGCTTAAGAAAGGTTTAATAATAATTTTTGAAGTGTGATTATGGAATCCCAATTGGTTGTTTGTAATACCAATGTGGTCATATCAAGAATGTTGAACAAGGCTAAATCTTGGATTAGATATTTGGGGAGAATTTCCTTGGTTTGACGATAAGGAATTTATCATGTTTTTGTTGAGTCAATTTTAGAATGGAAACCTAGTGTTGGACAAGTCCTATGAGGTAACGAAAGATGCATTTTGACGTAGTCATGGTTGTAGTTTTCCTAATTGATATGGTCTAACCATGCAGGAAGAGTCAACACAATGGAATCAACTAACTCAAAAACAACAATAGACAATCAAGATGCTATAAAAGATCTTCGTATTACCACTGAATCAAGTATTTACATCATATTGGCCTGTGACATATAGCCTACAAACTTTCAACATACATGCATGATTACAACATAATTCAAAACCTAAACCCTATTGCTAACTTCTCAAAGATTATCTACCTTATCATTTCTTAAACAAAGATCATAAGCCTCAATATATAGAGCCTTCACAACACATATGTCGGCCTAATCAATTACATTTTCCAAGATAAGAAAACGTGATACAAAAATATAGGTCAGGGCCCAAATCATAACAATCTTAATGCCAAGATGTAGAAATGATGCACGATCCAAGAGAAACATGGGCCAAAGATCTATGAACATCAAGATATGATTCACCAAGCTTCGTTGATCAGTAAATTACTTCACAAGATCAGAAAACTCCATATGACCGTTAGACCATGAAGAACATACAGAACTAACCATGAATCTTTAATACCTCCATAATGAAGTATCAAATTGAAGTGCAAACCTAGAAATAAGTAAAACATGATATCGAGAACTAGTCTTGACATTTACAATAGCCAATGATCCAACACAAAGGAACACCACTAAAAATATATGAAAATTGGAAAATAGGAACAAACTGGAGGGAAATATTTTTGGATGATGCAAGATTTCCATCGACCCAAGGATGCTCCTGCATTAGACGCCTTTGGTGAGAAGAATATGTTCCTTAAGAGGAACTTATGAACATATTAAAAGCTTTGGGACATAAATCCCATGCTCATTCCTAATCCAAATATCCTCCCTATCTACAAATTTCTTTCTTTGTAACTCTTCTCTATCTATTGTCAGGTCCATCCTCTTACTCTATTCTATACCCTCTATTTTATGTCTCACATCAGCATTAGGTAGTAAAGTTCTCTTACCAAAACCTCTCATTCTTCACACAATTGATTTGTCTCTAGTACAAGATTTCATCTAATCCAAAGCCTTGTGATGCAATACTTAACCCTTCCTATTATTTGATACAAACCTATTCTCAGATCTAATATCATGTGTTAGCTTACCCTCTACATTTTTATTCTCAAAATATTAACTCTTTGAAATCCTCATAATCCTTGCACTTCTCCCCTCTTCCTTCTTCAAAGGAACCAAAGTAAACATTTTCTCATCTTTCTCTATTGTGACAAAGTTTCTTCTACAATCATGGATAGCTCCTATATCATATTGCCAAGATCTACCTAATAGAACATGAAAAGAACTCATAGACACCGCATTACACAATACCTCATCTTTGTAAGGTCCAATGTTTAAGTTCACCAAACATTTTTATTTTACCTCCACCACATGATCATCTTGAAACCAATTTATCCCATAAGGACGAGGATGTTTCATCCTCTCTAAGTCAATATTCTACACCATCTCTTCTAATACTAGGTTATTAGTACTACCACTATCCACAATAACCTTACAACATTTACCTCTTGATTTGTATACAGTCCGAAAAAAATTCCTCCTTTGTATAGGTTCAACTTCCTTCTTAATCAACATGATTCTCCTAAGCATAAGAGATTCTCCCATCTTAGATTCTACCATATTCTCCACAAGATCCTCAGTAGCCTTCTTCTCATGTGTCATGAGATTGTATTTACCCAAGATTTTACTAGATCCTTTATAACATTAAAAAGATCTATGTACTATGCCACCACATTTGAAACAAGTTCCTTTTAAATCCTTTCTACCACTTCTTCTCCTAAATGTCCTCTAATCATGTTCTACCTAAATGGTTTGTTTCTCTTTTCCATTGCTACTTTCTTGCTTCTCCCTTCCCCTAGGGTTACTCGGTCTCCTCCTTAACTTATCTTTTTCCTTCAATGCATAATGATAAGCATCCTCCACTATTGAAAATCATAACATACTCAGCTCATCCTAAATATTAACCCTTAGTCCATTAACATCTAGCCATCTTCTCCTTAGGTATCTCTCGGTGTCCAGATCTGATTGTCATCTTGTAGAATTATTCAGTGTATTCCTTCACACTCATGTCCTTCAATCTACTTCAAATTTTGCAACTTCTTGAACAATTCTAATTCATAATCCTCAGGAATGAATTTGGCATTCAATATAGAAACCATCACCCTCCATCTAGCGATCTTTGTTTCACCATGTTCCTCTCTATCTCTCTGTAATTATTTCCACCATAAGGTAGCATGACCCTTCAACGTAGTCTGTGCTAACTAAACCCTTTGTGGATTTTTGATATCTTCAAGCTCAAAGTAATCTTCTAATTCACCAATCCAATCTATCAAATCCTTGGGATGCAATGGACTAGAGAAATTATAAACCTTCATTCTATGATTTTTACTTGTGGCATATCCCTTAACAGTCTTTCCTCATCTGCAAGGATCTCAACATCTACAATCTCAAGATCTTCAACAACTTCCTCATATTCATTCTCACTCTCAAGATTCCTCCATAATCCATACAACACATTAAAAATATCAGTTTGTATCTCATTCTTAAAGTCCTCCATCATTTTCTCTAGCCTTCTAAGGTTCATTCTTATAGGTGACATCTTTCCAATCCTCGGGTGCAATTACCTCGGCTTTGTTGATGTGATTACAAGCTTTTAATTCCCTCTAACTTGACGCTCTATTTTACACACTTGCATCCTACCTCCAACTCGGTGATTTGTTCACTCTTGATATGCCTTCAACAAAGTTCTCAACTAGAAACAATCTCATGTGTGATCCCCTTTTTCAAGTTCTTCTACCAACACTTTGCCACCCATAAACCAACACTTCTAGGGCTTCACACGCTTAGGAACTCGTATCTACTAGCACAGGAACATCAACCTTCCTTTGATACCATATGATGCAGTCATAGCTAGAGTTTCCCCAATGGAGATGGTCCAACCATGTAGCAAGAATCAACATGATGGAAAAATGTAACTCAGAAACAATAATACATAGTCAAGATGCTATAACAGATCTTTGCATTAACACTCTCAAGTATTTACATCATATTGTCTTGCGACACATAGCCTACAAGCTTTTGGCATACATGCTTGATTACAAAAGAATTTGAAAGCTTAACTATAATGATAACTTCCCAAATATTATCTACCTTAGCACTGCCTAAACAAAGGTCATAGACCTCAATATATAGAGCCTTCACAACACATATGTCAACTTGATCAATTCTATTTTCCTTGAGACAAGAAAATGTAATACAAAAATATAAGTCAGGACCCAAATCATAAAGATCTCAATGCCAAGATGTAGAAATAATGTGCAATCCAAGAGAAACATCGACCAAAGATCTACGAACATTGGGATATGAGTCACCAAGGTTCGTCAATCAGGAAATTAATTCACAAGATCATAAAACTCCATCAGACCGTTAGACCATGAAGAACATACATGGTATACTTACCATGAATCTTTAATACCTCCACAATAAAGTACCAGATTGAGGTGTGAACCTAGAAATAAGTAAAACATGATATCCAAAACCAATCTTGACGTTCGCAATAGTCAATGATTCGATACAAAGGAAGCCACTAAAAAACTCAAAAAAATGGAAAATAGAAATAAACTGAAAGGACATAAATTCATTGAAGAGATGAAAGGTGAATTTGAGATGTCTATGTAGGGGAAATGAATTTTTTTCTTGGTTTACAAATCAGTCAAAGTAAGGATGGAATTTTCATATCTCAAACTAAGTATCTTAAGGAATTATTGATTTTTTTTGGAATGGAGGATTGTAAGCCAATGGGAACACCTATGGTTACAAGTTTCAAACTAACTACTAAATTTTTTTTAGACAAAGTACAAGTCAATGATTGGAGGGTTGCAATACTTGACTCATACAAGGCTAGATATATCTAGCGCAGTTGGAATTATTGCTAGATTCCAAGCTGAGCCTAAGGAAACTGATTTTGTTGTTGTTAAAAGAATACAAAGATAAATGAAGGGAAGCTTAGACTATAGTTTGTGGTATGGAAAATCTGATGACTTTAATTTGCATGCATTTATTGATGCAAACTAGGCAGGTAGTGTGGATGACAGAAAAAGCACAAGTGGAGGAGATTTGTTCCTTGGAAAGAGATTGGTTTCTTGGTTGAGCAAGAAGCGGGATTGTATATCACAATCTATTGTTGAATTAGAATATGTTGTTGCTGCTATTAATTGTGTGTGCACCCTAAAATGGTCGCCTAGACTTTGGGCCCCATTCTTGCAATTTATCAAATCCTTAAATCAATATTTTCAAAAATCAACATTTTATCAATTATATCAATTTCCTTGATCAAATCCTATTTCATCATTTTCGATTATTTTCCTTGGGCTAACCATTTTATCCAAAAGTCTTTATTTATTTAAAAGGAATATTTCCTCCCCTTTTAATAAATAAAAAGCCCCCACTTTTCATCTTATCCTAAGTTGCACAAATAAAGCATTATTCTTATTTTATAAAAAGGGAAAAAGCACTTTTTGTCTTATATGGACACAAAAGTCAACTCTTATTTTCCTATTGGAGGATATTTGTGTGCATGGATTGCTCCTCTTTGATGCTCCACCATTGATTAAATCTTTTGCCTCTTAATCTCCATGGTCCATTCCTTCTCATTTCCTAAAAAAGAAGAGCTCTCTTCTTCATTCTAGGTCATTCTCTTTATGCTAATATTATGATGCAGGTTTTCTAGATCATTTGGAGCTCTTTGAAGACATTCTTGCATTCAAAATTTGAAGACATTGTTGTTGCATTTCATTTAGCTTGCTTTCTTGCTTTCATAGTTGCATAATCATGGCATTCTTAGTATAGACTTTCTTTATGCTATAGATTAATCTCACATAGTTTAATTAAGAAGGATTTGTAACACTTGTTCTTTCCTTTCATAGATTAGTTACATTGTACTTTCATTTTCATAGACTAGCTTGCATCCTCATTCTTAGATTAGTTTGCATTGCATTGCATTTTATTTAATTCTTTGGGGATATTGGCATTCTTGCCCTTGTCTTCTCTTGAATCTCTCATTGTGTAGTTGACTAGCAAGGTCATTAGCTTCATAGCTCTACTTGAGAGCAATTTTACAATCTTGCAACTCCATACATAAAGAGCTATGGATCAATTTTTGAGACCTCATTCTTGAGTGTTCTTGATTGTAAGGATTCATAGAAGTGCACTACTTTTGTGTGTACATTTCTGGCGCCCACCGTGGGGCAGAGTAGATTAGCTTTGTCCTTTAAATTTTGCATTTTCATCATATTTTTGGTGATTTTTGGACATTATTCATGGTCTCTGGGTTTTCTATCTCAGAGTATCACGCAATAGTTCCAGGAATATTGTGTGATAGTTCTTTGTATACACGAGCAATACTTCACCTGTCGGAAGTATCGCCCGTCTGTTTCAGGAACTATCGCCTAGTTTCGGATGAAGTATCACCTAGGTATAGAGCAGAGTATCGCTCAGACTAATATTATCACCCCAGTACACTAAGAAGTGTTGCGTGATAATTTTGGTGTCTGCAGTCTGTTTCTGTACCTGGCAGTGAGCCTTTTTGAGGTTTTTTGGCTGAATCTTGATTTAGTTAGCTTGTTGTTTCTATTTCCTGCACTTAGACAGAATTAATTTGCATAGTTGTACTTAGTTTCTTGCACCTTCATTTGGATTTTGGGTCTAAAAAGAATTTCTCATGTGTTTGGCTCGAATGTTTACTTGCTTTCATAGGCACATTTCTTTTATGCTCTTAATGGTGAATGAAAGAACATAGATTTGTTTTTGCAAGTTTGTGTAAGTGAATGCTTCTTGGTTTCCAATATCAAATATCTCATTGAGTGATTGGGGGCATGGATTCATTCCTTGTTTACATAGGGAGTTAAATGCACCACTTTGTGGACTCACTTTATGTTTTCTTGGAAAATTAAATATTCCATTGATTCAACCCTTTTTCATTTGTGAGTAGTATTGATAAGCAACTTTAGAAGTACTTTTGATTGATCTTGTTAGCTAAATTGGGTTGTTGGACTCGCTTATTTCTAATCGCCCCTCATTTCCACCCTTTGGATGCAAGGTCAGCATTCATACATAGGGGAGGGGTCTACTTGAAAAGAGCGTTAAGTGTTCCACAAAGTTCTATCTTTTTATGCTTTCTTGATCTCATTAGTTTTCTAAGGTGTGGACTCACCTTGAGTTTGTGTGAAGAGTTAAATGTTCCACTTTTTTTTGGACTCACTTCACACTCACTTCAAGGGTACTTTTGATTGATCTTGTTGGCTACATTGGGTTGTTGGACTCGCTTACTTCTAATCGCCCCTCATTTTTGCCCTTTGGATGCAAGGTCAACATTCATACATAGGGGAGGGGTCTACTTAAAAAGAGCATTAAGTGTTCCACAAAGTTCTCTCTTTTATGCTTTCTTGATCTCATTAGTTTTCTAAGGTGTTGACTTGCTTTGAGTTTGTGTGAAGAGTTAAATGTTCCACTTTTTGGACTCACTTCATGTTTATTTGAAGAGTTAAGTGTTCCACCTTTAGTGCTTTAAATACTTTTGATAGTGGATTGCTTAGAGCTAATTGGATTTTGGATAGTTCTAACCTCGCTGGTCTAACAAGTTGTGGTTGTAGGTGCATTTTCTTGAAATATTTTGCTAAAAGAACGCATGTCAAAGCTTCAAATGCACAAGGGATACTAACGGTTTTTGCAGGGCTGCCCTAAGCATAAAAACCCAATCAAGTGCTTGTTTAATTACTTTCTTTATTGAGTGCGGCATATACTAGTTGTTTTGTTTCATAGGCACTTAATATCTTGTGGAAGGAATTTTGAGGTGGTAGGAGAAGTATGCTCTTCACCCTTGTGGTGAACCAGAAAATCTTGACCCATCTTAGGATTTTGGAAACAAGAGGGTAATTGAACCTTTGCTTGGTGTGTTTGGGAGAAAGCTTTGAGATAAAGGAGTATGTTCTTCACCCTTGTGGTGAAACAAAATCCTTGAACCTCATAAGTTGATCCACTTTTTGTTTAGATCTCTAGAATCCTTTAGCGGGCCTGCTCTTGAGCAATCAAGAGGAATGACCCAAGTGGGGACAAGCTTATTGCTGGCTATTCCGACCCACTATAAACTCAAGGCTATCAAGGACACAAAACCTTGGTAGACGTAGTGCTTGTCTTCACTTGATGTGAGTACTTGTGGGATTGTGACCATGAGGAAAATGTTGAGCAAGAATGCTTAAGGTACTCTTGAGGCCGCGAGGTCCCAGTCCTTTATGAGGAGTAAGAGGGGTACTATGAACGGAAGCCCTTATTAAGAACCATAGTTAGAGGCCACCCTATTTTGCCGCTTAGCTTCTTGGTGCAAGGATTGATCCAAGTGGAATAACCTGGATCACCCCAAGATTACTCACCATATGTGTTCCTTTGGTTGTGTCTTTGGCACTTCCATGACAAAGCCAATATCTATTGTGGGCAACCACTTTGTGTGAGGCAAGGGAGCATCAAGTGTGGGACAAGTTGTTAAGTATTGAGCCTTGACTTTCTAGGATAGATATTGCTTTGATTGTGTAATACCAGTGTTAATGTTCTTAAACATTCAAACAATCGGTAGCATTCATAAAGTTTTTTATTTTGATATCACAAGTGTTTGTCTTGGCAAGGTTGCTTTTGCCCTTGTTTCAAGTGTTTGAAGACACGTTTGATCCCATACTATTTGCAAACCTATCAAATTTCTACTGATATTGTGATTGACATAAAAAACATCAACACTCAGACTGAAAATTTTGATCAAACAGACCCGAAAATGCACATTTCACACAATTCTGGTCAAGTGTCATGCAAACTAGCAACAGTATCACCTTCTTTGAGAAGAAATATCGTGCGATAGTTCATTTTCTTTGGATTATCGCCTGACCTGCTTGGAGTCTATCGCCTAGTTGTTGTGAGGTCTATCACCTGGTAAAAGGCAAAAATTGCCTCAGTGAGAAGTATCACCTGGTTAGCCTGGAAAGTGTCGCCTGAGAATTTTCTGTTGTATACCTGGTTTCAGTAGTTTCACAGTTGCTTTTAGTTGGCTAGGTCTTTAGGAAGGTAACTTATCGTGCCACTGGAAGCCTGTCTTTACTCTGAATTTCTATTTTTAGCCCTCTAGGGGTAGTGTCATTCGATTTACAAAGTCACTTTGGGAAGAATTGTCAAGTTAGAAGATTATTCCTATTGAGAAAGTATATCTCTAGAGTTGTTAGTAACATTCTTGGAGAATTCTAGTACTCTTTTTGTCCAAATCATTTCCATTCAAATTCAATTTTAATTATACAATTTGGCTAAGTCCATCCGCCTGGTTCAAATGTGCAAGGATATTGATCCTTTGATTTAAGCACCTCTTTGATAGTTTTGGTAATGCCTTTTGTAATTCTTATCTTACCAGCTCTTTTTGGACATTAGAGAACTTTAATTATCTTAGTTTGGTGTTGACACTTTGAGAGGTCACCTTATCATCAAGAGTAATTTTCTTTCATGTCAGTTACAACAAGGTACCAAGTGAATCAAGGAAAATGACCCTCGGTTGTCTTTAATCAGTTACCCTTAGTTAAGACTCGTCAACGGCGAAAGGGAAAGGAACCCATTTTCGATCGATCCCCTAAGAGTGAGTCTGAGGTTGGTTTTGACCCAAAGAGTAATCTTAATGGATTGAGTACCTCTTTAGCACCTAGTTCCTCAAATATGGATATGAGTTACACCTTCACTAGACAACAAAGAGAAGCAATGAATCAAACTCTTAATGACATGTTCCAACGACATAGGGGTGACGTGATGTCTGCTGGGTCTTCTTCTGATAGTCCACCTAGATCACCCCCTATCAACACAAGGTATCTAGATGCTCATCAATGAGCTGAGAGACATCATAGGCAAGCTCACTCAGATGCACAGTCACAACATGAAGACCAAAACAATGAATCTGTTGATGCTCATATCAATGTAGCTAATGTATCCAGACATTCAAGACAACCTTCTCCACTTAGAGATACCTCATGATACACAAGTGAGAGTTTGAAGCGCATTGAGAGGGAGAAACAAGCTTTCTTAGATGAACAAGCTGCTAAGAAAGAAAGGTTCAAACAATTGGAGGATGAGGAATAAGCTTTGCTAGAAATAAGGAGAAGAGCCACACAAGAAGAACAAGATAGGCTCCTAGCGCAACAACTCCATAATCAATTCAACAATAGGGGTATCAACAGTGGAACCAACTCTCCACCATCTACTCCCTCACTAAGTCCAAGAGCTAGAAGGAGGTCAAGGACCCCATCAAGATCACCTAGTCCTAGGGGAAGAAGGACTTCTTGGTATAATCATCATAGGAGACAATCATCTCCTAGACATTCAAGACAACCCTCCCAACGAGCTCATCATGGCTCTCAACATGGAGGAAGTAATGCCAACTTTGACACTATTGATTTCATGACAATGCAACAAGAACCATCCTTCCAACAATATGTGGAGAAGTATGTGGAGCAAAATAAGGATCAGTTCTTGGAAAGTTTAATCAATAAGGGTGCAAAAGTCCCATACAACTTTGATGTGGACCAAAAGATTAAGAAGCAAAACCCTTCAACTGATGAGGTGATTAAGCAGATGCAAAAGACTATGGAAAAAATGATGGCTCCTAAGAGTTCCTTCAACTTGGATTCTATATGTCCTAATCCCATTGACAAAAGTATGGTTATGGTAGATTTTCCTAGAAAGGTTGAAATCCCCACATATGACAAATATGATGGTAGTGGTGACCCCCATGACCATGTGTGATAGTTCTATATCATGAGCTTTGAATTTCATCATGAGGACTCCTACCTTATGAGGTTATTCCTGAGGAGCCTTAAAGACCAAGCTATGGAGTGATTTACTAACCTTACCCCTCCTGTCAAAACTTTCAAAGAACTTGTACAAAGATTTTTGCAACATTTTGCATATAATTTATCAAGGTCAGTCACCATGCTTGATTTGTATAAATTAAAACAGAATCAAGGGGAACCCTTTGTGACATTTTTACAAAGATGGAGACGCTTATGTTCCAAATATTCTAGGACCATCCCTGAGGAAGAAATGATTGATATCATCATGAGAAATCTAGTGCCAGAATTAAGATATGAAGTTAGAAAAATGGTCTTTAATTCTTTTGACATTATGGTAGAAACTGCATGTCACATCGAGGATGTTCTAAAAGAACAAGGTATTTTGGCCAAACAAAGTAACAACAACAATGGCCAAAACAATAACAACAACAATAAGGATAAAAAGAACTCATATTGGAACAAAAATAAGCATGTAGTCAATGACGGAGTTGTTGACTCTCCACAACCTAAGGAACAAGGAGTTCTTAATTTATCTAATGCAGTTCAAGCTATGAAGCTATAGACATCCTTAGATCAACAAGAGCACAAGCCCAAGCCCAAGTATCATGATAAATCTAAGTCAGGAAAGAGGCAATTCACTAAGCTTGGAGACTCTTATGTAGACATTTTTAAGACCTTGATTGCTCATAATTTGGTACAACCTCATGATCCTTCAAAGTTTCACATACCGGATCCTAAACCTTATTGGTGGAATGAGAAGGCTTACTGTGTATACCACAATGGGATTGGACATGACATTGAAGGTTGTTTTAAACTCAAACATCTTGTTCAAGACCTTATTGAGAATGGAAAATTACAAGTTGATGGGTTGACCACAAACACAGACTGCAAGGCCTTGAAGGAGCCCTTGCCTAAGTATGAGAAGGGGGAGACTTCTCAAAACAAGAACGGCAAGGCCACAATCAATTATACCTATACAGCTACAGAAAATATCATTAATATGCTTGAGGTTGTGGACAATGATGTCAACATGATGAGAGGGAATGATCTCTATGATTATAATGGAAGCTCACCTCCAATATTTGATAAAGGACCCATTGTTGTGCTTACAGGTCCTCAATCTTGAAGGTCATCTCAGCCTCTTAATGTTGTTACTAGGAGTCAGTCCCAAGGACCTATTATCATTAGGGGCCCTAATTCTAGCAAATCCAAGCAACCAGTGTCCAAAAATGTTCCTTCCAAGTCCATAGTGGGTCCTGATATGAGTTACAGCGAACGCCAGCATAGATTTACATTTTTGAGCTCTTAGAATTGTCTCCTAGACACAAGTGTGTCCTTGAGGACACTTTGCGTGCAGTAAATGTCCCTAATAATATAGATGTCGACCAATTCCAAAACATGGTCAACCACCTTGCTAGCCCACATTACCTTACATTTTTTGAAGAAGATGATAAAGCCTTGAGCCATCCACACAATCTTGCCCTTCACATTGAGGTCATGATCCATAAAACCTGTGTTAGGCATGTGTTGATAGATGGGGGTGCTGGGCTCCATATTTGTTCTTTAAGTCTTTTGAAAAACCTGGGTTACTCAGAACATGCCATTGATACCAGGAAGAAAATTACTATCAAAGCCTATGATGAGGCTGAGAGAATTTCTAAGGGGTTAGCTGTTCTTCTAGTCATAATTGGTCCTATTGAAAAGGACATTTTGTTTCAAATTGTTGATGCTAGTCCTCTAGCATACAACATCCTACTAGGTAGACCATGGATTCACGACATGCAAGCAGTACTGTCTACCTATCACCAATGTGTCAAGTTTCCATACAATGGCATAGAAGTCTGCATACCAGGTGATAGTACCTTGTCTGTTAATGCCATTTCAGCAGGGGCCCATGTTCCCTTAAATAGAGAAGCGGACAATTTTGGGACAACTCTTGAACAATGTAAGGATAAATTCAAATCCATAGACCTTGGTATGGGAGGATAACAAATTGACTCCTTTACAAAATTGCCAATTTCACCTAGGTCCTATGGTAAACCATCACAAGAGATGCGTCCCTCGTCTTTAGCCATGACTTTGTTCAATACTTTTGTAGAGTCTTTAGTACCCATTCAGGATGAGAAAGAAGAGGTGGCTATTAGAGATTGGATATACAAAGAAGAAAAATACCTACATAATGAAAATTTTTCTCCATCTCCTAAGACTTATGGGAGAGGATACACATTGGTCACCAACATGGGCTACCCAGGTCATGGCCCTCTTAGTCACAGGTTAGATGCCAAGGCTGAACCATTCAACCATGCTCTTTTTGGTTGTAGGACTAAGTCAACGGTTGGCCTGGGGTTTGATAATGGAAAGAACAAAAGTGCCCCTATCCTAGCTGCAACAGATAGTGACAGTGACTCAGATTATACACCTAATTTTCAAAACCAACAAGACATGATTGATGATTGGGTTCCTTCCACCAATCTCCTTTGGGGGGATTTAGATGATTTAGCAGATGAAAATACAGACACCAGAGAAGGTGATACCCTTCACAATCTCCAAGCTTCTACATCAAGGCATCCCAAGCCTTCTTGGTGTAAACATCCCAGTAGAGATTCAGAAACAGATTCACACGAGTTCGAGTGGGACTCTCTTTCAGATGGAACAGTTGATTTGGACATGGATGTTGTCCATACCTATAGTACTCAACCCGATGTGACCAATGAGCCTAGTGTAGGACTAGAGGATTGGACTCCTCGAATTTCCTTAGTGGACGACGCTTTGCTTGGTAAGACAAGCCCTAATTCAAGTATCTTAGAGGGACACTTGACAGATCCTAACTATATGATCACCAGAAATAATGCCTTTCGTATCAATAATGTTCAATCAATCATTGACCTACCCCTTGTAAACCATCATTTGATTGATTGGTCACAACTTTGTCAAGAGCCTCAGCTCCTCACTTTTCATAATGACTACGAAATAGCTTGCTACCTAAATGCTCTTGAACCCGTAGTCTCTTCCACCAGTGAACCTACAACAAGTATGACGGAGCCAGATATTAAGTACCTCAGTTGCAAAATAAAAGAAAAGAAAAAAAAAGAGAAATGGTTCTGATGGCGAAAACCACTATGTGGTGGTGTCAGAACCCAAAAAAGTAAAAAGAAAGGATGTATCCGAAGGTGAAAACCTCTTTGAGGCACCTAAGGATGGGGTACTTAATAACCTATAGAGTTATTTCCAAGATAGGTCATCAGTTATTATTGAGCCTACACAACCAGTAAATTTGAATACGGAAGAGGCTCCACAAGTGATACATCTAGCTCAGTCTCTGTCAATGCAAGAAAAAGAGGCATACACAAAGTTCTTACAAAAGAAGAAAATCAATTTTTATTAGACATATTCAGACATGCCAGGGCTTGACACTAATCTTATTATGCATCACTTATCTATAACTCTAGGAATTAAACCAATAAAATAGAAGTTGAGTAAAATGCACCCTCACATAGCTCTCCTTGTTAAGGCTGAATTAGAAAAGCTATTAGGAGCAGGATTTATTAGAGCTATCGACTCTGCCGAGTGGATCTCAAATATTGTTCTCATTTCAAAGCATGATGGGTCCATTTGTGTATGCACAAACTTCAAAGATCTTAACAAAGCTTGCCCAAAGGATGACTTTCCACTCTCTAACATAGACATGATAATGGATATGACTACGGGCTATGAGATATACTCTTTAATGGATAGTTTTTATGGTTATAACCAAATAAAAATAGCTCTTGAGGATCAAGAAAAGACAGCCTTCACATGCGCATGGGGAACCTATTGTTGGAACATCATGCCATTTGGATTAAAAAATGCAGGAGCCACATACCAAAGAGCTATGACCACAATATTTCATGATATGATGCATAACAACATGGAGGATTATGTGGATGACACCTTGGCCAAGTCTAAGCAAAGGGATACACACCTAGAAGATTTGGAAGTAATTCTAGGTCGAATGGAGTAGTTTCAGTTAAGATTGAATTCGAAAAAGTGTGCATTTGGGGTTACCTCAGGTAAACTTCTAGGATTCATAATTTCAGTCAAAGGAATAGAGGTGGACCTCGAAAAGGTTCAATCCATATTAGATATGCCACCTCCTAAGAACATTAGTCAAATGAGAAGTCTTCAAGGACAACTCCAATCCATACGGAGGTTTATTTCACAGCTTGTAGATAGAGCACAACCATTCAACAAGATATTGCATAAGGGAGCCACATGTGCTTGGAATGAGGATTGCCAAAAGAGCCTAGATCAAATAAAATAATACTTGGCTAATCCTCCAATTTTAATGCCTCCTATCCCAGGAAAATCGTTAATTTTGTATATCTCAGTGACAGAATCTTCCTTGGGGGCATTGTTGGCTCAACTTGATGATACTAGGAAGGAAAGAGCCATCTACTACATTAGCCATACTCTAGTATCTTATGAGATCAATTATAATAGTATTGAAAAGTCTTGTCTTGTAGTAGTGTTTGCTTCCCAAAAGTTGTGACACTACATGCTTGCCCATACTATACATCTTGTTGCAAAAATTGATCCTCTTAAGTATTTGCTTAGTAAGGCTACTCTCATGGGTAGACTTGCTAAGTGGATGATGGTTTTGTCCAAATTTGATATAGAGTACATTGAGCGTAAGGCTATAAAAGGGCAAGCTATTGTAGATGATGAAGGGTGCTCCCCTTAATACCACAAACACATAACAGAAATGGAGAAACAACAACAATATGCAAGAACAGAAAATTGGCTTCTTATTATCTCCACAAATGTAGAATTACAAACTTTCAGAATTACAATATGCAAAGCCACATGGGCATTCCCTTACAATATTTTGTAGGACAAAGCCTCGAACTATTACCCAGATCTACTACCCAGAACTATTCTAAACTGCCTAAGACAATAATACAGCCTTCCTTATATAGGCAATTTTTCCACCACCTGGGAAGGTTCTAGAATTTTAGCCAATAAGGCCGACCAAACTTAGAATTATTTTATTTTACATTTTATTACATCATAGTCGGCTCAAGATAACCTTTGAAACCCGAACAAAATTTTTGAAGAAAATTATTTTTTGCCATTTCGGGTGGCCCAACTTCCGAAGACCATAAGTCATCGCCAGTTGACCCGATCGGCTATTATAACCCCATTTCAGAAATGCCACGAAGCGCTCTACAGGCTTGACCCACACAAGCACCCGTCACCCAAATTTTTGACCTCATTCGAGGCCTCTAAAGCCTTCAAAACTGAGTCCAAAGTTTCTTTACCTTGCTGCCAATACCGAAAATCTTCAATATCTTCCAACATACACTTGATCTGGAAATGAAACTTTACTGGCAGACTTATATGACCAAAATGAACCTCCAAGAAAGAAATTAGATCATTCTAAGTAGAGACAAAAATTACCAAAAATAGTAACTTTCCATAAATAGCAGCTCTGCACAGGATAGCCCTTATTGAATTCAAAAATAGAAATATTTTTGGGTGATGCAAGATTGCTCTTACACCCAGGATGCTCCTGCATCAGACACCCAAGGTAATTTGAGAAGTGACCCTGTCACGACTCAGGTGTGCAGAGGAAAACCAAGACGGCTAACCTCCTCCTTTGTCAGCCATGATGAATCTTCAACAGGTCATCCATTCCACTTGACCAGATATTCTTCATATGTCCTATTCTTTGTGCTTCTGCCAACACGACTGTCCAGTATATCTTCGATCTCCTTAGTGTCTGAACTAGTTGCTGGAATACTCCACTGTGCTACTACAACCTCATCTTCAACACCTCCTTCGTGATACTCTGTCAAATCTAAAATGTTAAACACTGGTGAAATATTCAGCTCACTAGGTAATTCTACCTCATATGCATTTCCTGAATCATGCTTCTTCAGTATCTTACATGGCCCAAACTTCTTCATTTTCAGCTTGTTATATGTACCAACTGGAAACCGCTCCTTCCGCAAATGAACCATGACTTCATCACCAACCTGAAATTCCTTATACCTCCTTTTCTCATCTGCCTTAGCCTTATACTGTGCATTCATCTTGGTAATATGCTTCCTCACCTCCTCATGGATGTTCTTCAAGTGTTCTGCAAAATCCTCAGCTTCAGCACTACTTATTTCTCCTTTATCTATCTTTCTCAATTCAGATGCATTTCTTGGACTACTTCCATATACAATCTGGAATGGTGATTTACCAGTGCTCCTATTGATAGAATTATTGTATGCAAATTCTGCCTGTGGTAAAATCAAATCCCATCCTGTTGGCTTATCTCCAACCAAGCATCTCAGTAGATTTCCCAAACTTCTATTCACCACCTCTGTCTGTCCATCAGTTTGTGGATGATGTGATGAGCTAAACTTCAAATCTGTCTTCAACTTCTTCCACAATGTCCACCAAAAATATCCAACAAACTTAGTATCTTGATCTGAAACTATGATCTTTGGCAAGCCATGTAGTCTCACCACTTCTCTGAAAAATAATTCTGCTACATGAACAACATCATTAGTCTTCTTGCAGGGAATGAAATGTGCCATCTTCGAAAATCTGTCAACCACCACAAAAATTGAATCATGTCCCCGCTGTGTCCTCAGTAAACCAAGAACAAAGTCCATACTGATATCCTCCCAAGGCTTCTCTGGTACAGGTAATGGCTGATACAACCCTGTATTCTGCTTCACTCCTTTCGCCATCTGACATACTCTGCAACTCTGTACAAAATTCTTGACATCTTGTTGCAATTGTGGCCAATAATAATTTTCACTAACCAAAGCAAGGGTTTTATCACGACCAAAATGTCCAGCCAATCCTCCGCTATGCTTCTCCTTGATGAGATTCTCCCTCATAGAGCTTCGTGGAATGCACAACTGACTCCTTCTGAATAGCATATCATCTTGGATGATAAAATCCAGCTATTTCGTCATGTCTAGAGTAATAGGTTTTGTACAAGCTTTCCAAGCTTCACCAAAATCAAGATCCTCTGGATATAAATTCTTGAGTTCCTTGAACCCAACCACCTCAATCTGCATCTCTGTCAGCAATAGTTGCCTTCTGCTAAGAGCATCCACAACCCTATTAGACTTTCCACTCCTGTGTTTCAAAACAAATGTATAACTCTGCAAAAACTCAACCCATTTCAAATGCCTTTGATTCAACTTTTCTTGACTATTCAAATATTGCAAAGCTTGATGATCAGTATACAAAACAAACTCCTTAGGAAGTAGATAATGTCTCCACTTCTTTAATGCCTGAACTATAGCATAAAATTCTTGATCATAAACAAAATACTTCCTCTTGGCATCATTTAACTTCTCACTGAAATAAGCAATAGGTTTACCTTCTTGGCTCATAACAGCTCCTATTGCAGTACCACTAGCATCACAATCTACTTGAAACACCTTATTAAAATCTGGAAGTGCTAAAATAGGTTGTTCTGTAACTTTTTGTTTCAATAATTGAAAACTCTTTTCTACCCCTTTAGTCCACTTAAACTTTTTTCTATCCCCTCTCATTGTCTCAGTCAAGGGACCACAAATACTGCTAAAATTTCTGATAAACTTTCTATAAAAGCTAGCTAGACCATGAAAAGATCTTACCTCAGTAGCACTCCTTGGAGTAGGCCATTCTAGGATAGCCTGTACCTTCTCTGGGTCCATTTTTAGACCTTCTGCTGAGACTACAAATCCCAAATACACTAACTCTTTCTTCACAAAACTGCACTTCTTCAAGTTAATCAACAATTTCTCATATCTCAACTTCTCAAACACCATACGAATATGCATCATATGTTCCTCCAATGTCTTGCTAAAAATCAAAATATCATCTAGGTAAACAATGACAAACTTACCTAGAAATTCTTTCAGAACCTCGTTCATGAGCCGCATGAAAGTGCTTGGTGCATTGGTTAGCCCAAAAGGCATGACTAACCACTCATATAGTCATTCCTTTGTCTTGAAGGCGGTCTTCCATTCATCTCCTTCTCTGATCCGAATCTGATGATATCCACTCTTCAGATCTATCTTTGAGAAATACACAGCTCCACTCAAACAGTCCATAATATCATCCATTCATGGCAATGGAAACCTGTACTTGATTGTGATCTTGTTTATTGCCCTAGAATCTGTACACATCCTCCACTCTCCATTCTTCTTTGGTGCTAATACCGCTGGTACAGCACAGGGACTCAGACTCTCACGGATCAATCCTTTCTGTAACAGTTCATGTACTTGTCTGTTCAACTCTTCACTTTCTGCAGGTGTCAAACTGTGTGCTACCTTATTCGGCAAACTCGCTCCTGGGATCAAGTCCATCTGATGACTAATCTTTCTGACTGGTGGTAATCCATCAGGCACGTTATCGGATACAATATCCTGAAACTCATTCAACAAATCTGCAACTTCTACAGGAACATCTTCTACTTCCTCTTTACCAGCTTTTGGAATTAAAGCAAAACATACATGCTCATGCCTCATACCATCTAGAAAATTTCTTCCATCAACAAAAGTTATTCTTGCATTACCACATACCTTTTCTTCAGTCTCCTTCAATGGTTTTAGCTTATGTCGCACTCCATCCTTTGTCAGGTAATAGGTATTCGCACGACCATCATGTACAGCACATCTGTCAAACTGCTATGGTCTACCCAACAACATATGACATGCATCCATAGATATGATATCACACAATACCTCATCTTGGTATCTGCCAATCTTGAACTTCACCAGGCATTTTTCATTGACCGTGACCTTGTGGTCATCCTGTACCCAGGCAATCCGATATGGATGTGGGTGTTTCTGTCTCTTGAGCTTCAACTTTGTCACCATCTCCTCTGACACCAAATTGTCAGTGCTTCCACTATCAATGATCACATCACAACATTTACCTTCACACTTGCACCTGGTGCGAAACAGGCTCCTCCTTTGCTCAGGTTCATTCTCACCACTCAACAGGACTCTTCTGTTAATCAGCATTTCTCCTTTTTCAGCATCTTCAGAATTTGATGATCTAGCATCTTCATCTACATATGCTACTCTGGCCTGGCCTTCATTTCTCCTGTCTGTTCTGCCTTGGCGCTGAGGACATTCAAATGCCCTATGACCTTCTTCTCCACAGTGAAAACATGTTCCACAGAAGCCTCCTCTTCCAGATCCTTGTCCTCTTCCTCTTCCTCTCTGATCTCTATTACTCTGATCCTGAAAATGATTGGAATTATTTCCTCTCTGATTTTGACTACTACTGGCCTCATCCTTCTTTTTTGGATCTTCATTTCGGCCACCATATGATCGTCTGCCAGATCTTCCACCACGACCTCTTCCATTTTGTCTGCTCTCAAACTTCTTGTTCAGCTTTTCCTCTACTTTTAGGGCAAACTGGTATGCCTCCTCAATACTGTTCATTCGAACCAAATTCAACTCTTCCTGAATGCTTGGCCTTAACCCATTAAGGTATCGGGCAAATTTCTCCTTATCAGCTTCTGCATGGCCTATTTTGATGAGGAGTCGATAGAACTCCTCTGTATACTCTTGAACAGATCTTCCTGCTTGCTTCAAACTTTGCATTTTCTTTAGTAGGTCAAGCTCATAATCAACAGGAATGAACTGTCGCTTCAATTTATCCACCATCCGATCCCATCTTATGATTTTATCTTTCCCTCTTCTATTTCACTCCAATTGAATTTCTT
This sequence comes from Chamaecyparis obtusa, assembly GCA_027943335.1. Lineage (NCBI taxonomy): Eukaryota > Viridiplantae > Streptophyta > Pinopsida > Cupressales > Cupressaceae > Chamaecyparis > Chamaecyparis obtusa. The sequence goes on from BSBK01009475.1 coordinate 584,779, forward strand.
GCCACCAGATCTTCGCATGACCTTTCAGTCTGGCCTTCGCAAATTTGACCCTATCAGGATCCTCAACATCTTCATACTCAAAATACTTCTCACATTCATTGATCCAGTCGATCGATTCCTCTGGGTTAAAATTTTCAGAAAATGTAGGAACCTCAATCTTAGGTCTTTTCCCAATCTTGGAAATCGCTCGAAAAAGTCTTTCTTCCTCCTGGTTCACAATTTCAGCTTCTCCTTCTTGATATTCTTCTTTGGCTTCATCCTCGCTTTCATCTCTGACATTAAGATTCATTCTTCTGTGAATCTCTTCTTACAATGCTCGCACTTGTCTCTGCAGCTCTCTAACCTCAGGTGTTACAACACCAGCTCTTCCGCCACGTTCCCTTCGTGGAGGCATTTTCGCGATGCGCGCTGAAACCCTAGCCACGGTCCTGGTGCAAACTACCTCATAGTCGGTGATCTGTTTACACACTCAAGAACTCCTGCTCTGATACCACTTGATGAAGGGTGCTCCCCTTAATACCACAAACACATAATAGAAATAGAGAAACAACAACAATATGCAAGAACAGAAAATTGGCTTCTTATTATCTCCACAAATGTGAAATTACAAACTTTCAGAATTACAATATGCAAAGCCACATGGGCATTCCCTTACAATATTCTGTAGGACAAAGCCTCAAACTATTACCCAGATCTACTACCCAGAACTATTCTAAACTGCCTAAGACAATAATACAGCCTTCCTTATATAGGCAATTTTTCCACCACCTGGGAAGGTTCTAGAATTTTAGCCAATAAGGCCGACCAAACTTAGAATTATTTTATTTTACATTTTATTACATCATAGTCGGCTCAAGATAACTTTTGAAACCCGAACAGAAATTTTGAAGAAAATTATTTTCTGCCATTTCGGGTGGCCCAACTTTCGAAGACCATAAGTCATCACCAGTTGACTCGATCGGCTATTATAACCCCATTTCGAAAACGCCACGAAGTGCTCTACAGGCTTGACCCACGCAAGTGCCCGTCACCCAAATTTTTGACCTCATCCAGGGCCTCTAAAGCCTTCAAAACTGAGTCCAAAGTTTCTGTACCCTGCTGCCAATACCGAAAATCTTCAATATCTTCCAACATACACTTGATCTGGAAATGAAACTTTACTGGCAGACTTATATGACCAAAATGAACCTCCAAGAAAGAAATTAGATCATTCTGAGCACAGACGAAAATTACCAAAAATAGTAACTTTCCATAAATAGCAGCTCTGCACAGGATAGCCCTTATTGAATTCAAAAACAGAAATATTTTTGGGTGATGCAAGATTGCTCTTACACCCAGGATGCTCCTGCATCAGTAGAGGGTAAAAGCACAATAAGTTGTCACCCTTTTACAAAGGAAGAGGCTAACAACACAAAAACTGAAAAACTTCAAGGGCATAAAAGTCACATTTCTGTTGAGAATTTGAAGATGATGTAAACTGAAGAAATGTGTAAAATAGGATGAATTTTATGCCTATAATTTTTAAAAATTAATTTGAGCAAAAATTAATATATTTTTTTAATTTTTTGGGTCTATTTTTCATATCCTAAAAATACTACAAATAAGCGAGTTCACTTCCCGTCAAATCATTATAAGTAAAATATTTTTTTTCCCTCCAATTTCATAATATGTTTTAGATGACATGTATATCTAGTGCAAGAAAAAAGAAAGAAGTTTTTTTGATCTATAGTTTACCCGTTATAAGTATTGAAAGTCGACCTTACCTGAAATCAACAATTTTTGTCTCCCGTCACTTTTACCCTATAAAAAATATACCAAAAACCAAATAAATTATATATTCTTGAAGAGGACTCTCTCCTCTAGTGCCCTATATAATTTTAAATTTTTTTTGAATTGATTTAGTATTTTTCTATATTTTCCGAATCAATGTCTTCTCAAATTTTAATATACCTACATGTAGTTTTTAGCAAATTTGTTTAACGTTTTGTAGATGAAACAATATAAAATTTATATGTCCAAAATCATACTTTCGAGATCTAGAAAAGGGTACTTTTAGTTTTTTAACATTTTCTATTTTGATCTAAGAAAGGAACAACAGAAGTGCAAAATTCTAGTTTTTTTGTATTTTTGGTGGTTTGGCTGCCAACATGGCATGCCACCTAAGTAGACTGGTCCGAGTCCAACTGGGCCGAGTCTGACTGGGCCGAGTCCCCCTAGGGGTCGGCCCCACTCAAATAGCCTAATACTGTGCAAATGAGTGGTTTGTGATATTTTTTTATATTAAAAATATTATTTTTACTCGGCCGAGTCCTACTCGGCCGAGTACCACTTGGCCTAGTCTAATGGGCCACGTAGACGCCATTCAGCGCCGTGTGGCACCTACGTGTACTCGGCCATGTTAGACTCAGCCGAGTATAACTCGGTCGAGTCTAACTGGGCCGAGTGATTTGAGTTAGCCCAAAAGGTGACACTCGATTGTGCTTTTACCCTAGATCAACTTGCTGATTTCCCAGTCAAGGATAGCATGCCTATTCAAGTGGAATTCCTAGATGAGAATATCATGTACATGACCACGCGTACTTGGAAAATGTTCTTTGATGGTTCAAATATGCAAAATGGATCAGGAGCTAAAGTGTTGTTTATTTCTCCTCATGGGGGCAACATACCTAAGTCTTACAAACTTCTATTCCATGCACAAATAATATTGCAGAATATGAGGCTCTAACCAATGGCCTTAAGTTGGCTATTGAGTGGAATATAATAGAGTTACATGTCTTTGGGGATTCGCAATTGATAATCAACCAAGTAAATGAAGAATACCAAACTAAGGATGATAAGCTGATAACTTACAAAAGGATGGTTGATTCATTGCGATGTTACTTCACATTTGTGACATTTCAACAGATCCCTAGAGCAAAAAACAAGGCTACAGATGCTATGGCTACATTAGCTTCACTCCTTCAGCTGGAACAACATGAATCAAGATTTGAATTCTTGGTGGAAGAGCTACACCATCCCATCTTTGACTCCTCTGAAAGCCACATCATTTGTACCTTGGTCACTCATGAGTCTTCCCATTATGGGGCTATCTATTCATATCTTCATGATGGCATCATTCCTAAATCCTTTAATCATTCTGAAAGATGAAACCTTGTCCGTAATGCCTCTCGCCATACCCTTATCTCTGGTGATCTATATAGGAGGGGTCTAGATGGGACATTTCTTAGGTGCTTGGAAAAGGATGAGTCTGACCGAGTGTTAGTTGACATCCACAAGGGCATTTGTGGAGGACATTCTAATGGTCTTGCCATGGCTCGAAAGTTTCTTAGGGTGGGGTACTATTGGCCCACAATGTAGACAGATGCTATAGCTTTTGCCAAGTCTTGTGAAAAGTGTTAGAAACATGGAAACTTGATTCATGCTCCAGGTAGGGAGCTTATTCCTTCTATTTCTCATTGGCCACTTCAGTGCTGGGCCTTTGACCTTGTTGGGTAGATTCATCCCAACTCATCAAGTGGACATAAATTCATTATTACTGCTACTGACTACTTTACCAAATGGGTAGAAGTTGTTCCACTATCTGTTGCCTCGGGAAAGACAATCTCTTTGTTCATATTGAATCACATCATTTGTCGGTTTGGGATACCTTCTAAGATAATCACTGACAATGGAGGTCAGTTCAAGAACAAGGACCTTACACACCTCTGCAAAAAATTCAAGATAAAACAACATTGGTCCTCCATTTACTTCCCACAAGGAAATGGACAAGCAGAGGCCTCTAATAAAACCATTCTTAAAATTCTCCATCGAACAGTTCACAAGAATGGTCGAGACTGGCACTTACAGATCAATCTAGCCTTATGGGCCTACAGAATGAGTATTTGTACTCCCATATGGGCTACTCCTTTTTCCCTCACTTACGGCGCTGAAGCAGTATTACCTTTAGAAGTAGAGATTCCCTCACTTAGAGTCTCTCTCAAGGGTTTGATTACAGATGAAGATTATCGTGCCATGAGATTGCAAGAATTGGAACTTCTTGATGAGAAACATAGAACATCTTTTGATCACATGAGAGTCTACCAAAAATGTATGTCCAAAGCATTCAACAAGAAGGTTCACCCTAGAGAATTCCAAGTAGGAGATCTTGTCCTGCGTGAGAATCCTAAGAACCAACAACATTGAGAACAAAATATAAAATTTGAACCTAATTGGCTTGGACCATACATTATTACTGTTGCTTTTGGGACAGGTGCTTACTTGTTATCTGATGAACAGGGGGAATAGCTCCCTGATCCTATTAATATTTTGCAGCTCAAGAAGTTCTATCCATGATGTCTATTTAGTCTGGGGGCATCTTTTGTACATATTCTTACTGATCCTGAAAAAATACCAAAAAAAATTCATATATGATGCTGAAAAAATCCTAAAAAGCATAAAAAGTCCTAAAAAAATACAAAAAAATCAAAAAATTAAAAAATTCTTCCAAGTGGTGAAAACCTGGAAACAAGCGCTACTTGAGGTCTTTGCACCCTTGTCTTTTAGCATGCGTCCTCAACACTTAGCCATTCTCCATCATGCCTTGACCTTATTTGACTTGGTCTGGAATTAGTCTTTATTTTTGTGTAGGGGGCATACCTGTTAGCATAGGTCCTTTAGGTGCATTTGTCTCTTGAGACATTTCACCAACAGGTGTTTTTCAACACCACCCCAAACAATATTTTTCAACACTACCCTAGCGTCGAGTGTTTCTCAACACTTATCAGATGTCTTACCCACCAGTCTAAGTATGATGCGATATCGCTCATTAGCAAATTTGATGCTCAAAGTTTGACTCTATGACCAACACACACACACTTAAAAAAATCAACTCAATTGAGATATGTTGACTTTATTTTTCTTTGTGTGTTGTCTATGAGGATTTCTTTGACGAGTGGCCTCTCCCTGAGAAGTTTTTGATGATGCATAGCTAGAAGACTGAGGGTATGAGAACATGTTTTATTTCCTTATCTGCTTGTGGGTATATTTCGTTGATCCTAACTGTCATGAGCATTTATGCTAGTCTTACTTGACACTAGGGATTGACAAGGTATTATCCTCGACTGTTTTGTGAGTGCATGCTTATAGCCATCTTGACCTTCTTATGTCCTGATGCAAGCATAATCTTGCTATAGTAAACTTAGGTAATCTCACTGCACTAGTCATCTTGACCTACATGTCTTTGGTGCCTAGGTGGGATTCCCACATCTCTATCTGATATACATCATATTCATATTCACATAGTCATACTAGTGTGTATTGTATGATCTTACGACGCTACCAATAAAAGCTCAATGATGATAATTAGATGTCTATAAGCGTTGTGACCTTGCAAGTCAACCACTTTTCATAGTAGCTTGCATTTTTAGGGTCATGTTAGATTAGTTTTGCACCTTGCATATGGAGAGAGCTCTCCTTTTTATCTTACGTGGACCTGTCAGTCAACTGCGCTCACTTTTCCCTTTTCTCGATCATGTCTTTCGCTCCTTATCTTTCATCACGACCTATTCCTATCATCACAAGGGGTTAATCATATCATCATATCTATATCTATAAAATGTCATTTTCAGAAACATGAGTCTATATCATACACATGAGAATCAACCATACATCTATGAGAGAGAATATACATGAGCATTTATAACATACATTTTGAGCAAAATGACAAGACAATACATAAATTGATACATCCATCACAAGTGAGACAAATACACATGATATATCGAACATCTAGTAATCTCATATATAAATCAATGTCATCATACAACATACAATATGAGATCCCAAAATCTCGATCACAAGTCTCAGGATATGTCTAAAAACATCTAAACCTAAGCCCTAAACCTAGGTCTGACTCTCCCCATCATGTGGTGGTGGTGGAGGTGGTGGTCCTGCCTTGTCTGGCACCATATCTGATCTGCCTGCCCTCTGAGAGTATGATAGTGCTCTCTATCCCTCGGGTATAGCCTGTAGGTAGAGTCCATGGTAATAAGCAGCTTGTACTATCTCTCTCCAGATCTCTGTTGCATCAGCTTGTGTCGCCTGCTCCCAGCGTGTTATCTCTGCCCTGAGATTAGTGATCTGCTGATCTCTCTCTACCCTCAAGTCAGCTAGCTGTTGATCTCTCATAGCTATAGTGATCCTTGGCTGCTACATCTCTGCCTCTAGAGCTTGTATCCTGGCTCTTAGGTCCTCCCCTCCCGCAGGCTGATCCTATTGTACCTCTACCTGTCGACGAGCTGGTCTCACCTCGTCCTCTGGGGTCACCAATCTCTATCCTTGTGGCCATTTTTGGCCACCTGATCTAGAGCCCTCACCTCTCTCCATCCCTCTCCCTCCCCCTCTCCCTCCATCTCCTCCATCTCCCCCATCATCCCCATCCCCACCCTAAACTGCTATCGGGGCATCAAGTACTGTGAAATGAGGGAATGGTGCCCTCCGCCACTCAACCCTGTATGCTGCATCAGATCTTGCATCAGCCATATCAGGAAGGTACTCCCAGGGCTCCCTCCTAATGCCATCTATCTCCGCCATGGCCAGCTGATAGTCTAACATGGGTAGCCACCCATGTCCCTCCTCGTCTTGCACCCTAGCATAAGTAGTAGTCTCTGTGGAGACTCGCTGTTACCGCCCAAACTATCACCATACCCGAGTGATGCAGAATCTCTCAACTATCTTTGCATGTCATCCTACTAATGGCTGCCTACACAGCATGTAGCTCAGCTCGTCCTCTGCATCCCCCCAGCCCTCAACCTCCCTGTATGGCCTCCATGTGAAGGAGGTCATCTCATCCAAGATCCCCCTATAGTATGTCACATCCCTAGTATGGGCATGTGATATAAATCCTGCATACTTGTATATATAGGGATATCTGCACTCCCTCGGCTGAACCCTGGGGCGCACCACATCGATGTGCTCCCAAGCTGACACCTGTGTTAGGATGGCACCGCAAGCCCATGTTCGACCATCCCTATAGACGATCTCATGTAACTCATGATACATCTCTGCAAGTATGGCAGGTCCCCATGCCATGCATCGAGGTCTGCCTACCAAATCCACCAGTAGTCTGCTCCATCCAAGAGGGAATCCCTTCTGACTACGATCAGTCATCAGGGCCTATGAGATGATGGACACAACAATGCATGGCACTGGGAAGTCTCTACCAAAATCATCAATCAGTCACTCCTAGCTGACGTGTCTGTCAATGATAGTGACATCCTAAAACATGCCCTGGATAGCATGTCGGCCCTCAGTGGTGTCCTGATCATAGTACACCTATGCCAGCAAACAATCATGTTAGTTTTTCATCATATGGAAACATTACACTTAAACAATTATATTTTAAAGCATGATTATACTCACCGACTCTCCATGACATGGCACTTGGAGCATTCGATAGATGTCCTCCAGTGTGATGGATGCTTCTCCTGTGGGCAGGTGGAAGGTGTTGTGCTCACTGTGCCATCTCTCAGCAAGAGCAGTCAACAACCCATGATTAACCCAGATATATGGGAACTGCAATAGGTATCCAAATCCCATCGCCCTCAAGTCAGCCTTGCCCGGATCATCAAGATCTCGGACGCACTTTAGTCCCACCACCTTTGGTGCTTTGATGAGTAGCATTGAAAAGTGCTCCTGCAAACCATTAAACCAAGCTAGATGTCAGTACATATCATGATGAATGTCTAAAAATCAGTACAAGACACATACAACGTAAACTTGTCTAGACCCATGTCATTTTTGCTCAAAAATACTTAAAAAAATATCAAATTTTTAACTTGGGCGATACTGCTTTTGGAAAGTATCATGCGATACTTCTCCCTATAGTAGTGCAATATACGTTTGATTGTGCGATACTTCACCAAGTATCGCGCGATAGTTCACCAGTTATCGTGCGATACTAGTGTCTACGCGCATGTGATACATTTGGGACTTGTGAAGTATTGCGCGATGCTTCTCTCTAAAGGGCATGATACTTCTAAAGTATCGCACGATATATCACCTAGTTCTTGAAAATTGAAATTTGAAAATTTAAAAATTCTTGAAAAAACATGCTAAAAATCTTAAATGCTCATTAATGACTCAAAAAAGAGAAGTTTTTCTGAAAACTCACCAGGGCAGCATAGTGTGGAGGCTGGTTGTGCAACCGATCATGCTCAAATCGATGCCTATGGACAGGAATCACTACTTGTTGAGCCATTTTCTCTCTCTAAGCTCTTGAAATTCTCAAATGGCTAAATGACAAATGATTTTGAAAATGACACTTTTGCCCCTTATATAGCATTTTGACTTTTTGACTTAATTTTCAAAATACCTCAGAATTGCACGAAAATTGTTCCCCTAGCTAATTTCGATGTCCTGGATCTATTTTAGGACTCGAAATTGAAATTCAAGTTAATCTTGATAGTCAAAATCGCATTTCAAAATTTTCACCCTCTTATGCGCAGTTGGCTGACCATTTGAGGCCTGATCCTTTGATATTTATTGGGGCATCTTCATTTCTTCACTCCCATCTCTTTCAAACTCCTAGTCTATCATTCATTATCACTCACTTCATTTCCCTAAGGTTTGACTAAATTTTTATCCTATATCTTTCCCAGTCAAACCTAGTCAACCTGAGACATGTCTTCACTGCTTGATGGTTATCCTATTGTCTTATTCTTTGAATATGATTTCTAGTGCTTTGATCAAGTTTATCAATTTCCTATTCTCCTCTACCTGATTTTGATTTTGATTCTGAGGGGGTAGTACCTATCATCTTTAATCTTTGATTCATCTTTATCATTCAGCTCAGCTTGAGATTCTTATTTTGAGACTTGATTATCACCAAGCAGCGATGGTGGTGATTTCATCTTTTGATTTTATCTCCTATTTTTTAGACTTGATTATTGCCTAGTAGCAGCAGCGATAGTTTTGTCTAAGGCTTGATTTGCACCTAGCAGCGACGGTGTTGGTCTTGTCTTTTAGCTTTTTCTTATTTTTGTCCTGATGTGTTCCCAAAATGAACACACATCTGAATTATTTTATGATCCCAAAATGAATTGACATTTCAATTCTTCTTTGACTGCATGTGTTCCCAAAATGATCACACATTAGTCAAAGAGGGGCAAATGTATGCACCCTAAAATGGTCGCCTAGACTTTGGGCTCCATTCTTGCAATTTATCAAATCCCTGAATCAATATTTTCAAAAATCAACATTTTATCAATTATATCAATTTCCTTGATCAAATCCTATTTCATCATTTTCGATTATTTGCCTTGGGCTAACCATTTTATCCTAAAGTCTTTATTTATTTAAAAGGAATATTTCCTCCCCTTTTAATAAATAAAAAGCCCCCACTTTTCATCTTATCCTAGGTTGCACAAATAAAGCATTATTCTTATTTTATAAAAAGAGAAAAAACACTTTTTATCTTATATGGACACAAAAGTCAACTCTTATTTTCCTATTTGAGAATATTTGTGCGCATGGATTGCTCCTCTTTGATGCTCCACCGTTGATTAAATTTTTTGCCTCTTAATCTCCATGGTCCATTCCTTCTCATTTCCTATAAAAGAAGAGCTCTCTTCTTCATTCTAGGTCATTCTCTTTATGCTAATATTATGATGCAGGTTTTATAGGTCATTTGGAGCTCTTTGAAGACATTCTTGCATTCAAGCTTTGAAGAAATTGTTGTTGTATTTCATTTAGCTTGCTTTCATAGTTACATAATCATGGCATTCTTAGTATAGACTTTCTTTATGCTATAGATTAATCTCACATAGTTTAATTAAGAAGGATTTGTAACACTTGTTCTTTCCTTTCATAGATTAGTTACATTGTACTTTCATTTTCATAGACTAGCTTGCATCCTCATTCTTAGATTAGTTTGCATTGCATTGCATTTCATTTGATTCTTTGGGGATAGTGGCATTCTTGCCCTTGTCTTCTCTTGAATCTCTCATTGTGTGGTTGACTAGCAAGATCATTAGCTTCATAGCTCTAGCTGAGAGCAATTTTACAATCTTGCAACTCCATGCATAAAAATCTATGAATCGATTTTTGAGACCTCATTCTTGAGTGTTCTTGATTGTAAGGATTCATAGAAGTGCACTACTTTTGTGTGTACAAATTGCACTTAGATTGTTTGGATGAAATAGATGTTGAAGGATATTGGAGTAAGAATTGAAGAGCCTATTGCTATTCACTGTGATAACATAGTACAATCAATATGTTAATGAATCCAATATTACACTCTAAGACAACATATATCAATTAAATATAACTTTGAGAGAAAAATATGTAGAGAAGGAAGTTAGATTGGAATATATCAGCACAAAGGAATGGATACTAGACATTTTTACAAAATTGTTTCCAAAAGAGACTTTTGAGTATCGAAGAGGTATGCTTGGGGTGATGGCCTTGCCCTATGATAATTAAATGATGTAGGAATGCATCAGTTTAGTGATTATTAGAGATTTATTATTATTCTCGACTTGATGCTTGGTCCTACTCCTCAGGGGGAGTAGTTACAGAGGTTGAATTAATGAAGTGTTTGTGAACATAACACCTAGTATGTTGCAGGCATATAGATTTGAAAAAGATAAATCATAGGGGGAGACATTTGTTTGATCAGAGTTGAAATCATTGGCGCCCTTGGCACCCTTTTCCATTGATGTCAAAGGGGGAGATAGTTATGTGAAAAACCTCTCACTATGTTAGGTGGAGCATTGTTGAAAATATTGAGAAGGTTGTATTGAGTTGAATGCTTTTAGGTTGACGGTTTTTCACTCATATGTTGCCATCAATGCCAAAGGGGGAGATTGTTAGATATTGGTTGTAATTGTTGTTTTTGTTGATGTTAAGCTTTTGTCATTGATGTCAACATATGACATATACTTGAATTTTGAGTTGTTTATATTAGACAGATTGTGTTTCTAGTTGATATAGGCAGTTGGATAGAAATGTAAGAACATTGTATGAAAGTTAAGAGTATGCGAGCTTTATTTTATTATTCTAAAGATGTATCTAGACCTTAGGTATAAGGTCTCATGGATTAATATGATGATTTGAGTGAGTTGCAGTTGTTTTGGTGAGGACTGGTTACAAGACAGAGATAGGGAATTTGATAGAGTTAGTTGCTGAGTTTTGAGCATAAGTTGGTTGCGAGATGAAATCATGTTATGTGAGATTTAGGAATGGAAGAAAACACAGGATGGAGTACACTCTGGGATTTTTGGCTTTATTGGGTCACATTGATGAAAATGCTAGTGTATGAACTTGCATAATTACTTTTGGGAGCCGACTAGGTGGTGTAACGTGTTCCATGGATTAGCAAGCGTTAATTGTGGATCTTGGTGTGTAAATTAATATTTGTAATTGTTTTATATTTGTATAAGGTAATGTGTGTGCCTTAGCATTGTGTAATGTAATTATTTGTGCATTATAGAAGTCCTAATAGGTTGACCTAATTGAGACTTATAAAGGAGAGTAAATTCTCTAATGTAATGTGAGAAATATGTATGGGAGGTATGTGTGATTGTGCATACAAGAATTGTAATAAGAGAAAAGATGAAGAGAAGAGGTATGAGTGGAATCTAAGAGTCATTCCTTGTGCACTTCAATGGAACTGTAAAGGCAATGTGCTCAGGCAGTGCATGCCTTTTGTTCTCATCAACTCCTAATAGGTTGAAGGACCGTTTAACAGGGGTTTTGTCCATTAATAGGGACTATTGTACTGGATGTATTGCATCAACTTCTAATAGGGCTAGGTCTCCTAAAAGGGACATTTTTATACTAGTGCACTATCTAGTGGCTTCCATCCCCACCGAGGTTTTCCCCTTAACAAGGTTTTCCACGAGAACAAAACTCTATGTGTTATGGTGTTGTTGTTTATCTTTTTCATCTTGTTTAGCATTGTTATATTCTTAATTAATGTTCTGGTTTAGAAGCTTAAAGTTTACAATTATTATACACAACTGATTCACCCCCCTCTCAGTTGTGTGGCATGGCTTGCTATTGCTAACAATGTTCCCTATATGGAGCACACCATAGGGTTTAGCATGCCAAGCCTTAAGCTTGGGCACACCAAACCTACGTGGCGTGCACTAAATATGGCACACACCATATTTGGTGTTTGCCAAATATTGCAATAAAAATATGTAGAAAATACTCTACATATGGCATGCACCATATATGGCGTACACAAAATGTTAAAATGCAACTTTTCATCAAGTTTGTCAAACTCAAGTGAAATGCACATATCAAGACTTATGTTAGTTACAAAAATAGGATGATTTGCAAGGTTCTAGACATCTTTAAAAACCAAGAAAATGGTGTGCACCATGGACTTTTGTGTGGTTTTCAAGATGCTAATTTGGTCTTGGTGGTGGGGTGTTGCCCCTCGATCCCACCTTGTACCACGATAGGGACAAGGAGCGGGGTCAAGGGGCACTTTCAAAGGGCAATGCCTCTCGACCCTACTTCCTCTCCATCTTCCCTACCTCTCCCTCACATCTATATTGGTCTTTCCCCCTGACCCTAAAACCTATAACCATAATCTATCAACCCTAAACTCTCTCTCTCTCTCTCTCTCTCTCTCTCTCTCTCTCTCTCTCTCTCTCTCTCTTCCCTGCATTTCCCCCATCTCCCCCTCTTCCCTTTAAACCCTAATGTTGTTATATGGAGTCTAATTAGAGTTGAAAGTTAATTTATCCCCACTCTATCATCCCAGTTTCCCCCCAAATTATTCAACAGGGGTTTGGGGGTAGCACCCCCAGTGGGGTCAAAGGGTAGTGCCCTGAGTGGGGTCAAGGGGTAGTGCCCCTTGTGAGGGTCTAGGGACAGTGCCCCTAGTGGGGTCTAGGGACAGTGCCCCTAGTGGGGTAAAAGACCACACAAACTCTAATGCACACACCTTTTTCTTAATTTTTAAAGATGTTTGCTGAAAATTTTCATAGAAAATTTTCATATTTAACATTTGGCGTTCAATCAATTTTGGTGAAGATGATGGCATGAGATATAGAAAACCACACAAACTCTAAGGGTTGTAGTTCAATCAATTTAGTATATTTGGTGAAGATGATGGCATGAGATATAGAAAACCACCTACCAAGGTTCAAATCCCCAAAGATGTGTTTGGGCCAAGTTTTACCCCTTGGTGAATTTGATGGCCCTACATGTGGCTACTTAATCAAAAGTAGAGACACCAACATCTATAGAATGCAAAAAAAAAAAAAGCTCTAATAATAAGGTATGGCAACATCTATATAGCCATATATTTAGGAAATCATACTAAGAAAACACTTGGTGTTTCTTTTTTCATGAAGATCAACGTTTTGACTAACCTCTTTAGCTAAGAGCCAATAACTAAGGGGTATCTATTCCACCAAATTCGCCCAAGGCACGATCCCAACCTCATCCCTTTTAGATGTCAAAGCCTTGCACTCAATAAGACTCGATTCTAGTGGGCTCATTAAAAACTTTTTAACTTCACAAATAGACCAAGTGTCCATTGACTACTTAGTTTTTTGTGTAAAAGACTTTTGTATAATATTCTAGATATATGACTACATAGCCACATTATTATCAGCAACATCTAAACAACAAACTAAAATGCGTATCTTACCTCTTATCACTTAATTTTTTTTCCACTAGCGTCTCTATTAATTTTTTTTTTCACTAAGGTCTCATTTTTTTGCCGCTAGGGTCTCATAGCCACATTATTACCACAACGTCTAAACAGAAACTAAAACGCGTATCCTACCAAGGGGACACTTAATTTTTTCTTACACTAGCGTCTCTATTAATTTTTTTTTTCCACTACCGTCTCTATTAACATTTTATTTGGCTGTTTAACCACGGCTGACATGTGTCGGTTTTGACGCTTTCTAATTGCTAGGTACAAGGATCTTTGGAACAATTTGATGAAGTAAACGTATTCCATCGTGGGTACCAATTTTCTCGTCATGATCTCTGAAATATATATTAAAATGGACAAGTTGAAAGTCGGGCGAAAATCTATTGCTTTTGATTGTACTCTGCAATAGTTTTGATGTCCTTTTCGATAGTTAATAATATAAGATTCTCCTGTTGCCATCGAACATGGGCATTGGGATTCGAGTTACCCCCCAACATCAAACATTTTGGAGAACGGCCTTCCTGTTGTGATGATAACTGACATTCGTAATTTCCTATGAAATTCAGTACTCTCAAATTTATTCTACACACGAAATTGCTGTAAAATCATTCCTTACCGGACAGGGAAAGATTTCCATAAAGATTTATGACATCATCTGTACTATAGTGTGGAATCGAATGAGAAGATTACATCTCAGCTGCGATGTAAACATCTGGATCCTTCCTCCTATGGGATGGAATATGCCATCCTTACACATTTGGGTTTTTTCATATGGTGTGTATATTCACCTGATCAGAATTTGCAGCTGAAGAATCATAATCAGTAGAGAAATAGATGAGTCAGAATTGGGGGCAGCGATTTGTTGATTGGTATTTTTTTAATTGTGCAGGGGGTGTTGGGTATATACACATTTGGAGTTAGGTGTTGTGTATATACATTGGCAGTTAGGGGTCGGGTATATATACATTTGTGCAGGTGGGTATCACTATTGTGTGTTGTGGAGTTGCAGTGATGGAACTAACTCAGATAAGCCTGGAAGGATTCGGAGTTGGGGTAAGTGCCAAGCAACTCACAGAATACTTGGAAGAAAATGTGGGAATGGTCTGGAGATGCAGAATGAAGACATCATGGACTCCTCCCTTTGCATTCCCAAAGTTCACAAGCAGTAGCAACTACTTGTTTGAGAACAGAGACGTGGTGCCTCCTCATGCCTTTGTTCACTTCGGAGTTCCAGATGCTGTCAAGGAGGCTGTCAAGCTCGCCAGCCATGGAAAACTGGTGTTCAACAATCAAGCTCTCAAAATCAAGGTTGGTAGCGAAACTTCATCTAGAGTAGTTAGAAGAAGAACAATTCCACCGCATAGATTTTCCCCTGTTACGGTTGAAATTGGTTCATTGTACAGCCTTGATGAGTTTTTGGTTGCTTGGAGGGGACCTACTTCTGGGGTAGATTTTCATGTAGATCCGTTTGATAAAAGATGTAGGATTATCTTTACTCGAGATCAGTTGTTTGGTTTCCAGAATTTGAATGAAGATACTCTTATAAAATGTGACTTCAAGATTGAGTTTATGATCAGAGACATTAGAAATGTAAGGTTTCTCAAAGAGATGGGAAAATTGGTAATGCTTATCCAGCTGTGGGTGCCTCCTTGCATATACTATAGAACTGCAGATGACGATGTTCATGTGGCGGTTCCTTTTGCTTTGTTAGATGATGATGATCCATGGATAAGAACCTTGGATTTTACCCCCAATAATGCCATAGGTAGGTGCTTGGTCTATAAGATTGCTCACTCTCCTCGTTTGGGTCACACCATGGAGAAAGCCAAACGATACTTCAAACAAAACGGCTTGCTGGATGAAAATATTTCTAAGATTTCTAGTCTGAAGAGTTGGAACGAACCTGTTTCTCCTAGACCAAGGTTCTTTTTGGTCCTGCAACAACACCCACAAATCCCCTTTGATACTATGTTCCTGCTAACTGCTCTTGTACACAAAGGAATTGTAAATTACCACAGGTTAACCCCTGAGCTTTACAATTTGTTGAGTAGCAAAGTGACACCAACCAAATTGTCCACTATAGCACTAAGGCAGATGCTTTCATACGCCCATCCAATTTTTGATGCTTTTGAAAGACTCAAGACCTTGCTTAGGTGGATCAAAAAGAACCCAAAGCTTCTGAAAAACCCAAAGATTGTTGAGGAAACAATTGAAGTTAGGAGATTGATTATAACTCCTACAAAGGCCTACTGCCTGTCTCCGGAAGTAGAGCTGTCAAACCGGGTCATAAGGCACTTCAAGAGGTGTGCGGACAGATTTCTACGAGTAACTTTCATGGATGATAGCATGGAAGAATTGTCTTCAACAGCATTGATAGTGCCCATAGCACCTATAGTTAAAGATGTATCCTCTAGTTCTCCTGCCCACAGGACTGCTATTTTTCGGCAAGTGAGAAAAATACTGCTTAATGGGTTTGAGCTGTGCGGTCGTAAATATTTATTTCTAGCTTTTTCTGCCAACCAGTTGAGAGGTCGTTCTGCATGGTTCTTTGCTGGTGATAGATTTATTGATGTGCATAAAATTAAGAGGTGGATGGGGAACTTTCCTGAATACTCTGTTGCCAAGCATGCTGCCAGAATGGGTCAATGCTTCTCTGCAACATATTGCACAGTACAGGTTCCAAAGAATCAGCTTGAAGAAGACTTTAATGACATAAAAAGGAATAATTATAATTTTTCTGATGGTGTAGGAAAGATCACTCCAGATCTTGCCATGGAAGTTGCTCAGAAATTGCAATTGACCATCAACCCTCCCTCAGCCTATCAGATCCGCTATGGTGGCTATAAAGGTGTGGTTGCAACTTGGGAGGCAAAACCTGGAAGCACACATAA
Organism: Chamaecyparis obtusa; assembly: GCA_027943335.1. Classification (NCBI taxonomy): domain Eukaryota; kingdom Viridiplantae; phylum Streptophyta; class Pinopsida; order Cupressales; family Cupressaceae; genus Chamaecyparis; species Chamaecyparis obtusa. The sequence continues at coordinate 601,327 of BSBK01009475.1, forward strand.
GCTGTCATTGAGACCCAGCATGGAAAAGTTTAAATCTCAACATGACATTCTAGAAGTCATCACTTGGACCCATTTCCAGCCCTTGTTTCTGAACAGGCAGATAATTACATTGTTATCTACTTTGAGAGTTCCTGACAGCATTTTCAGCGAATTACAAAATTCAATGGTGCATAAGCTTAGTCAAATGATCGAAAATGATGAAGTGGCATTTAATATATTAACCACATCATGTACTGGGGATTTACAATACACTGCTGCTATGATGCTAAGTGCTGGTTTTAAACCTCAAACAGAACCACATTTAAAAGATATGCTTTCTTCCATAAGAGCCGTCCAATTGGAGGAGCTCCTTAGAAAATCTAAGATTTTTGTCCCGGATGGAAGATGGTTGATGGGCTGCCTGGATGAAGTGGGGGAGCTTGAATATGGGCAGTGTTTCATAAAAATTTCAAGCCCTCCCTTTGAGGGCTGCATCCTCAACAATGGCCAAACCTTTGTAGAGAAGAAAATGAGTCCAAGGGTGATAAAAGGAAAAGTGATTGTGGCCAAGAATCCTTGCTTACATCCTGGTGATATACGAATCTTAGAAGCAGTTGATGCTCCTGGATTGCATCACTTGGTTGATTGCTTAATCTTCCCACAGAAGGGCCCTAGACCTCATCCTGATGAAGCTTCTGGAAGTGACCTTGATGGGGATATCTACTTTGTTTCTTGGGACTCCAGGCTCATACCAGAAAGTGGTGAGAGTTGGGAGCCAATGTGCTATACTGCAGGCGAACCAAAAAAGTCACAAGCACCTGTGAAACGAGTGGTATGGCTATTCTTATCATCCTTATCCACCTTATCCCCTGTTTTTATTCCTTATATCTATTGCTGCTTTAATATGCAATATAAATTTTCAAGAACTGCATGCATCATGGTTTGAGTTTGTGGATTCCATTTTATTTCAACTGCTATGATGAACCCTTTTCATTGCCGAGTAAAATTATGATGCTTTATTATTACATTGAAATGAAAATCGATTATCATAATAAGCTTTTCAATGTTTGTGCTTGCATAACCATTAAACCACACTTCTTTAACCGAGAAAATCAATGACAGTAACAATATCTGCTCTGCTGTAAAAAAAGCAAATGAATTGCGTAATCTGGAATTGACATAGTGACTATAATCATCACTGGGTAACTACAGTAGAATATACAGAGAAAGATCCAGAATAAGCTCAATGCTCTGATTAGATGCCAAAAGAAAATTGACATATTGACTGCAATGTCTGGAGTAAGTGTACCCTTTTCCAATTTCATATTCTCTCTCCCAAACGCAAAATAAATGTTATCCAAAATTCGTGTAATGGTACAGGGCTGTAAAGCTTGGTTTGAAACCCTACCTCTAGATAGTAATACACGGTCAAAAGCAAAGAGAGGAGGAGCTCCCTGACTTCAGTCTGCACAGGTTTGCTTCGGCTCTTCCGAACTCTGCATTGCAGATATTTCCCAGCTCAAGTCACAAGGGAATACCAAAAAAATTGATAATGAAATAAAGATTCGAGGGATTTTTTCGTGTGTCTGTGTTGTGTTGTCTTCCTATTATTTTGTCACATTAAAGGGAGTGTTAGGGGTGCGTACTAGATTTCGATATTTTTTTTATTATCTTTATATGCGACTTAACTGTCTATAGCTATTATTTTGGCTTCTAGGTAGTAACAGCACACACTCTCAGATCAATTATGCATGCAAGCGTCAAAGAGTGGTCATTTTAAAGTGTTACCTGATACCTACTTAAAGATGTGCCCAATAACCATGCACTATAACCACTTCAAAAACTGTCAATACTTTACACAAATGTCCCAATAGTTGTGCACTACTGGTACCAATAAAGTTGCACGACTCCTTCAATTAAAGTCTACAAATTCTAACTACTGGGGTTATAAGTGGGTGGTTATTGGTACTTATGAAATTTTATTAATGGGCTTTTGGTTATCATTTTTTTGGTTTCTTTAAAGTAGTAATTGCGAGGTTGGGTGAGCAAGGAGTGAATGGTAATTGGAACATGGATTGTAAACTAGTGCTCTTCTCCTATGGACTTTTCTTTAAGTTTGTCTTTTTTATGGCTTCAAATATTATCAATCCAGTAATTTTTATTGGCATTGATGGTTTGGCAGTTCTAAATGATGACTCCTCTAAACAAGCAATCACAAAAATTTGTTTCCAAGTGTTTTCCAAGGTAGAGATTCCTATCCTACTCCAAATTGGTGCTATCCATCCCAGACTTTGATAGTGCTTGTAAATGGCTTGAACATTTTACTTTGATAGGGTATTTTCTTGGAAGAAATCCATCTGGAAGCATGCTTAGAGAGTGGGTCAACAAGAGCAAGGTTTAGCATGAAGTCCATGTTGATGCTATCTAAAATCTCGTCGAGTCTGTTTTTTTTTTTGGCTAAAGCTAGCCATGCAAAGTTCATCCTTAGGCATGACACTTGGTATGTCAGTGCATCCATTTTGGTTTTTCAACCTTGGATTTGAGACGTTTTAGTCTTTGAGGAAAGACCCTTCATGTGTCGGTTAGTAAGATTATTTTTGTTGAGTTTGATAGTTTTTTCTTGCCTCATTTACAAAAGCATGTTTGTGTTGGCGTTGATATCTCTAAAAACTTGAAAAATACTATGGATATTCAAATTGGTTATTTGGATTATACCCAACATGAACTTTATATCAATTTGCTAAATACTTGTTCTCAATGTCAATCCTCTAATTATAAGGTTAAAGATTGTCTCTTGGTCTTACCTTCTAAAGACGATGGACGATACACTATAGTCAAAAACTATAAAAATAATTGAAACCCCAATAATGGTGGAGTTCAAGTCAAACCTTTAACTAATGTTGGAAACCTAGATGTTAAGTTGCAAGATGTTGTGTCTCCAAATCCTCAATAAAATGGGGAAGAGGTGGTCCCTTCTAACGGCGAGCCTTCCACTTGGTCTAAATTTTCCAAAACGCTAAAACGAAAATTTGTGTCGTCCTCTCAGCTGAAAGCTATTGCTCATTCTCCTTCATCTATTGTCGTCTTGTAACAATCTTGTACAGGGATGAAGTATTTGGAAGGACAATTTGTTGCATAAAAAAGAAAGATGTAAATTCCTAGCATTTAGTTGGATAGTTTTTCTCAAGACAGACTTTTGCAGAATTGGTACTCCACTCACGACAAGTTTGATGGCAATGACATACCTCTTGAATCTTGCCAATGGATTTTGTCTACAAGAATGTTTGAGGTTTTACAAACCTCATTAGGAAGTATGTTGTGACGAATGCTTATAAAAAAACCGTAACTTTGGATATCTTTTTCTTGCAAGAGGTTAAGATTATTATTTTTTTGTTTTTTATTGCTTGCATTATTTGGCTAGCCAACTCATTCTTCTCTAGCAATTAGGGATTCACGATGTAAGTTGTGGAGGGGACATCACTTTTCTCTCTCCAAAGTGGCACTTGTATATGGTCCACCATGGATGTAACCCCACCAACGAGGTGATTTAGACACTCTTCAATATTGAAAATCAATTTTTTGTGTTATTAACATTTATACCTCCTATGATGTTGTAGAGAGATCTCTTTTGTGGCACTAGATTGTCGATTTAATGCCTTTTTCCACTTGGGTTTTGTTCGAAGACTTTCATATGATTAGATGGATTATGATAAAGATGGTTCTAGATTCCCAGGCATTGGAAAACTAGTGAAAGGAAAGTTACTCATTTCATGAGTAATAAATTGGACCTCTTTGATCCCAATATGGGATGTTGCCACAATTATTCTATACAATCGGATTTATTGTGTCATGATTTCTACCTAGTCATTTTTCTTGTTGGCCAATTATTTTCCTCTTCTAATGGAACCTTTGCTAGAGGATACTCTTTAGAATCATTGTTCTATTCAATTATGCATTGAACAATTAAATATTTTTGATTAATACAAAAACAGGTTTTGAAGGGACCCGAAACCCTATACAAAGTGGTCAAATAAGATATTACAGGAAATCCCTCAACAAGAAACTAAACAAGACCAAAACGAGGGTTTTACCAAGAGGATCCCACAAACTGAAACAAACGCTGCACAAAAGACCAACATGTAGCGAAAAACTAAAGAAAGGACCAGAGAAGGCTCCAACCCCAACACCCACAACCAGTAAGATTTACCTTTAGCACTGCCCTTATGGGATCGAAGGGTCATATCAAAGGAAGGCATATACGTCTTAGATTTCTTTCCCTTTACCGTAATCTAACCCTCTTCCACCTTAGTAGCCGCATCCTGCCAAGCAAATGAATCCAACCTTGGAGTCCCAACACCCTGAGATGGAAGACCAACAAACCCCATAGATGAACCAAAGATAGGGCTAGAAACATCCTGAGATATAGGGACAGCAACAACCAGAGAGACATCCCCAACGTCACTGTCAACTATCAAAGTAGAACCAACAACAAATAGCCCTATCACAGCTAGCAAAAATCTGAGACACAACAGGTCTCTCTTAAAATAGGAAATGTAAAAAATGTGTCGAACATGTAATGAGTTGTAAAAGGGAGTTAGGAGTTATATGTATTGGTGTGTGTATTGACACATCATAGGACATATTTGATTGGAGATAAGATGGACACCTCTTTTTTGGGTGGGTTTAGCCCTTAGTTTTGTAATACCCTTTGACAGTTTCTTGTATTGTATCTCCTATATAGTAGGTGCATGAGATGGAGGTTTTGTGTAAGAGTCTTATAGGTTTCTAGATACCTCTGGATCTTTGATCGGTAATACTTTTGAAAGAAGCTTGCTCTGCAAGTCTATTGTAATCTATTTTTCATTGCTGAATAATTTATTGGGCTGCTTTTGGAGTGTGGGGTTTTTCTCTCGAAAGGGTCTTCCCCATGTAAATCTTTGTGTTGTGGTATGAATATTATTCATCCTTATGTTTATTTTTGTTAAGTTATTGTAACTATGAAAAAGATGTGAGAAAGTTTTTACATTATTCTCCCCTTAGGGTTAGTGTAGAAAGTTGTTCCGCTACTTAACTTCCTTACAAATCCTGGACCGTGATTCATCCCTGGTGACCTTTGAGAATCTCTTTTCCTTGTCCTTCTCTATTGGCTTGTTGATTTGGTTTAGTATCTCCTATAATTCTAATGTAGGATCAATTTCTTCTTCAGGATCCTTTTGCATCCTTCCCTTCAACCAATCTGGAGTGGCTATATGTTGATCATATTGTATCGTCTTAAAATGGAAGCACTTCCATGATAAGAGCGTTTAGCCCTCTGAGTAAGTGGTTTGGGGTCATGTTAAGTGCCTTGATTGGGTCTTTGCATGTATTTGGCTTTCTCCCCGCTTTCCACTTCTTCTCCGCACCTGATTTCTTCATTCTAGGTGAAATTAGGGTTAAGGTCTTAAGGACTTTCCTGATTTTCCCTCTTCCATGGCTCTATTTTCTAGGTAGGGTTCAGAAATGAGACCTCCTAGTCCTTCATCACATCATTCCGAGGATTTTTTGTCTGTTCCTGACACTGGGTCCTGTTTTGATATCAAATCCTGCATCTCTGGCATCTCCTGGAACCTCTGCTGCAAATCCTAACAAAGTTAGGGTTTGAGGTTAGGGTCGACCTCGACCTCGACCTCTTCCTGCCAGGATTTCAAAATCTCATTTGCCGGTAATTTAGCTTTCGGGAAAGTTATTTCCCGCTTCCAGGTCGGCTGTTTCGGGCTCCGAAACGGTAAATCCTTTAATTGTATTTAATCAAGGTATATTTTCTAAAGGTGAGGACCTAATTGGGATTTAATTCTTCAAGGTGGCCCATCTAGAGGAGTGTGCCCTAGATCACTATAAAAGGAGGCCTTCCTCTCTCATTTTCATATCAAGTTTACATCACATCTCAAGCAATCAAGCTCTCAAGTTCTCAAGTGCAAGCAAGTCTTCAAGCATTCAAGTGTTCAAGTATTCATCCATCAAGGAGTTCCATTGTTAGCTATTGAAGGATTCAATCTCTTTGGAGCCCCCTTGAAGATTCATCCTTCTCCATTCATTCAAACCTTCTCATATGCAAAGATCAAATCAAGATTGGTGTTGAAGATCAAAATACCATTAATTGGAGACATCCTACATTCATTGAAGCATTCTTACTTGTGGATTTGAGGATTCGAATCCTTTACAAGAACTTCAACATAAGCGAGGTGATTTGTTTCAATTACTTTGTTTATGCACCATATATTTCAATTCAATTTCAAGGTTAATTCCTAAATTGGGGTTTGACCAAGGCAAACCCCCCATACAACCCAAAACCCCCATTTTCTTGCAGGTACAGGTGCGAAATCTCGGATCTGAGAGCGAATTCGGATACCCTTTTCGGCAATCTTTCAGGATCTGCGAACAGAATCGGAATCGGACTTCAAATAAATAATGTGGTCTTTGACCTTTTAAAAGGTCAAAGTCGACCTGTGTGAATTTGGAGAAAAGATTTCTGGGTTTTGTCCGCCTCGACATTTCCAGTCCAAAACAAGTGACAGAATCTTCAGAAAGTTCATACAAAAGCCAAAATTCAGCATTTTCCAGATCTGCCCTAATTCAAGGTTAGTATTTGCACTTCAATTATTTCAGATTTCAAGCTTAATCCAACTATAGGGAAGTATAGGGTTTCTCTCTCTCTTTCATATTCTTCATAGATTGATTCGATTGTGTATTAACCTCTTGGTTGATCAAATTGGATCTCTCCTTTGGGAATTTGGATTTAGGAGTGAATCTTACATTTTCCCTACACATTTAAATGAATAGAGGTGATTCCAAATTACATCTATTCACATATACTAACAATCATTCTTGTTCATGTACTATCTCTTCATTGACTTCCTCTTATGTAATGGGAATTTATGCCTCTCTTAGATCTTCACCTAATATTGTGTCAAGACACTCCCTTGCAGTAGGATCTCGTTCCTGATTTCCCTGCTAGGTAAATTTTTGAAAGGCATTGATACTTTGCCTATCTTGTACCAATAGAGTTATTTGATCTTCTTGTGACCATGCTCTTTTGTTGGTTTCAACCTCTTCTCTTGTGAAAGGATCAATTTCTTGCAAGCTTGAGGTCTTGATGGGTAATGATGATGCCACATCCGGCCTTTGCCTCTTCTACAGAGGCCTTTCACTAGGCACATTTGGCCTTTTCCTTTCTTGCACATCCTGGATGATGTTCTTCCCTTTTCCTTGTTCAATATTTTCTAATGGATTCTCTTTTATTTCAATTCTAACTCCTAATGATTGCCCAGGTCTATCATCCAGTGGCTCTTGATTTCCCATCAAATCATAAGTCAAGTGGACATTACTTGTCTTCAATTTGCTGACTTGATGCTTGACCCACCTTCTTGTGAATTTTATAACTAGTCTAAATATCAAATCAAGATCTATTATTTCATGCCTAGACCGATCAATTGGCTGAATAATCATTTTTCTTTCTTTCTCAGAGTCAGGCTAGATCATGTTTGCATCTTCTTTTACTTGATCTGGCACTTTGAGGATCCTACATAGTTTGATCATTTTGAGTAGAAACTTTCCTTCTTCATAATCTCATACTTATTCACAATATTCGCCCAAAAATTTTCAAGATGCATCTTGTGTTGGTACTTTTTACTAGCTACCACTCTGATCCTATTATAAGGATCATAATCCATCCTTGTTGTACAAAGCATGAGATGATAGAGCTTCAACTCCTTAGCTGACCTTTCAAGTGCTTGTAGACATGGACATACTTCATTAGAATCCCCCATGATGATTGAGAATTCAAGTCATTTCTTCTTCTTAATTTTATCATTTGTAGTCAACTATCTAATGACTTCTAGCAACACCATTTTATCAGTTGGATATCTTGGAAGTTTATGAGGCTCAAAAGAGAATACCTGAAGTCGGATATAAGAGAAAGTTAGGAATTGAATGAACTAGGATTCGTATTTTTTCTACCAACTTCATCGCTTTAAATGACAACTTTGTATGGAAGCCACCCTTTAGAGATCTAACAATGTTCATATCAAAGGCATCATTAACTCTCATGAAGTCGACCCTAGTGTAGAGGTGTAGCACAGAATAACATTTATACACTTTTAACTGATTTGGACCACAACCTATTGATCTCTTACACCTCAATCCTTCGTATTTGGTCATTTTGTCCAGCATATGTACTACATACAAGCTCATATAAAAGGTCCTTAATTGCTCTAGATTCCTAAATTGTTCATGCAAGTTGTTGATCATTACTGACCAATCCAAAGCCTTGAATCCATTTGTCACTTCCTCAATAAAGTACAACATTCAAGGCTAAAAAATGCAGGGCTGCAGGCATCCAAATATTCTACTCAACATCATCACTAGGTTGCTATATTCCCGTTTAAGATCCAACTAGACAAGTTGTTTGGGCAATTTGGAATGGTGAAGCTTGATTCTTAACAATGGTCACTTCATCACAATGGTCAACTCTAGAAGTGTAGACCTTGAGTGCCTTCTCTTTTGACTTGCACACCATTGAATGGTATGTTGGAATTCCAAAGGCTTCTACAATTGCTGGTAGAGAGAGATCTATCAACACTTTACTATTTGGAGCCTAAATCACCCTTTCTTCTAAATTGTAATGCCTTGCACATTCTACGATCAAATTAGGACATTGGATGGCAGGAAGGAAGCCAGCTACCACCAGAATTTCACTTTTGACTATTTGCTTGGTTAGGAATATTGGAGAATATTCTGTGGCCAATCATCCTTCTATTGAACTTGTCTATGTGGAGGCCTCCCAAATTTGTGTCGCCAACTTATTCTATTTCAACACCAACTTCAATTCCAAAAGGAATCAATTAAGCTCATTCTTGATCAAAGCTTGCCTAAACAACCTTGATCCTCTAGGTTTTGCCATCTTCTTTATACAAAATAAAACAAATAACATAAGAATCATGCATGGAACTTAAAATATAACATATAAAACTCCTCATTCCAGCCATGGAATAATTTCTAACTTGAAGAAGAAAACCTCTTGAAATTTGAGACTTGACTATAAAATTTCTTCTTGAACTCTCTAGTTCAACGTGGAAGATTGAAATGAAATCCCCATCTTATATAGAAAACTCACCACCAACTTGCCAAATTGGCAATGCATTAGATTTAGCAATTGCATTTAATATCTTCAACATGTCTTCCAATTTTGCTATTGAGGGAGAGAATCTTCCTTATTCTCTTACAAGTTGCCCCAAAATGTCTCACATTCATCGACACTTGTCACGCAATTTTTATTATTCTTCAAAGATTCCTTTTTTGGACTCTAAATTTATTATTACTCCTCTTTAATTGTGGGTGCATATTAGAAAGAGGGTGGAATTTAGGCAAGGTTTAATATTTCCAATGTTTTGTCATTTAAATATTGGTCGTCATTTAGACATATAAGAAGATTCCAATATTTAATTAAATTCCATCACTTTAATGTTTCTTGACTTTATGCATCCTTGACCTTGGATCTTCAATATTTAACCAATTTTATTCACCTCCTTTCATCCTTTCCATGGGTGCACTTTAGATACACGAGGAATTTGTACTTAGGAGAAATTTAACACTTCCATACATGTTATTTCCTAGGCACAAATGAGAAAAAGTGAGGGAATTTTTGAAGTTGAGGAAAATCCTTGAGGATATAAAATCCACTTGCATGGGTGCAATTTAGAGTAGGTGGTGGATTTTCATTTTGTAACATTTTCCTTGCCTATGGTGAAATAGTGCCCTTGAGTGCATTTTAGTCCTTGTGGAGGATTTTGAAGATTTTATGTTCCTTGACACCCATGGTTTAGCACTCTTGGGCACAAATTTGACTATGTGGAGGAATTTCAATTTTAGTGCATTTTCCTTGCCCCTCTAGAATTAGTGCTCTAGGACGCACTTAGGCCTTGGAGAGTGATTTTCAACTTTTTGAACACTCTCTATGATTGATGTATATCCATGCCTTAGAGTGCAAATTACCATGTGTGGAGGATTTTAGGAGTTGAGGAAAATTCCTTGGGTAGGGAGTATTAGCACTCATGAGCCCATTTTAGACAAAGTGAAGGATTTTTGTGCATTGAGGAAAATCCTTGGACCCTTGGAATTGGTGCTCAAGAGCGTACTTGAGGCTTGGTCAAGGGATTTTTTGCATACTTAGTTGTTTTCACATTTTAACCTCCCATTCGACTTGGGCGTAAACTCGAGGGTGTCATGAATTTTTTCAAAGACTTAGCCCTTTTTATTATTCCTCCATGTATTTTATAATCAGCACTTAGCCATTTATCAAATTTTCCATCAATTTCACTTTGGATGCATATTAGGCGTGTAGATGGAATTCTTGAATACTTAGCCAATTTCTAATGCCTTTCCACTTTTGGGCATTGATGATTAAGTTCTCTCCATACTAAGTGATTTTCATGCACTTTCCTCTTTTGGATGCTTTTTCAAGGATGTTCTTTAGACTTAACCATTTTTAATGCTTTTTCATGCCTTTCCATTCATGAATATTTCAAGGATGTTTCTAGGCTTATTGCATTTTGGACCAACTGCTTGACTTGTTCAATTTTCCAAATTTAGAACTAGATACCACTCTGCTCATTTCTCTATCAGTGCTCATCATACCTGCCAAAGATAGACTTACTGAAAATAGTAAGTTTGTTTTAAATGCAAAATTAGGGCAAATAAGGTCATAGTGAAACTTACTAAAAATAGACATTGCTAAAAATAGTAACTTGTTCCAATCTCAAAATAAGGCTATTCTAGGACATAGTGAAGCTTACTAAAAATAGAAATTTCATCACTCAAATTTCACTAGCTTCCTATTTGAAAGATCAATTTCTTTTTGTACTTGGCCAATTCAAATGTTTTCACAAGATTTCCACTTTCAGAACCAAGGGCAGACAATATTTTACTTCTATACTTAGCACAAATCACCCAAAACTTACTTGAAACATGAGGAACTTCAAGAGACTGACACCAAAACTACCAGGAACCAAAAGCTAAAAAGACCAAGTGGACCAAAAAGAAGGGGGTCCCCATTTGCAATGGTGCGATGTGTGAAAAGGTCACAACAAGTAGTTTATTGTTTAGAGCATCTAATGACGTTGATTTTTAGTTTTAGGCCCTCAAAGATGTTATTAAGGAGTTTGGGCCACAAAATGTGGTCCAAGTAGCGATAGATGTGACACATGCATGCAAAGCTGCGGGGAAATTATCGAGGCAGCTTACAGACATATTTGGTGGACTCCATGTTTGTATGTCATGAATAATCCACTCAAGGACATGGGGAAGATTAAGTGGATCAAAGAAGTGGCTAGTGATGCTAGAGATGTACAGATATTTATCTGCAGCCACCACACTTCACATCCACTCTTTAGGAGTGTGGAAAAGGGAATTTGCCATCCTCAAGGATTCACGAGATCCCAAAGAGTGAAGTGGCCCTAGTGCCACCTCAATAAACTAGCGCTCTGGTGAGCTAGGTGATCAATTAATTAGACCAAGGTTAAGAGTCTAGTGAATGTAAAGTAGAGTAAAGAAACATAAATAATCTTATGCTATGAACTGATTAAAGTATTTTGATTATTTGAAATGAAAGAACAACTACTGAATTGGTGAAATCTGCAAGCTCATTGTCTCAAATGCCTTTGCAAGTTTGGGGCCATAGTGTGGATTCTAAATGCCAACACGCAATACGTGCGTCCTATACAAACAAGGTGCAAAAGTTCAACTACAAAGGTATGAGACTACTAAATATGCTAGCAGAACTAAAACCGGAAAGTTGCTTATAAGAGAACAACTATTCTAAAGAGGAAGGAGAGAAATAATACCTCACGAAAAGAGGTATAAGAATCCCAAGATCGATGTGTTTCTTGCTCCTTTGAAATTTGCACACAAGTCAGAAAGAAAAATGTTGGGGTTGTTGATTGTTAGATAATAGCATCGATCTGATTGATGGAATGTATACTTTAAACATATATCTTTATATGTGTATACACACACACACACACACACACACACACACACACACACATGTGTGTGTGTGTATATAATTGTATTTAATATACATAACCATCTAAATGAATCAGTGCTGCTTAACTAATTAATCAGCAAACTAATTAATAGTTACATATATGTAGAGTTGTGACTCTATTGTAAGAGTCACACCTCTACGTATATATGACTACCTATTAGTGTATTTATAAAAGGATGCTTATTCTATGGTTGATATCAATTGCAGCGGCAATATCAAGCATTAGTAAGCATTCAGATTCTTTCTATATACGATCCTGTTCATTAACATGGTATCAGAGCCTTTATAGAAAAGAATTAAAGATAAAAAAAAACAGCGTAAAGGAAAGGCAGGTTGTGGGTTCCAAATTCATCTTCTCAGCGGGATGGCAGTTTCAAGTTTGGGATCCAGGAATCATTGACAGTGTAAGAATGCTTGTGGACAAGCATTTTCCAAGAGGGGGGGCTGTAATGTCCCCAAATTGAAACCTAAAAGATATACGATATATTAAATCTCAATTAAAGATTGAAATTTATTAAATGGAAACCAAATGAAGACCATGATCATCATAAGTAGCTGAATCTGTCACTAGCATATAATTCGAATGGAGGAGATCGGTTAAGGCACATATGATAAAAAGAAGCAAGTATGATGATGTAATCTAAGAAACACCGATCAATGATTATGAACAGAGATAATGGATGGAGATTTCCTTCATCAAAGGCTATGCAATATGCAACCTGAATATCATTGCAAACTGATCGTCTAGTCATTGATGCTAATGGCATGAAGGTTAAGGATGATCATTGGTTAAACATTGACGAGCACCACCAATTATAAAGCCCCTCATCCTGTAGATTCGGTTTGAGGAAGCATGATAGCCACTTACAAAAGGATCAATAACAACAGGGTAAAGACATGATTGGCATTGGTTATGATCAAGAATGGTAGTAGTATGGAGACCGGTAACATGGCGATGAATATTGGCAACCATATAAGGCAACTAATATATGTATCATTAAGACACCCTCTGAGATGATATCAATGATTAGATGGATGTAACGATAAGACCAATGGCAGGTATTAATGCAAGCAATCATCCGAGTGATAGTGTGTCTGTCTTCAAGAAACATCGTCTTGCATAACAAATGATATTCTTATGGTAAGTGATAACACAGGAGCAAAAGTCTATCTTGATTCCATTTACTGAGGGAAACAACGAAGGAGATAAAACATACCCACATTTAGCCAATCCTCATACTCATCACAATTGTTATTGCATTATTGTGTGCTTCCACACTTAGCCGATTCTCATAATCGGGCTTGTCTTAACAATACATAACAACATATTATTAATTACATTCATTGCAATAATCATCCTAATTTTTGCGAGGACCATTGGTGACTCTTCATTTATTATTATTATGTTGAGAGGTAACTCTTCCATCGCGCCTCTTCAATTGATCGATCATGTATATATGGGTGATTGTATCATTGCAGGAATCATGGAAGATCAGATTATTGAATTAAATATATATAATCCCTTATGAATTGCTCTGTAGAGAAAACTCGATTGCTGGTAGCAATTGAAAGGTGCAAGCAATTATAATCAATAACAGAGACAGCATCATCCAGAAGCACATACAAGTAATATCAGAGACGGCTTCATTACCAGTGCGTATAAGATAAAGAAGGATCAGACACCGCCTGTGTATCTATATCTCTGCCATTGAGATATTCTTCAGCCTGTATATGCAGCGTGGATAAACTGAGTATATCAGAGACATCCATTCAGGTTATAAAAGCATAATTTACATTGCAACATCAGAAACAGCATTCATGTTTATTGTATGCAACCTTCTTATTAACTTGGGAAGCATATGCATTTGGAATTATACATAAATTCCATTACATTCAGCATTTGCAGTTGGAATTACCAGTCATTTGCATTATAACTTGTGTATGCATTTGGAATCATCATTCAGTCTAAGCATTAATCATTTCATTGTATAAGTCTGAAGTTTGGAATTATAAATCAGAATTGTATAATTGTTCAAGTTAGAATTGTGGAAATCTCGTAGTGTCTCAAAACTGTAAAAAGGGGACATTACAGTTTTGAAGCCACTTCAACACCCAATTCAAATCAAATATCCATTGCAGATGGAAATCAGGAAGTGCAGATCGAATCCCTCCAAGAAAAGGCAGCTAATTGAGCCAGGACAATCATAATTATTGCACAGCAGACCAAGCCAAGTTCAAATAGGCATTGAGCCATTTTTGACAAATCAAGGTTGCTAAGTGTTGTGAGGTTTTCACACCATCGCCCCAAAATATTTGGGGACCCCCAATTTTTTTGAGCAAGCCTTGGCAATTTTTCCTAGATCCGAGAGTTTGGGTGCCTTGGCGAATTTTGGGTGATCTAGAGGTTTTGGAATGAGAATTTTACACCTCGGATGTTTTTGAAGTGCCTGGGGGGGTATTGCTTGTTTTCACCTTGTGCAAAACATTGATTTTCTTAAATAGTCGATTTTGTCTCCAAGCCAAATAAAATTTGATGAGAAAATTTTATTTTAATATCTGGCGGGATAAAATTGCAAATTTTGGCATTGATTAAATTTTGAAAATTGATGAAATTGAATAACTTGAGATTTTCAAAATTTAATTGTGAAATTGGATATTTTTTTGGAAAATCTTGTAAATTGTTGGTGGAGAAAAGTGGAAATTAAATAAAAATTTGATATTAAATTGCCAAATTTGAGTTTAATTGCCAAATAGAGATAATAAATTGCAAAAAAAAATAAATTAAATTGCCAAATGGAAATTAAATTGCAAAATGATTTTTTGGGTTGCAAAATAATAAAAAATTAATTTTTGTTGTCATGATTAAATGCATTTATTTGGCAATTTTAAAATAATTAAAATCATATTTTTGAGCTGAGTGTTTGTAATTTAGAAATTTAATTTGGGGCTCTTTTGTGTGTTAAATTCAATGTATTTTAAGGCCTAAGAGGTGTGAAATTCAAGGCAAGTTATTGGGTCCACAATGGGGAAGGTTTAAAGCTATATTAGAGGCCTAAATGACCTTTTTTCAAAATTTCAATTTTTGGGCCTTTGATAATTTCGGATTTGGCTAATTTAAATCCATAATTTTGCACAATTCAATGCAAGTGGCTTTCTTAATTTAAATCTGCCCTTTCCTTAAATTAATTTAATTTTTTGGGGCCATGGCTTGGTTAATTTCAATGTTTAGGGGCCCCATATGGATTATTTTTTTGAGTGGCCCAATTTTATTTTAAAAGGAAAATTAACATGCTATTGCACAGATTTTTGTTTTTGCAATGGGCTGGCCCAATTTTAAATTAAAATTGAATACCCAAGGCTATGTGATTTAATGCATTTAATTTGGGTTATATGTTTGGCAATTTAATTGATTTTATTTTCCCTCCAATGCAGGTCAGCCCTATTTGAAGAGGCAAAAAATTAGTATAAAGGGAGGGCTTGTCTCCTCATTTTCTCATTCATTTCTCACTTGTCTCTTGGCAGCCAAGGAGGAGCTCTTGGAGCAGCAAAAGAGTGAAATTTTGCAAAGAGTGCATTTTTGGTGTTGTCTTCTTCTTTGGAGGAGAATTTGTTGGTGTAGAGGAGGATCAATTTAACTTAATTTATCTCTTCAATTGCTATCTTTTCATTGGCGTTGATTGTTTGGGTGTCGGACATAAGTTTCATTTTGGGGGAGAAGGCTGGCTCATTAAGCAGATTTCTCGATTGTCTTGATTGGATTCTTTCCCAAAGGGAATTAATACCAAAATAGGAGACAAGGAAGATATGATGCCCAAAACCATCTTCTTCTCGAAATTGAAGCGAGTCCGAGACACTAACATCAGTACCATTGACATGATACAATTGAGAGATAGGTTGAGAGAGGCCAGTCCTCTATGGCAAAGAAGATCAGTTTAACTTATTCTCTTTAATTGTTATCTTTTTTTTGGTGTTGTTCGTTTGGGTGTCGGAGATAAGTTCCGTTGAGAGAGAGAGTTGGCTCTTTAAGCTGATTACTCGATCGTCGTGATTGGATTTTTCCCCTCTTCTTGCTTGCTATGAATCACTCCATAGCGGATGCTAGTACAAGCAAGAATCCAAAGGGACTAATACCAAAATAGCTGACGAGGAAGTTATGATGCCCAAGACCACTTTCTTCTCGAGACTAAAGCAAGTCCGAGACACTAACATCGGTACCATTGACATGATACAATTGAGGGATAGGTTGAAAGAGGCCAATCCTCTATGGCAGGAAGAATCAGTAAAGGTGGAATTGTATAAGGAGGAGTTCAGTATACCCCAGCAGTGGATTTGGTGCAGCTAGGCAGGGCTTGGCCCTTAGTGCAAGCTAGTTTGGTTACAATTGAGATAAGAAGACTATGAAGGCCATGAAGGTTAAAGAAGGCAAGAATAATGGAGGAAAGCGAGAAGATAGGTTGATGGGGTTAAGTTTAATTTCAATGTGGTGGCCAAGAGAAAGGCTCTCAAATTGCAAGAAGGTTCACATCCAGGCAAGCCACCTAAGCCAAGGCATGATTACCCCAAGTGTATGGAGACCTTAATCTTTCAAGGTCAAGACATCAAGTACAAGCAAGTTCAAGTGGTGATGAGAAAGTTTCCAAGGACAAGCTCAAGCATCCAAGGCCTCACTTCATCTCAAGGATTAAATAAATTTATAAGATAAGGTTGATGAGGTGGCAATTTCATGTGCATGCAATCAAATCATGCCAAGTGTCCTATGTTCTCATTGGTTGACAAATTATTGTAATTTTCTCATTGGCCCACAAAGTTGGTGCCCTCATGTAATTGGTTGAAAGATGGTAACCCTAATTAGGGTTTGTAAGGTTTAATCTTGGCCCTTGATTTTGCCCCTTAATCTTGGCCACTCGTTGTAATTTTGAGCCTCTATATAAGGCCATTTGTTCTCATTTGTAAAGAGAGTTATGTTGGAGAATTGTTGCCAAAATACTATCAAAATTGTTCTCTATTCATTGTTGTGGTTTGCATGGTGGATATACATGATCATTTTGGTGTATTGCATGTTTCTTCTCATCTCTCAAATTAAAATAGGATTTTATTTCATGTTGTTAGAATACAAGTAGATGGCTAGTTGTATGGTGATATTGGTAAATGTTTGATAGGGATCTATCTACTAGGCCACTAGCACCTTAGCGGCTTGTTGAGGAGCCTTGTGTGGTAATCTAGTCTTATTCCCCTTGAATCATTGCATCTATGGAGGTAGAGCCGCTGGCAAGCTTTCATTAGGTTGATCCCCGTCCATTTGCCAATCTTTCCATTCCTTAGGAGTAGTAGCAAAGCAAGAAGTGGTTTAGTAGTGAAAAGTTTGAGAAGTAAAGTTGAAAGTGGTAAATTGGAGAAAGTCATTGAGTATACATTGCAAAGCTAGATCTCATCATAGCGAGAATTTGACATGCTCAAGTGAACAACGTAAGCCCGCCGAAGTGATTACCAGCAAATCACATTTATATAACTAAGTTAGTATCCACAGGTGTAAGGAACCTTGGAGTATTCTTATATACTTTTCAAGAGAGGGTTGAGTGTTTGGTACGCCGTATCAAGTATTTCAATTGCTATATGTTATGTAGTGGTACAAAACTCACATCAACACTAAGAAGGCATCAAACTCCTACATGAGATCAATTTCAGACCTGGCGGACATCAAAAGTCAAAAACAATCATTGAACAAGCTCAGATTTCTCATAAGGGAGTTCAAGTTAATTCCAGATTTAGGTTGCAAACTCAGAATTTTGTCATACACAGCAAGGTGAATGTAATTTCTTATGGCAATTCATGGATGGTAAAGGGCTGTATATGCACATTTTTGACAAAGATTTTGAATGGAGGTTGTGGTTATCTAAGTTTGAAACATTCATTTACCTTGATGAAATCATATTTTTGAAATTACATAGGGGTATGATTTCTGAACTCATCACCATGATTTTTGAAATTAATCTCATGTGGAAGTTCTTAGTATGTTTTGAGATACGATGATCTGGTTAAGAATAGCGACCATATGGAGACAAAATGATAACAAAGGAATAATAAGCAATAACATCAATACCATCGATTAATTATTAACAAGATAATTAGTGACTTGACTTATGACTTATTAGTCAGCAGCCATAATAGAAGACTTGTAGGATAGTTATGAAGAAGGCTGCAATTGCTAATGAAGACAACATTGATGTCAAGTATTCGTTAATGTATGAAGTCAACATCTAATCAATAGTTCTCATAATGAGATGTGTTTTGTAAAGAAGAAAATTAACATAAGGATCAGAATGAAACTGATATGTTATGAAGAAGGACGATGAGTACGAGTATCGTATCAATGGGCTCACCTTACGAAAGGAAATACCTGAAAATATTTGAAAAGATAAGTATCTCATATATTATTAATCCATATGAATTTGCAGGTTGCAATTCATTAAAGAATAAATTTTGTATGCTTCTATCATTTTTATGTTCGGGATAGTTTAGCTTTATGAACTATTCGTAATCTATCTCTGACATCTTCAGAAAGGTCAAGAAGTTGGTGAAATTTAGCTTCTAAGGAAACAAATGATCCAGTCAAGTTGGACAAACTCAATCATATTGATTGAGAGGGAGCTCACTATTGAAGTGGGAACCCATGGATATAATTGTTGATGAGATGCACGTGGATAGAATCCCTGATTAAGGCATTCTGTACATCATGAGACTACAACTCATTGAGATAAACATCATACTAGAGGTCTTTATTATCTTCCCTCAAGTCCAAGAGGGAGTGTTAATGTTGTGGCCTTGGAAAAGATCAAAATGCATCTTATGCTAGCCGATGTATTCTTATGACTATTCAGATTATTCGTATTGGTTCTCTCAGGAAGGAAGGTATGAAGTGGCATCCTGTAGTGACACTGACTTGAATATATAAACAGGGTATGCCTTCGTGACAGAGGGAGAAGCTAAAAGAATCTGCATTAGTAGACATTCGAGGATCTTGATTCAGAGGGAGTAGACCATGTTTTGTTGGTTCTCTAGTAATCAAGAAATTGTAGCAGAGAATTATGATTATTACCATGTGAGAAGGCATATGTCAGAGGGAGAAGCTAGAAGATCAAATTAAGTTGGCACCCCAGGATCTTGGTCATACAAATTCAGAGGGATTGTACCATGTCAAAATGGTGTATACTTTGTAAGCTCAGAACTCACCAAGACTATGAGACAGTACAAACAAATGCAATTCAATGGAGAACCTACGGATGACATTCTTACCAAACCCTTTTCTAGAAAGAAGTTTGTGTACTTTCAGATAACCTTGGTATGTTGAGAAGTAAAGCCTTAGCTGAAAAGAAAGTTTCAGCTTCAGTGATCCATCATTTTGTATCTTAAGTGATTCTTGTCCTTAATAGACAAGTCTAAGGTGGAAGTCTTGGTTTCCACTCTTTGGGATGAGCCATGGTGGATCCACCCTCTGAGAAGAGTCAAGGTGGATGTCATATGTGTGACTTTATGGGCCCATTCATTTTGTGTTATATTATGAAAGGTGACGATCTTTCATATGTGTTGGGTTACTATTGCTAGGTGACAACTTAGACAATAGCTTAACCTAGTGTTAGGTATGACTATGTATTGTAGTCACTATTCCTGACATTGAATTTTTGGAGTTTTTAAATCCAGTTCCGAATTGGTCGGGGATTATAACAATATGTGAATCAAGATTAGACTACATTAAGTTGTTGTCCCGGAATGTGCCAGATATCTTGATTGTTATCGCTAAATCTAGTTCCGAATTGGTCGGGGATTGCGATAACTCTTCTATTAGGATGAGTACATTATAATAATGTCCCGAGCTTTGTCGGATATCCTGATATGAAGTTATGTTTTAGTTATCACTAAAATCCAATTCCGAATAAGTCGGGGATGATGATAACTAGTGCTTCAAGTTTTGATTCGGATTGCGTCGAATATCTTGACACTTATACTTATCACTAAATTCAGTCCCGAATTGAGTCGGGGATTGTGATAAATTTCTTCTATCAGGTTTAGTACATCATGATGATGTCCTGAGCTATGTCGGATATCTTGATATGAAGTTATGTGTTAGTTATCACTAAATCCAGCTCCAAATAAGTCGGGGATTGTGATAACACACTGATCAATCCTCTCTTGCTAAGAGGGAGTGTTAGAGAATAGCATCGATCTGATTTATGGAATGTATACTATAAACATATATCTATATATGTGTGTATATATATACACACACACATACATATATATATATATATATGTGTGTGTGTGTATAATTGTATTTAATATACATAACCATCTAAATGAATTAGTGCTGCTTAACTAATTAATCAGAAAACTAATTAATAGTTACATATATGTAGAGTTGTGACTCTATTGTAAGAGTCACACCTCTATGTATATATGACTACCTATTAGTGTATTTATAAAAGGATGCTTATTCTATGGTTGATGTCAATTACATCGGCAATATCAAGCATTAGTAAGCATTCGGATTCTTTCTATATATGATCCTATTCATTAACATGATTTAGATGCTTTTCGAAGTAAGACCCCCATTTTGGTGTTTCCACCTCCACAAATAGCCAAGATATGATAGTGTATAACTAATTAAATAATAAACAGTAATAACAAAATAGAGAAGGATAAGTGTTATGATATGCTAAATAGAAATGAACATGAACAAGGATGAGATTACTCCCTTTCAAAGCCACACAACCAAACCTTGATGCAATGAAGGTGAGAGTGAACTTGTGTGCCTGAAGGAGAGTGTCAATGTTGCAACACAAAAGATACAATAAGCTATAGAACTTCAACAATAGTGGATGGAGAACTCAAGAGAATGGCTGAAAATATTCAGAGAGTGTGTGAGACCAATTTGAATGACCAAGAGAGGGAAACCGAGGACAAAGATAGAGTCTAAACATGGTTGGTAGATTCTCAATGTCAATGGGTGGTGCAAGGAGGCATTACACTACGAGAAACAATAGGTGTAACATCTCAATGACCACTCAGAGTCCATAGATTCATTGGATGAGTGTGTACCATGCGGATGTATCAGCAATGCATCCATCTTGAGCCAAATAGGTCGTGTGGTCAAGAATCTGAACAAGGGAGATGACAAGGTAGATGGGGTGATATGGAAGCTTAGGTGGAATTTTAATTTTTCAGCAAAAGTGAAGGCCTTATGTGATGAAGAATTACGTAGGGTGTATCTTTTGACATTACATTTTTCCCCACTTTAGTGAGCATATCAGTATTGAAAATGTGAGCTAAAGTAGAGAAAAAAACTTCCTTGATATATGAAGGGGAAGTAGAGTCTTTCAACTGCGTAGAATTGCCCCTAGGGAAAAGACCTGAACCCTCACAGGATCACATTGTAGCATGTAAGTTGTAGAAAAACATGCTAGATGAAAAAGATGATGACGATTAGATACAAACCACAAGATATTGATCACTAATATTATACCATTATGAGTTGCAAATTGTGTTATACTAGATAGCTATACGATCGGGCAATTTTTTATTCTGTCTATACAAGTAGCAAAGGCTAGATAGTCACGTTGACACCTAGAAAAATAAATTTTCACTCTCTAGAATCACTGTACATATCCACATAATTTGCTCACTTCATCTCATTGTATCTCTCAAAACATCTCATCTTGTAAGGTAGGATATCATAGATTCATGATTGGCGGCAAGGTTTGAATTCAAATGAAATATCGACTACAGATCCTTATGTCTCATCAAAATCAATAAGGGACAAAAGAGATAGCAATGTTGATGTTATTTCGCTAAGACAGTCTATATCTTTTGAAAGTAGTATGCATTGATGGAACTTCACTGGTTGGTGGAATACAAAAAGAATATATCAAATGACCAAGTTGTATCGAAAAGCAAATCATCGAAGAGTTTGGAACTTAGTTTCACTGAAATACTAGTATCAATGTAATCTTGACGTCTAAACATGTTGGAAATATCATATCGAAAGTAATGATTATATCAAAACACAAGAGTTCAAAGAAGAAAACCCTGGTCTTCATCAATCAAGGACTCCAAGTGATTCAGGAATCGTCACTTCCGTAAAGTTACTTTTTGATAGAATAATGCATGAGTTTTATCGAAAGGAGAGGCTCATCAATAAGGATGGGAATATCTAATAGGACCCGAAATGTTATATCGAAGCCAAATTCACATTGAAATATAATATCGATGTGACATTTACAACAATTCCTTCGATAGAGAATATATTGACATAACGTCATACATATACCAAGGTATCAAAAGTTTGTTCAAAAAGGGATGTTATATCTAAAAGGAAATATCAAAGAAACTTGTCTATTATCTTGCCAAAAAGGGGCTATCGAGTGAACATGAGTTTCAATAGGCCATTCAGGAGGATCCAATGAAATGAAGGTTACATTGAAGTGAGAATGTTGATATGATTGTACATTCTTTCATAGAAAATAATGCTTATCAAAGAAACATAAAATATCTAAGGAAGTAAAAAGGTTAACACGAAGTTAGATGTTTCATCGATGAGAGGTCGTCGAAGGGACTTCCAAATGTTTGTCCCATGAGATTATTGATAAATTTTCTCGCCATGACATAGTTAGGGTTTCTACAATGAAAACATAAGAGTGCCAATAAAGGATAACAAATAAATATGGACTCAATTTTTTACTGATTCTTCAATTAGCCACAAGAAAAGTAAATAGGATAATATGTCGAAGTAACAAATGAAAGGCTTCATCGATACTGGAAGGAAGTAATAAATAGATATGGTGCAAAGGATAACACACATCGATGAGTGTCACATTGAGATGGAAATTTAAAAATGAGCATTTAATGATCGTTACAAATTACACGAATGAAGTTTTTGTATACTGGACTGTAATAATATGATCAATTGCCTTGCATTGTTAGCATCTAGAAGCAGAATTTTGTAGTGGTTGAGCAGAGATTCAAAGAGGGCTTGTAGAAAGCCATCCCTGAAATTGACTAAAACCAAGTCTCTGAACTTTCTTAATTTGTTTTTTAAACCAGATACTATGGAAGGATTTTCTTCTAAGAAGCCTACGACACGCAATCAAAAAGACCCACCACAGGTGGGAAGTAGTGAGGAAGTTAAACCCAAAAGGTATAAGGAGGGCATACCCCTAAATCAAGACCTATTGGATCATTTTCTTATGTTTGGTCTGAGGTCAAAACGAGTCAAACCTGAGGAAGATGGGTTAGAAGATAGATGTGAAGATTTGGGTGATATCTGGACAGAAACTAGGGGGTACGATTTGTTTATGTTTGATTATAAAAGAAGATGGGAGGTCGAACCTGTGAGCAACCCATGGAAGTATAACTTGGGAAAATTTAGTAACTAATGTCTTTGTAAACACAGATCTAATGCATGAAATTGTTGAGAATTATGACCCTGACAAAAACAGTTATGATTTCCAAAAAACTTCTTTGATGCGAGTAACAAAAGGATATATTGAATGGGTGTTTGATTTGGGATGGGACTGTGGACACCATATTGATGTGCATAAGTTGAAAAAGGAATATTTCAGCCTTGAAAGCACATATAAAAGATGGAGATTGCCTGCCCAAAAGATGACAAAGCCCCCCGCATGTTTGAAGACAAGAACAAACCCCTATATGATGTTAATCTGTTCAATCATTATATAAAATACACATACTGCTCAGAGGGTCAGGTACTTGGAATTGAGGCTCCTCCCCTTATGAATATCCCTGCAATGGTTATGGTCGTGGGCATCCAGTCTCAAGATGCCCACCCATTTGATTATGCCACATATTTGTCTGAGCAGCTTAATCATGTATCAGAGAAGATGAAAACTGATCCCAATCACATATATTTCAAACATTATTCATTTCTGATGCATATGTTCTTCTATGCTGGGCAAGAAATTGGATTGTGGACTGATGAACTACAAATCAGGGAGTATGACAAACAGGGCTTCAGGAAGCCGGTACAACTATGGTTGTCTATTTGGGACTATAGATTTGCATTTTCTCAATATCTATGTTTTGAGGAGCATTTTGTCAAACCACTATGCAAGATTTTAGGGCATCCTTATGATCATATGTTGACTCCAGAGATAAAGAAGTTCCTAAGGCCAGAAGATTTCAGAGAGGAGAGTATAATTGATCATAACTGGGGAGATTGGTATGCACTTAAGGATTATACCAAGATAAGGATATATGGATTTGAAGATGTTCCACATGATCTTCCTATAACTGTACCAAATAGGGTTGCATACCTTGAGATTATTAGACAGTTGGCTGCATCAAGTACAATGCACTTTAGCTCTCATGGTAAACAATCTATTATGCCTGGGTCTTTGTGTTTTGGTGACTTCATGGTATGGAGTACTAAGAGTTATGAGCTAATTAATACAAAGATGGACTACTATAATCTGTCAGAAGGTGATCTTAGGAGGAACTTTGATCCAGAAGGATACATAAACCAGACAAAGATTTCTCAGAAGTTGCGCTCTTACGAACATGTGCTATTGTTGATTGATGATTTGATAAGAAACATGGAGGAAGAAGAAACCGCAAAGAAAATGGATGCTTTTGACACGGTTGTCAAGGCTTATGAATGGAAAAGGGGTCACAATAAGATTAAACTTAAAAAGTGTTGGAAGACATAGAGGATCCTGTTGCCAAAGAAGAAAAATTGTTAGCACTCCAAGAGGAAATTGTTGATGGAGTTCCTTTGTATGTGTTTAGAGGAGAAAGGCAAAGGAGTATCAAAGCTATAACATCTATTGCACACTTATCACCATAATCCACAGGAGAGTGTGGATATGATGATGAACCAATAAGAGAAGAAATACCCACTAGGTTTAATCAGATGCCAGGCCTGGAGCCTGATGACATTCACCTAAGTAATGAAATTGTGCTAGAGCCTCTAGAAACAGAGGAAGTTGAATATGTGAGAGTTCTTTCACATGAAGATTTTGTGTCTGAACAAGGTTTCATTCATACTACTGAGTTTAAAACATTCCTGTACCAATACAAGGGCAGATTGCTAAGGCAAAAATTGAATAATGGCACTCCAGCGAACGAGGAAGACTTGTTGAGGGAGCTACAGATAGAAGTGGAATCCAAGATGAACACAATGAGCCCCCATAAAGAGAGACAACTATTGCAAGACACAAAAATTATTATCTATTCGGGATGGGATATGAGGTCTGCCATTGTCTTTGATAGCTTTGTTTGACAACAAGATCAAACAAGGAAAATACTAGCAAATGAAGTGGACAAAATATACACTGTCTCTGGGTATGATCCTGAACAGACGACTTTGTTATAATGGGCATTGTACTGAGGGGACAAAAGGCCTATCCTTGTGGACACTGATGAAGCTTTTGGTCATCTTATGATTGAAAAGGTTGGGGAGACCAATCCCAGGATCACTGCCAAATTAGAACTCATCAAATAGAAGTGTATGACATATAATCCTTTGTTTCCAAATAGCAACGAAGTAACTTGGGTCCTTCAGAAGGAAACAACATTAAAAGACAAGCACAGAGGAACATAAACAAACACACTCTAATCTATAGATGAAGAAGCGGGAACCGTCTCAGAGATCCTCCACCAACAGGTCCTCGTCCTCCCAATCTTGATCGTATGGGGAGGAAGGCCGAGATTGAAGAGGAACTATCACTAAGGTAAACCCGGGTGCCTCGCCAACTACTAGAACTGGGGATGAAGCTTCCTTGAGGTTCTCATCCAAGAGCTCTGCTAAAGAAAGTGTGAGTGATCGTATAAAGATCGCCGTCAACACCAGAATATCCTCAAGTGAATCGAACATGCACACCTTGTAAGATGCAAGTGATTCAACCCAAGGAAAGACCGAAGGAGCCAGATTATTGACCTCTATGATAGGGGGGGTGACAAATTCAGGAGAAAACAGAGCCTTCACCACAACAAGTAGAGAAATAGATGAAGGATCCACTGGAGTAGACCTCCGACGATGGAACTTGGGCACATGGCTTACTTGAACTTTCTCTTAAAGGATGATTTGCAAAGACTGCATCAGGTCCCACAAGGATTGTCAAGGTGGTAGACCCCAAAGTGGGAAGGGACAGTCTATTGTGAGTTCTGATGGTAGCACGCGTCATATCTTATGCGATGGAGCCCATTATTGAATAAAATTTAAACAAAAAAAAGTGTGAAATTTTGAGGCAGAACTTGAGGGTTGTTACAAGTTTAGACTACTTTAGTTGTTTCTGTGAAGATAACTAAACAATGAACTTACTATTATATGCATTACTGGCTTAAAGAGAATTCCATCAGTTTTCTACCACAACCTCTCAAATCTCAGTTTTTAATCCAAATATGGTTCTAGTTAGATAGTTTTTCTGTTTCTACCGTACTTTTTTATGACCAATCTTTTCATCTATCAACTTCAGTTTTCTGTTTTATGCAGTCACCTATATGCAGTGTGGGCTAATAAATTTTGTGGTACATCCCTTAATCCGTAGTCAGGATCTCTGGTAGTATAGTCTTTATTTACTCAGTTTCCTATATTTCCACATTGGGTGTTGGCGGTTCTCCTAATTTATATAAATACATAGATTGATTGAAAGAGAAAATGCAAAGGGCTTACAATGTTGTGCTTCAATCATTCATTAAAACATTGGCTAGGAAAGAATTGTCTTTTGTTTGACAGTTTCTGGCAGAATTGCCTTTTCTTGCTTCCATATATTCCTACATATGTATTTTGGTTATTATTTATATAAAATTATCATGAGATGAAAGTTAAAGAAGAAAATTTCTAGCTTTTAGAGTGTCATGTAATTAAATATTTATCAATATTCCGGACTTTTTGCAGGACGTTATTGAATTTTTTGTCCAGCACATGGTCAATGATAGTGTGGGTGTTATTTGTAATGCACATGTTGTTAGGGCAGATCTAAGTGATTCTGGTGCACTTGACGAAGACTGTCTTAAACTTGCAAAGTTGGCAGCCGAGGCTGTAGACTTTCCCAAAACAGGGAAGGTACGAGTGATGCCACATCATCTGAGACCCAAGCAATATCCAGATTTTATGGACAAAGAGGATTCAGTCTCTTATAGGTCAGAGAAGATTTTAGGTACACTGTATCGTAAAGTGCTGGATATGTTTGGAGAAGAGTTTGATGAACAAAAATGTTGCCTTAACCTCACAAATTCATCTGAAACATTGCCTTATGACAATGATTTAGAAGTCAGTGGATTTGAAGAATATGTTGAAGAAGCTTGGCAATACAAATGTTCTTATGACAGACAATTTCAGGCTTTGTTAGGCCAGTTCAATGTTAGAAAAGAAGGGGAGATGGTCACTGGAAAGATTTCCTCCCTCTCCAAGTACAACAGCAGACAACAGGATGAAATCAAGAAGAGGTTGCAGCATGCATACAAAGCTCTGCGAAAAGAGTTTCGGTTGATTTTTGAAGGAACAAAAAATTGCCAGAGTCTGGAGCCTTGTGAGCAGTTTAAATACAAAGCCAAAGCTTCTGCATGGTACCATGTAACATATCATTCAACATGGGTGCAGAAGAGCTCAGAACACCTGACAGAACCAGGTTATTCTCCCAGTACCCCACTTCTGAGTTTTGCTTGGATTACTATTGATTACTTAGCTCAAATAAAGTTGCAGAAGCTCTGGCCCAATGTGGATTACAGTTCAGCTATCAGATCAATTTTACCACCTTTCAGGTTGGTAACCCATAAGTAGAAAAAAACACTTTTAGACCTACCCATTGGGGATACCAAGCATATTGGTTTGAAGTAGGAAGGCCAATATGTTGCCAGTGAAAAAAAACAGGGGAGAAGTTTTCAAGCATATAGCCATTGGGCACTAGGGCTGTTCTGACTTACATAGGTGAAGAATCTGTTACCAATCTTTTGTGAAATATGTTCTAATGGCTCCTTTTGTTGCTGTTGTCATTTGATGTATTTATGAGTCCTATTAAGCTATTCCTAGTTCTACATACAAACTGCCATAACAAGCTTTTTTTAAAGTTATATTGCTGCCAGCTTTGTTGGAAAAATAGTCAGAAAAATTCTCCCAAAACAGACATTGGGCAGTAAGGCCTCTCTGCCATTATATAAGTCCGCACTCTTCTGTACCTTCTAGGCAGGAGATGTTTTAAGCCATAGTTGTACGGGTACTCGTACCTATATCCCGGGGACGCGTACTGGGTACTGGTACATGTACCCAAGTACCCGATACTCAGTGAAAAACATCATGGCTAAGGACCTTGATTAATATTTCTGATTTTCTGTTCAGTTTTTTTGTTTGCAAATCAGCTTGCTGTTTATCAAGCTTAATTCAATATGTAATCAGTTTGAAACTTGGATACAATATTGATTAACAGTAAACTATTTCATTGTTAGAGTCAGAAGTCTATCATTTGCAATATGTCATTGTTATATGATTTATGATCTTCTTGTTCATGTTTAAAGTTTGCCTTGTGTGTTAGACATCTAAACATTTAGCATATATTATTATTACTAACATATAGCAAATCTGAAACTGAAAGCAATATATTACATGTGCAAACTTTATCACTGTTCTTGTTTTGAAAACTCATTGTCATGACTCATATATTCAGATTTTCTATAAAATATTAAATTATATTAAAAAAAATTGATGTTCTTGAAGCAAGTCCTGATCTTCTTGTCAAATTGCACAAAAATGTTAAACTTTTGCGAGAAGGTTTGTTACAAATACCAGGTCTTAAAGTTTCAAGTGACCTGTTTTCACCCTTGGTCTTTCTTCAACTGGAGCAACCATTTGGTTCCTTCAAGAA
Organism: Chamaecyparis obtusa; assembly: GCA_027943335.1. NCBI lineage: Eukaryota > Viridiplantae > Streptophyta > Pinopsida > Cupressales > Cupressaceae > Chamaecyparis > Chamaecyparis obtusa. Next base: position 630,253 of record BSBK01009475.1, read on the forward strand.
TGATTTGTTTGTGCTTCAAGAAACTGCTGACCGAATGTTGGGGATGAGTCAATATTGTTGGTTGTACCTAGAAGATCTTTGCAAGACAATTGTAAATTACCAGCTGGAATTCCTTTAGCTATTTCTGTAGCTCCATGTTACTCAGGGACATTGATAATTATACAAGTTGAAACTGAAAAGAGAGATCAAAAAAATCTATAAATTTGAAATTAGGGAATATGGGAAGGACTTTTTTTTTTATCCTCCTTGTCCTTTGAGGTATGAATGCAAATCAATCAGGGAGGGGCATTTACATTCATTTCTGAAGGGAGGGACAATACTGATATTCTAGAGACACATTTTGTTGTATAGGGGGAGAGCCTTTGAACTTTCTAATTTTTGTCAATGAAATGAAGGGGTTTTCTGAATCTGTGTTCATTTGTAATTTCTTTTGATTGACATTTTCTGTCTTGTAATTTTTCTTCGATGATTATGGATGTGTTCATTTTATGATCTTTGAGTCTTAGTTTGTTCATATATCACCTACAGAGATTGTTGCTTATTTCCTGATCATTCTTTGTAGGTTCTGAGAGAGTGATCTTTGAGTCATTTATTTGTTTCCCTTCATTTTTCCATTTAGTTCTCACACTTGTTTCATTGGTGATGGGCAAGTGTTAGTTTTTCTTTGCTACTTTTTGATTAAAAGCATATCCGTAAAAAGCTAAATCATATTATAAGATTGAGTTGTACTTCTAAATTCAGAGGAAAAATGCTAATTGAGTAGACAATTTCTCAAATTGTTAGTGACTTATTTGTCTTTTGTTATGGGTGTATTTAGTGGTTTTAGTTGAATTATTTCAAAAAGACACAATGTCTTCACTAACAAAAGACAACATTGAATGTTTCTCTTACTCATATTTCATAAAATTGTTTTCTTTTATTAAAGTTTTTGTACTCGTATGCAAATCTAATGTGAAGAAGATAAGAAGTTATTTTCTTAAGCTAAATTTTTTTTTGTCACCTTGTTAAATATTAAGCTAATGCTCCCTATTTTGAAAAATCTTCTGTGTTTCAATGTGTGATAGTGATTGGCAAGTGTGTTACTAGCACCTTCAAATTTTGGAGGAATTTGAAGTGGTTTTGAAGAAAATTTTACTATGACATCTTGGCACACCCCTATGAAAACATTTCTAAGTGACCTAGTTTGAAAACTAATGCTTTCATTTTTGTTTATTATCACAAAAAATACCTTTGGGATCATGTTCATTTCTTATAAATAAGCACGTTTGCAAAGCTACAACTCCCCTCAGTCAATTTTGATGAGGGTTTCATGTACTCGGTATGAGGGCTTCACAAAGTGTGCCCCTTTTCAGATTAATCAGAGTGGCTAACTTTGGTGGCCTGCATTTCGCTTTCAGTTAATTGTTATGTCATATTGATTGTTCTTCTATATTTAAAACATATCAAAGAGCCCCCTATCCTTTTTGAGACCCTAGTACCTCTATTTGCTATGTTTACCAAGCCCAATCCAAATGGAAATCATTCAGTTTTCAATGTGCACAATGACAAATTTCTCTTAGAGGCCAACTTTGGGTGTTAGTATTTTGATGCCTGATGATTATCAAGACAAATGAGTTGATTCTGTGTACCCCTCGCATGTAAGCGTGCTATTGGGATCAATGCCACAGCCTGAGGACAAGATTTAGTATTTTTTAAAAGCCAGATCCAAATTCAGTTTATTGTGTTTTTGCATCTGCATTCTTAGAAAGTTTCAAGAGGCCAAGTTTGGTCCTTAATATCATGCACACATAATTGATTTTGGCAAACCCTTTTGCACACTTCCTTTTTCAAAGTAGTAAGTTGATGGGTTTCTGAGTTCCAACATATTCATTTGTAAAAATAACAAAGTACCCTGCTTTGACGGTAAGTTTCTTTCAACTCAATTTGTGCCATGACATGCCATTTGGGGGTTTGATGAACATGCTGTTTAGTTTTCATGGCTTCAAAAGGTCATTTGACAAGTTTTCAAAGCCAATTTCAAAGGCTATCTAGAATTTTCTGGGTCACATCACAGAGATATAAGAACTCATTTTAATAGCCACCAATTGAGTATTTTTTGCTTCAGGTACACACAAAGACATTTTCAAATTAATTGAAGTCCAAATTACATCATAACAAACTATTTTAGAGCTAGGCCCACTAGAGACTGGACAATCATTAGAGAGATTAGAGATCAAGATAAACAAGCATAAAATCAAATTTTATATAAATCGTTTTTAGTAATTTAAATAAAAACATTTACAAATACTTTCTCATTTAATATAAAAAATGAATATTTTTTAAATCATTTAATTTTAAATGATTTAAAAATTCTTACAAAATATATGCCTAAAAAAGCTGAACTACAAATTTATTTTAAATCATTTTTACAATGATTTAAAATATGCAAGGCTTTATAAAATGGAAAATAGTTAAATATGGCGGTGCCCATCAATTGAAGCAAAGGGAAATTAAAAAATTCAATAATAAATTTCCCTACCATCTGCAACTTCGCAAGGAACAATGGCATATTCCTTTGGCTGTTGCAAGAGTGCGAAATCAAATATTTAAAGATTTTAATATTCTTTCTTAATGGAAAGCAATGGGTCCCGACATGTCAATGCACATATTATAAAGTTTTAATAAATTAGCATAAGTTCTACTTGTTCTTTATATGCAACATCATCCCTATTTCTTGTTATCTTCATATTTCTGGGTTTGACTCCATTATTTTTGAATGGGTTTAGAAAATTTTCAACAACTTTGCTGCGTGTGCCAAATTTGGAGCTTTTGAATTGTGTATTCATCAAGGCATGAAGGATTTTATTAAAATATTACAGTTGTAGGTGCCTTGGTAGAAGCGTATGCAAAACATGGAATGAAATGATTACGGTATGTGCATTAAATGGATTTGCAACATAACCTTCAAAATTTGTAAATTAATGGTGTGCTATGGAACACATTTCAATAAAGAACCGTGTGCACTGTTTGTTATTTGGTTGCACACATAGTTTTGTCTATTTTCAATAAAATGGGGGGCAACTTTTCTTTTGTTGGTTGGGCACTTCTTTTGCTGCTAGTGTCAAATCCATTTCAGAGATTGCATCTGCGAACGATGACTATGATGGAATTTGTGCAATGGTTTTGCTATTTCATCCATACTTTGAAAGGATGTTACATAGTTGTGACATGTACAAGATGCAGAGCATTCAATCTGTACTGGAGGTGTTAACTTCCTTATTTGCAAAATGTTTCAATTAATTTTTTAATCACCAAATACAACTATTGCATATGTAGCTACTTCGATTTGTACTTCAAACCGAGGATAGTCCTGGATTGTTGTTGTGGTGAACAGATAAAATGAGAAGCAATTGTCCCTTGGTGGTGCTAAAGCTTGTAGTTCCCATTGAAATAAAATGGGCAGACCATTCACCCTTTAATAAAAGCAATGTTGATTTGAAGATGTAGAGGTGATACCAGTTACAAATAGCTTGTCTCCGGTATGATGAATATGGACAAATAATGATTGTAGAATTGTTGGTTGATTAATGTGCATAGTACAACTGAGTTGCATCAACAATAATTAATTTTTGGTGGGAAAAGGGTAATTATGAAGGTTTGAGATTATAAATGTGATTTTTTAAAGTCATTTGGCACTGTTGCAAGGAGAAAAATTGGATTTTGTATTTGAGCTTAAGAAAGGTTTAATAATAATTTGTGAAGTGCGATTATGGAATCTCAATTAGTTGTTTGTAATACCGGTGTGGTCATATCAAGAATGTTGAAGAAGGCTAAATCTTGGATTAGATATTTGGGGAGAATTTCCTTGGTTTGACGACAAGGAATTTATCATGTTTTTGTTGAGTCAATTTTAGAATGGAAACCTAGTGTTGGACAAGTCCTATGAGGTAACAAAAGAGGCAATTTGTCGTAGTCATGGTTGGAGTTTTCCCAATTGATATGGTCTAACCATGCAGGAAGAGTCAACACAATGGAATCAACTAATTCAAAAACAACAATAGACAATCAAGATGCTATAACAAATCTTCGCATTACCATTGAATCAAGTATTTACATCATATTGGCCTACGACATATAGCCTACAAACTTTCAATATACATGCATGATTACAACATAATTCCAAACCTAAACCCTAGTGCTAACTTCTCAAAGATTATCTACCTTATCATTGCCTAAACAAAGATCATAAGCCTCAATATATAGAGCCTTCACAACACATATGTCTGCCTAATCAATTACATTTTCCAAGACAAGAAAACGTGATACAAAAATATAGGTCGGGGCCCAAATCATAACAATCTCAATGCCAAGATGTAGAAATGATGCACGATCCAAGAGAAACGTGGGCCAAAGATCTATGAACATCAGGATATGAGTCACCAAGCTTCGTTGATTAGTAAATTACTTCACAAGATTAGAAAACTCCATATGACTGTTAGACCATGAAGAACATACAAAACTGACCATGAATCTTTAACACCTCCACAATGAAGTATCAGGTTGAGGTGCAAACCTAGAAATAAGTAAAACATGATATCTAGAACCAGTCTTGACATTTGCAATAACCAATGATCCAACACAAAGGAACACCACTAAAAATCTAGGAAAATTGGAAAATAGGAACAAATTGAAGGGAAATATTTTTGGATGATGAAATAGTGTTGGACAAGTCCTATGAGGTAACAAAAGAGGCAATTTGTCGTAGTTGTGGGTACCCTTAAAATTTTTGAGTAATGAGACACATTAGCATGCATTTGTACTATTTTGCTTTCAGGATGCATGTGGGAACCGAGTGTTTTCCAGGTAGTTTCATAAAATTTAGTTGTCCATTGCCTTTTATATGTTTCAGTGGTTTATTCTAGAGTCCTTAGTCCGCATCTTGAGATGGGTTTTCATCAGTTTGGTTCTAGGAGGTCTCAAGATCAGAAAATTGCTAAGTATGAAGGTCACTGGGAAGGGGTACTTTGTCAGCTTGTAATTTGCACCCTGGAGATCCTAATCTCAATCTGTTTGTGTCCCTATGATCTATGCATAAAATACTTCAATGCTCCAGGATTTTGGGTCTTAACCAATCCATTTGTTAGCTTTTCCAGGCCCATTCTGTTTGCAAAAATTGAAAACTACCTAGTTGTTCTGAATTGCATGGATTTCATCCGATTGATAGAAACGTCAGAGAAAAATAGAATATAATAAACTGCATTAAGTAAAGTGGTTGGCGGATTGAAAAAGATGCTGGTCGCATGATCGCATGAATAAAATAGTGCTCATGCGATCATGCGACAAGAGCATTAGAGAGGGCCCCACACAAAAGATAAGCCAGGGAATATGCGTGGACAGTAAACAAAAAAGAGCTGGGCAAGTAGAGAGGTCGCATGATCGCATGAGTGAGAGAGAAGACATGCGATCATGCGACAAGTTAGAAATGGGAGGCTAGCACTTAATAAATGGAGGGGTCTGCTTATAAAATAATGGAGGAGGAAGCTGCCGGCATGTCAAGTGTGAAGGCCATTTGCAAATAAGTAGATGCTACGTGAGCGGCCAGTCACCAAAAGGCCAACGTAAAGAGCAAAATTTGAAGGGGCGTGCCCAAAATCAAACAGATAAGCGACATAGTGCACTCACTTGGTCATTCAAATGACCTCAGGATGAGCAAATTGTGGAAAGAGTGCTCTGTGTATGTATATAGCATTTAGCGCTAGTGGAGGTGTGTGGGAAGGAAGAAGCGTGGAAGAGAGAATCAGAGGACACAGGCAGTGCACAAGCTGGGAAGATATAGCTAATGCATTGGGGACTTTATCCCACATTGACTCTGTTTGGTACTTTCTAAACATTTAAATATGCAAACACTTTTATATAAAGTAAACAAGAAGCCCATGGGCTACTTGGCAGGCCTTGTGGCTGTGGGTTTAAATGTGCGGCGGGGCCCATGTTATTTTGGAACAGAGTGCTGAAGAGGCTTTAAAAACCTCAAAGTTATTTATCCCACATGCACGCCAAAAGGGGCGCTTGAGGTGAATATAAGCAATAAGGAAAACATAAGAGATAAGTGATGAGCCCGGAGGCTCTCTCCACGCGTGCATGTGCGACACCCGCCTCGATTTCCATGCCGACGGGCCCAAGAAAGAAATTTTGCAGACGGAGTGCGGTGATCGGATGGACACATGTCAAGAGGTCGCATGATCGCAAGGGCCAACTTCAGCCCTTGCGAACATGCGATAGGCTGACACGTGGCAGCTCGATGAGGTGGCAGATGAGTCAGTATTGAGGTGACACAGGTGGCGATGACTGGTCAGTGGATGACATGTGTCAAGTTGTCGCATGATCGCAAGGGCCAAATTCAGCCCTTGCGAACATGCGATAGGCTGACACGTGGCAGCCCAATGCGGTAGCGGCGGTGATTATGTAGTGGTCGCATGATCGCAAGGGCCAGCTTCAACCCATGCGATCATGCGACAAGGCGACACATGGCAATTTGTCGGGTATTCACGGAATAGAGCTGGCGGTTAGAGGATTGTTGCGCGATTCAGAGGTGGTGGTCTGTTGACTGCGTTCGCCAATTCGCCAAGTAGCTGGCAGTTAATCCAAATAACTTGGAGATCACGAGATTAGTAGTCGCGGATTCTCCAAATGAGGTGACAGTTTAGGCAAATATTTCACTAATCAGAGAATTAGCCATTTGCTAGTTCTCCAAGTGCTTGGCAGTTAACAAAGATTACTCAGAGAACTAGAGAATGGGCTTAGTCGCCCATTCTCCAAATAGTAACCCTGGTCAATAATTTATTCCGAGAATTGGAGAATGCCCATTTCGCCAGTTCTACAGTGTTAACCACAGTTAGTCAACATACTCAGAGACTTAGAGAGTGCATGTATTCGCTAGTTCTCTAGATGATGGAGTTAACCTGAGGTGAAGCCTGTGCACTCAATGAGATGGTGACATGTGGCAGATGCTGGTGCTTCTTGAGAAAAGTGCAGATTAATGTGAAAATATTTTTAAAATTGCAGATTTAGAAAATATTTCAAATTTTGATATAGTCTGAACTATATTCTTCAAATTCAAAATTTTAAGTGTCATAGCCTGTGCATGAAAAAGGGGCATGGAGATCTATTTTTTGTCTGAAATATGAAGTGTTATATATCACCGGAAAGGTGAGAGAACGAGGAATCCATTTCTGAGATCAGATTTGATGCAGGTCCTGTTGGTTTCCAGATATTTGTAGTTGAATGAAACATGGGTCAAGGGATTTTTATGAGATATTTGAGTTTGTTACATCTGGTGACTCATGGGTTAGTTTGAGGAGATGAAGATAGGTGTTCTCAGGAGAAAAGAGCAGATTGTTCATTCAGTTCAGAGGGATGATTCATTAGATGAAGAATCCGACAAGTGTCCTCTTTGGATTCCTTCTGGAGTTTCTTCCTTTGCCTTCTTATTCCCATTTCTGATATTTTTGTAAGGGTTCCAATCTTTTTGCATGGGCAGAGCTCTGCAAGTTTGAGTTCCAACTAATGCAAGTCCTGGTTAAGTGTTCTAGTTTTTTGAGTATTTTGGCATTTTGAATGTATTGAAGCAATGTTTATATAATAAAATACACCCGAAGTCTCTTTGCAAGGACTTGATGTCTCTGTATGTTTTCTGGAATTCTTATGAGCTAGATTTGTAAGGCATTTATGGTTTGTCGTCTATAAGGTAGACTGTGATATTATTCTTCAGTTTCCTTCAAGGAAGGAGTAAATCTTGTTGGATAGTTTCTGAGAATGTCAAGGATATATGGATTTGATGATCATGTGTTTGTAATGATAAAGGTAGTATGTAAGGCATGTTACTGGTTTCAGATGTGTTGAGTTGTAAATCTTTGTGAATGTCTTTTCAATTTGACTCTATACCCAATGGATTAGGCACTGATCTTTTTCCAGAATTGCATCCAAACCAATTCAAATCACTTTTCCCTTTCATGTTTAAGAGCAAAAATGTCTATAAGTTGCATTGAATAGTGCAAGTACTTTTAGCGATTCTTTGAAGAAATGAATCAGATAGGTTAACCTGCCTGAGTTTTAAGCTCGAAGAGAAGAAGGGTGAATACCCTTGTCACTTTTGCCATTTTTCTGCAATGATTGTTTGCTTTTGTTAACATCATGGATTGGCTTTCTAAGCTCTGCATCAGTTGCAGCAAGAGACATTAGCAAGTCATTGTGAGAACCCCTAATCCATTGGAAGGATTTCATTATGAAGTAGTGAGTCTGAAGATAGGTACACCCGCCTGGGTTTGTGGAGCCCGAAGTAGAAGAAGGACTTGGTCCTTATCAATTAGCCTTTTCTTTGTAAGAATCTCGAATTGGGAACCTGAGAGTCAAGCTTAATAGCGATATTGGCGATTCTACATGAAAAAGAGCTAACAGTAGTCATGGTTGGAGTTTTCCCAATTGATATGGTCTAACCATGCAGGAAGAGTCAACACAATGGAATCAACTAACTCAAAAACAACAATAGACAATCAAGATGCTATAACAAATCTTCGCATTACCATTGAATCAAGTATTTACATCATATTGGCCTACGACATATAGCCTACAAACTTTCAATATACATGCATGATTACAACATAATTCCAAACCTAAACCCTAGTGCTAACTTCTCAAAGATTAGCTACCTTATCATTGCCTAAACAAAGATCATAAGCCTCAATATATAGAGCCTTCACAACACATATGTCGGCCTAATCAATTACATTTTCCAAGACAAGAAAATGTGATACAAAAATATAGGTCGGGGCCCAAATCATAACAATCTCAATGCCAAGATGTAGAAATGATGCACGATCCAAGAGAAACGCGGGCCAAAGATCTATGAACATCAGGATATGAGTCACCAAGCTTTGTTGATTAGTAAATTACTTCACAAGATTAGAAAACTCCATATGACTGTTAGACCATGAAGAACATACAGAACTGACCATGAATGTTTAATACCTCCACAATGAAGTATCAGGTTGAGGTGCAAACCTAGGAATAAGTAAAACATGATAGTTAGAACCAGTCTTGACATTTGCAATAACCAATGATCCAACACAAAGGGACACCACTAAAAATCTAGGAAAATTGGAAAATAGGAACAAACTGAAGGGAAATATTTTTGGATGATGCAAGATTTCCAACGACCCAAGGATGCTCCTGCATTAGACACCTTTGGTGAGAAGAATATGTTCCTTAAGAGGAACTTATGAACATATTGCAAGATTTAGGACATAAATCCCATGATCATTACTAATCCAAATATCCTCCCCATCTACAAATTTCTTTCTCTGTAACTCTTCTCTATCTATTGTCGGATCCATCCTCTTACTCTATTTTATACCCTCTATTTTATGTCTCACATCAGCATTAGGTAGTTAAGTTTTCTTACCACAACCTCTCATTCTTCACACAGTTGATTTGTCTTTGGTACAAGATTTCATCTAATCCAAAGCCTTGTGATGCAATACTTTACCCTTCCTATTATCTGATACAAACCTATTCTCGGATCAAAGATCATCTGTTAGCTTACCCTCTACATTTTTATTCTCAAAATATTAACTCTTTGCAATAGCTCCTCTATCATATTGCCAAGATCTACCTAATAGAACATGAAAAGAACTCATAGACACCACATTACACAATACCTCATCTTTGTAAGGTCCAATGTTTAAGTTCATTAAACATTGTTCTTTTACCTCCACCATATGATCATCTTGAAACCAATTTATCCCATAAGGACAAGGATGTTTCATCCTCTCCAAGCCAATATTCTACATCATCTCTTCTGATACTAGGTTATTAGTACTACCACTATCCACAATAACCTTACAACATTTACCTCCCAATTTGTATATAGTCCAAAACAAATTCCTCCTTTGTATAGGTTTAACTTCCTTCTTACTCAACATGATTCTCCTAAGCATAAGAGATTCTCCCATCTTAGGTTCTACCATATTCTCCACAAGATCCCCAGTAGCCTTCTTCTCATGTGTCATGAGATTCTATTTACCCAAGATTTTACTAGATCCTTTATTGAAAAGATCTATGTCCTATGCCACCACATTTGAAAAAAGTTCATTTTAAATCCTTTCTACCACTTCTTCTCCTAAATGTCATCTAATCATGTTCCACCTAAATGGTTTGTTTCTCTTTTCCATTGCTACTTTCTTGCTTCTCCCTTCCCCTAGGGTTACTTGGTCTCCTCCTTAACTTATCTTTTGCCTTCAATGCATAATGATAAGCATCCTCCACTATTGAAATTTGTAACATACTCATCTCATCCTAAATATTAAACCTTAGTCCATTAACATCTAGCCACCTTCTCCTTAGGTATCTCTTGATGTCTAGATCTGATTGTCATCTTGTAGAATTCTTCAGTGTATTCCTTCACACTCATGTCCTACTTCAAATTTTGCAACTTCTTGAATAATTCTAATTCATAATCCTCAGGAATGAATTTGGCCTTCAATATAGCAACCATCACCCTCGATCTAATGATCTTTGTTTCACCATGTTCCTCTCTATCTTTCTGTAATTATTTCCACCATAAGGCAGCATGACCCTTCAACTTAGTCTGTGCTAACCAAACCTTTTGTGAATTTCTGATATATTCAAGCTCAAAGTAATCTTCTAATTCACCAATCCAATCTATCAAATCCTTGGGATGCAATGGACCAGAGAAATTAGAAACCTTCATTCTATGACTTTTACTTGTGGCATAGCCTTTAACAGTATTTCCTCATCTGCAAGGATCTCAACATCTATAGTCTCAAGATCTTTAGCAACTTCCTCATATTCATCCTCACTCTCAAGATTCCTCTGTAATCCATTCAACACATTAAAAATCTTAGTTTGTATCTCATTCTTAAAGTCCTCCATCATTTTCTCTAGCCTTCTAGGGTTCATTCTTATAGGTGGCATCTTTCCAATCCTCAGGTGCAATTACCTCAGCTTCGGCGATCTGTTTACAAGGTGTTAATTCCCTCTAACTCAACGCTTTATTGTATACACTTGTAGCCTACCTCCAACTCGATGATTTTTTCACTCTTGATATGCCTTCAACAAAGTTATCAACTAGAAACAATCTCCTGTGTGATCCCCTTTTTCAAGTACTTCTACCAACACTTTGCCACCCCTCAACCAACACTTCTAGGGTTTCACAAGCTTAGGAACTCGTATCTGCTAGCACAAGAACATCAACCTTCCTCTGATACCATCTGATGCAGTCATGGCTAGAGTTTCCCCAATGGAGATGGTCCAACCATGTAGCAAGAATCAACATAATGGAAAAATGTAACTCAGAAATAATAATACACAGTCAAGATTCTATAACAGATCTTTGCATTAACACTCAATCAAGTATTTACATCATATTTGTTAGAGTAATTATAAGTTCACACTTATTAATTAGATCACTTTTTTATTTAATTAATTAAGTTGTCTATTACTCTAGTTTACTTAAGCTGTCTCTTAGGTGCATATAATTAATATTTTATATTAATTATCATGCGCAACCTAGCTTTTTACCTTTTTAAGGGTTTCGTTCACCTTATAGGTTGAACTCTTGTAATTATGTTATTACTTAATATTGGAATACAATTTCTCTCACTCCGCTGAGATTTTCCAATCTTTTGCTTTTTGTGTCTTTTGCTTCCTTCCAGCAATAGGTCATTTGCATGCAGGTGTTCTTGGCGAACTGTGAAGTTGGATTTCTCAACTTCTACATGGTATCAAAGCTTCCCTATTGTTGCCTGGTCTGGAGGTCTTGAAGTCATGATTCAAAGACAAAGAAGGTATCAAAGCTTCCCTGTTGCTGCCTGGTCTTGAGGTCTTGAAGTCATGATTCAAAGACAGAAAACACAACTTCTCTGGTTTTTTTTCTTCAATCTGGAGGAAGCATTTTTTTCTAGAGAATTTTGAGTGAAAACAGATGCCGCCATTGCGCTCAGAGGGCCTGGGAGATCAAATTTTCATATAAAATTTATGTTTTTTGGCCACAGTGACCTCTAGGAAACTTTTTTTCCCTCCTAGGCCATACGATACGCAAATCAAAATTTTTTTTTTCAAAAAACATGCCCATTTAGGGCTCTCTAAAGTGTTGTCGGCCACACCGCCAGCGCGCCACCAACGTGTCACCATGGCCCGGCCCGCGCTCGGCTCCCCACTCACGCTTCACCTTTCAGCCACCATGTCGCCGCTTGGCCCCGCCGCCACTGCCACGCCGCCCGGCCGCCACCCAGCCGCCACCTCCGCCAGAGCCACCGCCCACTGGCCACCATTCCCCGCTGCCACCAGCTGATGTCATTCGGATGTCTGGTGACAGCCAGATGGCCGTCAAATTATTTCTGATCTCTGACTTTTTCTAGAGAGTGTAATTTTTATACCTCCCGTCAGTCTTTTGGCTGTAACTTTTGCATACGATATCATTTTTTAGAAAACAAAATATCGCCGGAAAGCTCTTTCCAAGCCAGAGAAAATGGTGCTGGTTTCATTTTTTGATTTTTCCATTTGATTAGTTTTTTTTGGTGTTAGAGTGGAGCCATCTGAAAATCAGGTTTTTTCCTTATTTTTTTTGTGCTTACATACTTATATGAAGTGTACAGGAGATAGTATAATATTTTGTGGGCGGGGTGCAAATTCTCTTTCTGTCATTTATTTCAAAGATACCCTTCTACTTATGTCTACCTTCTCTCAATGGTAGACTCTTCTGTCGCTTGCCTTACACCTCACAACTACCACACTTGGAAAGGGTAGATGACCAGATTGCTTATGGAAAAAGGGTTATGGTCATGCCTTGATGAGGCTCCACCAGTTCTACAGAGGCCTTATGAGGCTCTTATGCAGAGAAATATGATGGATGAGGCAATGGGCCTCATTGTACTGAATATTTTAGATGGGTTATTGTTCCACCTCAATGGTTTGACCACACCTAGGGCTATGTGGAACAAGTTTTCCACCTTGTTTGGCACTATGAATCAGTTTAGGGTTCTACAAATAGATGTAGAGTTCACCTCCTTGGTACCTGAATCATTCACCAGCATTGAGGACTTCTTGATGAAGTTCAAGTCTCTTCGATCTATTTTACAGGTTTTTGGAAAGACGAAGTCAGATTATGAGTGTATCTTTCTGATACTCTCAAAGCTTCACGATCCTTATCAGATTTTCACTTCTACCTTCTACTCCACTATGGATGCACTGGGTACATGACATGTTATGCCCTCTTTTGAGACTTTCTGTGAAAATTTGACTCATGAGCAGTCCAAGCTCACTCAGATGGATTCACTTACAAGTTCACAATCACATGCATTGCCTGCCAAGACACCTCAGGGTGCACAAAAGCAGAAGCTGAAGCAGATATCAGATTCCTCTTCTTAGCACTCTACTGGCCCACCATCTTCTTTTAAGAAGGAGAAACAGAAGACTGAGAGTCCTACATGTTCCTATTGTCAGAAGGGACCTCATGATGAGTCACATTGTTTTCAGAAGATATTTGATGGCTATGAGAAACAAATTGCAGATTTGCAAGCTCTTCTTCAGAAGAGCATTGTTTCCTCTCCATCCTCTTCTACCTCACAGGGGTCTACTTTTCAGTCTTCTTCCACATCTTCCACATTTGGACAGGATTTTGGTTAGGGTCATGCATTACAGGCATCCATTGCATCCCCTTCACAGGTCCCTTGGATACTGGATTCAGGTGCTTCTCACCATATGACATCTTCTCAAGGGGTTTTCTCTACTGTTGAGTTTTCTCCCATTCCTCATATTCTCATGGGGATAAAATTATCCTAACAGTCTATGGGAAAGGTTCAGTAGGCATTCAGGATGACACATTCAATGATGTATTGTATGTTCCATCTCTGCCTATAAACCTTCTCTTCATTTATCAGATTACACACAATGGATCAGGGAAGACAGTTGAGTTCACTATAGATTCAGTCTTCATTCAGGATACTACAACGGGAGGCATTGTTGCTAAAGGGACAATTGATCATTCCACCCATCTCTACACCTTCTCACACTTTGGTCCACCATCTCCATTGTCGGAGCACAACTCTTCTCTTTCGCGAGAGCATCATGTGGTGCAGTCAGGTCGCTTGAACCTTTGTATTGTTCCTGAGATCACTGCTATGACTTCCACACCACATCCTGTTGAGGTCTTTTCTCTTCAGCATGATTCTTCTTCAGCACTGCCTAACCCTCCAGCTCCATTCATCGAGCCTCCAAGTGCACTTGTTGAGGATTCTACAGAGGACATTCATCTCCTCTTTCATGACAGTGTTAGCACACCTGTCACACCACCTACATTGGGGATTCCCTTCCAAGATCCTCGTGTTTTCTCCTTTGAGCATTAGTTAGGCCTTCTAGTTTCAGCTCTCATTCAGGGGTTTCCTTGTTTCGTGCCTTTTTTTCTTTTGCACTGGAGTTCCATTGGTTCGATCATTTCCACAAGGGTTCCATCATTCTGGGGGGGCTTTGGTGTCTCTTCCCTCTCTCATGGGGGGGCTGGTTGTACTTATGGTTTTGAGAGAGTCTCTTGAGCCATTTCTTTTTCTACTTTTTTCTATCTCTTTTTGGAGAGGGGTTTTTCCCACTGGGTTTTCTCCTTTGTCTCCGGTTTACAGAGATTTCCTTGTATTGGATTCCTGATCAAGCCTTGTTGCTGGGACCCATCTTTTTTCCTGCTTTCATAGCTATGCTAGGTTAGCTTACCTCTTGAGCTTCGCTTAAGGGGGGTGTTAGAGTAATTATATGTTCACACTTATTAATTAGATCACTTTTTGATTTAATTAATTAAGTTGTCTATTACTCTAGTTTACTTAAGCTATCTCTTAGGTGCATATAATTAATATTTTATATTAATTATTATGCGCAACCTAGCTTTTTACCTTTTTTAGGGTTTCGTTCACCTTATAGGTTGAACTCTTGTAATTATGTTATTACTTAATATTGGAATACAATTTCTCTCACTCCGCTGAGATTTTTCAATCTTTTTCTTTTTGTGTCTTTTGCTTCCTTCCAGCAACAGGTCATTTGCATGCAAGTGTTCTTGGTGAATTGTGAAGTTGGATTTCTCAACTTCTACAATATTGTCCTGTGACATATAGCCTACAAGCTTTTGGCATACATGATTGATTACAAGAGAATTCCAAATCTTAACCATAATGCTAACTTTCCAAATATTATCTACCTTAGCACTACCTAAACAAAGATCATAAGCCTCAATATATAGAGGCTTTACAACATATATGTCAGCCCGATCAATTTCATTTTCCTTGAGACAAGAAAATGTAATACAAAAATATAGCTTAGGACCCAAATCATAAGGATCTCAATGCCAAGATGTAGAAATAATGTGCAATCCAAGAGAAATGTTGACCAAAGATCCACAAACATCAGGATATGAGTCACCAAGCTTCGTCGATCAGGAAATTACTTCGCAAGATCATAAAACTCCATCAGACCGTTAGACCATGAAGAACATACATACTTACCATGAATCTTTAGTACCTCCACAATAAAGTATCAGATTGATGTGTGAACCTAGAAATAAGTAAAACATGATATCCAGAACCAATCTTGACATTCGCAAAATAGCCAATGATTCAATGCAAAGGAAGCCACTTAAAAATTCAGAAAAATGGAAAATAGGAACAAACTGAAAGGACATATTTTTGGGTAATGCAAGATTTCCAACAACCCAAGAATGCTCCTACATCACAATTGAAGACATCACGAGATTGTCTAGTGTTGATGACTTACCAAGAAAGAAGAAAATTAGTTACAAAGAGGTAAATGAATTAACTAGCATTGACTATGATTAGCGTGCATTCCTGATAAATACCGTTGGTGATTCAGTAGTGAAGTTTTCTTCTCCATGGTTTTTCCTAGTTTGGGTTTCCACATGATTTTTGGTGTTCATTGTGTTGATGGTTTTGTGCTTTCATGGTTATATCTGTTTTAAGTTTCAATATGTTTTAAGTGCTTACCAGTAGAATACAACATATCTATATCTGTTTTGAATGGTTAATGAGTTTACCGATCTAGTAAAAGTTTTAGAATTTATTTATGAATAACTGATTCACCCCCCCCCCCCCCCCCCCAGTTATTCGGCATGTTCAATTTACATAGAACTAAAAAATAAACATAATAGGAGGTGTCATTATAAAAAAAAGGGCAACTAATTGATTGGGGTCCTATTCTTTTTTTTTTTAATACATATGTCATAAATCATGTTTTATTTTCTCATATAGTGTTGTGGATCAACTTTATTACCTATTTTATTGTCATATATTTTCTTGCAAATAAATTATATATTCTCTACTCAAACTACATATTTTTCTACAAACTTAGCCATAAATCCATTTATTCAATTTCTTTCTTCTTCTTCTTCTTCCCATTTTTTCTTTGCTTTTTTGAATAGAATTTGTACAAAATTTGAAACAAAATTAGTGGAAAGGTTCACTTGGCCTACATTGAGCTCTAATATAGTTGAGTGTTCTCTTGGAGTAATATGAGTCTATATCTATGCTTTGACCTTATCTTGACTCTTATTTTTATTTAGAATATCTCTATTATGTGTATTTGAATGGATTGTTATAACATGGTCCATTATTACCACCATTATTATGACAAGGATCACAAGTTTAACTTGAGAAAAGTAAAAAAACCTTTGAATTCCAAAGACATCCAAGAATGTATAATAAGACCATGGTTTGGTTTAGATCCCATAGACATACAACATCCACGTCTCATTATTGTTTAAGCAAGTGGAATATCATTATGATATTGCACTCACTTTTCAATCATATCCCTCCATGAATCACATCATAGATATTGGGAAATTTTTTTGAAGCTTGAGAACGTTGAAACACATTCATAATTGTTATCATTACAATAGTCATTGACCTCCTTGCAAAGATTATCAAAGTTCCTACTTCTCATAATTGTGCTAAATTAGGCATTTTATTATGGCTACTTCTCCATGGTCCATATAGGAGCCAAGACTTTTGATGAGACAATTTATTGTCTCTATTTTTTTATAATCTTCATACTTTGTTGAAACTCTTTATGCTTTGATAAGACATTTCCAAAACATTTATGAACTTATACCTATGTGAACTTATGATAAGTACAACTAGAGCCACAAAGACTATGGGTAGTTAGAATGACATGTTTTGCTGACTATTATGTATATAATGTAGTACTTCATATAGTTACTTTAATTTGTGTTTTAACATTTGAGTAGGAGTTGAAATCTTGACTTGTATATGTATACCGAATGCTACTAACCTTCCAGGTAAAAAATGAGTAGTACAAGAGTGGTGCAACTGCATTAAAGAAGGAGCGTTAGAAGACTAGCCATGGCAGAAGAAGCTAGCATGATTCCTAGGATTATGCCATGCCTAGAAAGGAGCTGTTGTTCCAGAGGATATAGGAAATAAGTTCTGCTATATTTCTTCAGAGTTGTTATTCTGTTATCTGCACTAATTGTAATATATCGTGGTTGTTTTATCTCTTCCTTATTTGGCAAAATTTAATCAAACTTTTCTATTATGATTTCAATAAGTGCCAATCCTCTATATAAAGGGATTTGATTTATTTAGATAGGTAATGAGAAAATATATCAGAATATTGTGTTCAATATAACAAAGTTACTCTTTTATGTTCTTGATGTACTGTTCAATCACTATGTAATTAGTTTTTGAATATATAATGAAAGAGTGATTTTGAAGTATTTTTTGTGTTGGTAGTTAGCATAAGCCAACCAAGGGGGCCCACTTGGGAGGTGGATTAGATTAGGATAGAGTAGATTTTCTTCCTGCATATTTTTGTCCTTTCAAGTAGAAGCTACTGTTTTACTCCTACAACATTGCTACTGTGAATGTTCCTGCAACACTTGAAGAGATAGGCACAGTTGATGCTTTGAGTTGTTAAACAGGTTTAGGATAAGTTTACAAGCTTTCTGTAGTCATTTCATTAATTAGTTAAGTGTGTTTACTTTCTTGTAGCAATAGCATAAGTTTCTTTCATGCACTTTATCTTCTTGCAGCATAGGCAGTATGACTCCTTGAGGAACTTAGTGCACAAACTGTGCTATCCCATTTCAAGTCTATGTCCCTGGGTTGACAATCTAAATGCATTTCATGATGGGAAAAGTAATCCTTTGTATGAATACATTATTCTTAAGAGAGACAATGACATGATTATCACTACCTATTGTGAGACTATTCATTTTTGGCGCCACTGTCGAGGATGGTGTCAAACTAGGAACCTTAATGAGTCATTTATTTTTCAGATTAGTTTTCTATTTTTAGTCAATAAAGAGTATTTGTGAGCTTTCTTCACAAGTGCATCAACTCACTTGCATGCATCGAAGAAGGTGAGATGTTCATGGCATATTTCTACCAAAAGAACCCGTTAAACTGAAAGAAGAGTTTGAAGAACTTGAGTTACCATTTCTTGATGCAAGTCCTGAATTTGATGCATCATATTCAAAAGAAGAAGATCCTCATGATCCATTTGACCTTCACCCTTTTGCAAAGATATTATCTAGTTTCCTCAATTATTCCAATCCAGGACCACCTGTTGACCAAAACCTTTTGGTTAGTAATACTTCCCAGCCACAGTTCTAATATCTAGCACCTCCAGTAATGGCAACTCCTACCTTTCCATTTCCTATTCCAAGTCTTATCAACAACCCCAACCTCAACAACATACCTGCTTCAGCCCTACCAAAATTCTATGGCCTTATTACAAAGGACCCTAACACCTTTTTGTTTGAATTTGACATTTTGTGTCAAAGTTTTGACTATAACACTGATAGTCATAAACTTAAGTTGTTCCCAACAACATTGAATGAGTCAACTCTCATATGGTTCATGGGCTTAGGAGAAAATGTAGTAACTAATTGGGATGGAATGAGAGATTTGTTTCTAAGGAAGTAAAAGGAACACTGCAAAGGTGGTGATTCAAAAGGAGATGACATTTTTTGTATGTCACAGAAAGAAGATTAGACATTGGAGGACTACATATCACATTTCTTATACAATTTGCAGAAGAATCCTCAACATGCACTGCAGGAGGATTCATATAAGCTAATTTTTCTAAGAGGAGTGAATGATAACTTCCTGGAAGCATTAGACCTCATGGCTAGAGGAGACATATCTCAGTCTTCCTAGGATAATCTAAAAAAGATTTGTTTGAACTATTCCAGAGCAGCAGTAAAGAAGGGAAGAGGATTCTGTCCAACACTGGCAAAAGGAAGTGGCTCTGACATTTCCAAGATAGAGATCTAAAACATGCTATCAGACTTCAAGCAAGACATCATTAATGATGTTGCTACACATCTGGACACGATGATTACCAAGAAGAAGCATGTAGACACGAAGGCACAACTAGTTGAATACCGCCCCCATTGCCGCAAGAAAAAGAAGGATTGTCAATGAAAGATGGTGGTGAATCTGGAGAATCAACATCTTCCAACTGAGTACTTAAAGATAGAAGGAGAGGATGAACAAGTGTTCTTTGTTGCTCAACGTCGGCCATGGGCTACAAGACAAGGTATGCCTCAAGACCCACTACAAATTTCAAATCCTTATAATAGTCAGTGGAAAAATAGGAACATTCAAAGCCCTCCTCAGTATACTCAACCTACCTGGAATAATGATTGGCCCAATAATCAATAGAACCAATGGTTTCCACAACAACAACCCCAGTGGCCACAACCTCCAAACTAATGGCAATCACCACCAGGAAATTGGTAGCCTACTAATTAGTGGAGAGGACCTCAACCATGGCCTAACCAAAATCATGGATATCCATCGTTGCCACCTCAAAATGAATACACCTGCAATTATGCCACCACTTGAAAATACAATTCCTCAAAAGTAGATGCAGTTACCTGCTCAACCACAACCACAACCAAATCCCAATAGCCAACAACAACAACAAATGTATGCTACTGATGCTCAGCAATACCTTGCTTATGCTCTAAACATAGCCGATATACACCTAAGATCGGGTACTACTTTGCTTGCACCTGAACCACCACTTATCACTAAAGTGCCAGACCTTCCCGTAGCAACAGTACCACTCCTAGAGAATGCTTTGCCAACTATAGTTGCCCCAACTAATGTTTCTAATTCAAATAATGATCAGACATCAGTAACACCTCCTTTTCCTCAGAGGCTTAGCCTAGACAAACCTACACCAAAAAAGGATCAGCCATTTGATATCCTTGACCAACTAAAGAACATGCATGTCCAGATTCCCCTGTTTCAAGCCATCAAGGATGTTCTTATTTATGGGAAAGAAATCAAAGAAGCTTGTCTCAAAAATCCTGGATGAAAGAAAAAGGATCCTACAACAGTTCATGTTATAGGACAACTAGCCGATATTATGCTGGGAAAATTGGTAATTCTAAAATATTCTGATCTAGGGAGTCCAGTTGTTAATATCATCATTAATGGCCAGTCTGTCAAAAATTCTCTCATAGACTTAGGTGTTGCCATTAATGTAATGACTAAGGATACCATGAATAAACTAAGCATAGAAGGATTGCGAGCTACCCCAAAAATCTTGCAATTAGTAGATAGCTCTATTGTCACCCCTGATGGAATGATAGAAGACATAATAGTAGCCCTAGATTCATGGGAATACCCTACTGATTTCATGATTTTATCACCAAAGGTCAATCTTGTTGGTTATCCTATTATTCTAGGATGTCCATGGTTAGCAACAGCTGATGCAAACATTAGTTGTAGATCAGGGAACATGACAATATCAGATGGGCAAGCAACTAAGAAACTAGCATTGTATCCTCCAGCTCAACCCCAGCCAAATTTAAGCACACCTATATGGCCAGCTTTAGGAGATGGGGAAGAAGAGTTGAAAACTATGGTTCAGCTCATGATGTTACATAGGAAATCCTTTCTAAAGTTGCTGGAGGAAGATGAAGTAATCAGGAGCATTCTTAATAATGACTGTGTTGTGATCAAAGATATATGTAAGAGTTCTGTGTTGAAGTTAACTACATATGAGGACCATCTTGAGCACTGTGTTTTGCCTTTCGAACCCAATATTATCCATCAAATATTACCTTGTGAAGTAGATACAAGTCATATCTCTGAAGTATCCATGATTGACCTTACAACTACTGTTGAGCTTTCCAAGGGTTACAATCTCCATGTAAATAATAAGCTACCTTCATAGCAGCTGGAGAAATTAACTAAACTTCTACAAACACATCAAAAGGCCTTTGCATTGGATTATGGGGATATGAAAGGACAAAGCCCCACAAATTATACTCACAAGATATATATCAATGAGGGAAGTCTACCACTCCGCAAACCTCAGAGGAGGATTAACCCAACATTAAGAGAGATAGTCAAAATAGAATTACAAAAGTTGTTAGATGCTGACTTTATATATCCTATATCTGATAGTAAATGGGTGTTACCTTTGGTTATAGTGCCTAAAAAGGGGGGTAAATGGAGAAGCTATGTAGATTACAGAGAGTTAAACAAAGCTACAAAAAAAGATCATTTTCCCTTACCATTCATTGATCAAGTAGTTGATACTTTAGCCGGTAAAAAATATTTTTCCTTTCTTGATGGATATAGTGGATACAATCAGATTAGCATTTCTCTAGAGGACCAGGAAAAGACTACATTCACATGTCCATGGGGGAATTATGCATATTATGTTCTACTATTTGGGTTGTGTAATGCTCCAGCAACATTTCAGAGAGCTGTAATTAGTATTTTTGCTAACATTTCACATGACTGCATGGAGATATACATGAATAACTTTACAACATTTGGAGTGACATTTGAAGAGGCTTTGCAGAATCTTGAAAAAGTGCTGATAGGATGCAAGGAACACAATCTCTCCCTTAACAGTGAGAAATGCTTTATGATGATGCAAGAAGGAGTGGTACTCGGGAATTTTATTTCAGCAGCAGGAATTCAAGTGGACCCAACCAAAGTTGAGGTAATACTCACATTACCTACACCTACTAAGTAAAAAGATGTAAGATCTTTCTTAGGACATGTTAGATACTATAGACACTTTATTCAAAATTTCAATCAAATAGCTAGTCCTCTATACATATTGCTTACAAAAGAGGCTGAGTTTATATGGACAAAAGCATGTGATGAGTCCTTCATGCATCTCAAGACACTTCTAAAAAATGCACAAGTCCTCAAAGGACCAGATTGGTCTATCTCATTTCACATCCATACAGATGCATCATATTATGCCATAGGTGTTGTGCTAGGACAAAAGCCTAGTAACCTTGAGAATGCAATTTACTATATCAGTAAGAGCCTCCATGGACCTGAATTAAACTACACAGTTACTGAAAAGGAACTCCTAGTTGTAGTTTATGCATTGAACAAATTCTAACATTATGTAACAGGCTATCCCATCTTTGTTCACACTGATCACTCAGTAATAAAATATCTAATGAACAAACCTTCTATAATAGGCAGATTAGCAAGATGGCTTTTACTATTGCAAGAATTTGATATAACAATTGTTGATAAGCCAGGGAAGGCAAATGTAGTTGTTGACTATTTGTCTAGACTTCAAAATGCTGATGCAGACACTACTCTAGTTGAAGATGCATTTCCTAATGAACACCTATTCCATATAGCAATAAAAAATCCATGGTATGCTGAAATAGCCAATCATCTTGCAGCTAGTAAGATGCCCCCACATTTCTCACCCAAAGACAGAAGAAATCTTGCAGAGAAAAGCTTCCAATTTTCATGGATTGATAACAATTTATTTTATACTGGCCTAGACCAAATCATGAGGAGATGTGTGAGAGAAGATGAAATATATGATATACTCCATGCTTGTCATGATGAGTCATGTGGAGGTCACTTTGCACCAAAGAGAACAACTCTAAAAATCTTAACAATAGGTTACTACTGGCCAACACTTCACAAGGATGTAACCAACTATACAAAAAAATGTGATAAATGTTACAGGATAGGTCGCCCAACCAAATCAGATGAAATGCCCCTCAACCCACAAGTGGTGGTAACACCATTTGACAAATGGGGTATGGACTTTATAGGTCCCATAGATCCTCCTTCAAATGGAAAATCATATATCCTGGTATGCATGGATTATCTGACCAAGTGGGTGGAAGTGAAAGCCATGTAGCATGCTAGAGATAAAAAAGTAGCAAAATTCTTGTATGATGATATTTTCACTCGTCATGGTGTGCCAAGAGAACTGGTAATAGAACAAGGAGCATAGTTCACTTCAAATCTGATCAATGAATTAATGAAGGAATACAACATCAGGCATAGGAAGTCCAGCCCTTACCATCCACAGGCGAATGGACAGGCAGAAGTCACAAAAAGAGAAATTGATGCCATCTTAACAAAGACAGTGCAATTGCATCGTAGGGATTGGAGCAGCTGATTAACTGAAGCAGTCTGGGCTTATCGCACAACCTGGAAAACCACCACAGGGTTCACACCATTTGAATTGGTAAATGAAAAGGTAGCAATGTTACTAATAGAATTTGAACATAAAACATTGTGCACAACTCTATAGTTGAACATAAATCTTCCTACAGCACAAACATAATGCCTTCTCCACCTCAACTCCTTAGATGAAATGAGAAAATCAGCATTGGAGATAACGGAGCTAATCCAGAACCAAAGAAAGAGGTGGCATGATTCACATATCAAGAATAAGCACTTTCAAGTGGGTGATTGGGCTCTATTATACGATTCTCAATTCAAAGAGATTCCAGGAAAGTTGCAGACTAGATGGCTAGGACCATATGAAATTGAGTATGTCTTTGACAATGGAGCAGTCCAATTGACCACACTAGACCTAGTCCAATTCAAACTACTGTATCACAACCCCCAAACCAAGGAAGAATTCCTACAGCAGTTCAGCACACACGGTTCAACATCACCTCAAGTACCAATTCCTATAGCAGAAGGTGAAAACCTTCCTCTTGCAGCCTCACCATAACATGCCTTCGAAAACCAACCATAATAAAGCTTCATTTAATATGAGGTACAATTATTCATTCAATTTTCTTCCTTCTTCTCTCCAACTCATCTCATTTCTCTTTCTTCCATCCACTCACAAACCACATCACCCACAATTTCTATTTTCAATGCTTTCAATAAATACCACATTAGCACTCTCATGCGGCCACCAGAATTGACACTCTCATCAACTTGCATTTGTGTGCATGGTAAATAATCACCAGATACAACTCTCTCAATCCTTACTTTTAGCACATAGATTTTACTAATTATATATAGTACTGCATTACATATATAATATAGGTGTTATGCCAATTTCCCATTCTTATGCTAAATATATCAAGTGAGGACACTTGTTAATATTTTGTAGGGGGTAGGGGAAGTGTAATAAATTCCAAATGACATTACTAAGCCATCTTAGTCACATCCTTGTCACTTCAATGTTGTACTTAGGTTTTTTTTTATTAAATTCTTTTATTCCCACACATTTGCCGTACTTGCAAAATTCTAATTTTCTGAACTTGATATGACTTGAAAGGACTATAATTAAATTGTGTGGTAACTCACACTTAAGGTTGTGATGTCCTCTATAATAAATGTCATTATTATTGTTCATGTTAAGCATAATGGAGGAAATGAAAGCGATAAAATTGGTGTTTTCAAGAAATATATTGGGATTTCAAGAAGGTATTTACAGAGCATAAGAGACCAAAAGATTAACAATGGAAGTGGAGAGAAACAAATTGAAGACTAGGTATTACTAAGATGGGTGGACAATTACAGAGGCACGAACTAGTTCACCATGGAATTTTACTAGTTGAAGCAGTTCGAAGATTTAACGCATGTGGCTGGTTGGGGTATTTTCTTCAGTTAAAAAAAGTTAATGAGGAGGTAGCAGCATAATTTATGGGCACTTTTGAAGAGGGACAAGCAATTGTGTGGGGTTTAACAGTTGTTTCCACTGAGGAAAGAATTGCAGAGGTCACCGGGCTGCCAGTCATTGGAGAGCACTATCCTAACGAACATGACACCAGGTCATCTCGAGCTCAATTCTCCCAACTGCATAATCCTCCTCTCAAACTTACCAAATAGGGATGGAAGAGACTGTCTCTCCCTCCACCATTTCTAGATTTGGCAACCCACATTATCAGGTACTTAACTTGTGAAGGGAGATTCTCAAACTTGCATGCCCATCATTTCAAATTGCTTAGTTGTATAAGGCATAATCTTCAAGTCAATGTCCCTAATTTTCTATATAATATGTTAAGCATTAGTGTCAAGGAGACACAGAAGGGTAACACAAATTCCATAAGCCACCATGCCCTAATAAAAATTTAGGTTGAAAAATCCCTTAGGGATGTCTCTCCCATGACATGGATAGAATTTGTTCAGTTTAAAACTTTGCAACCCCAAGTTAACATTGTTGCTCAACCTCTAGGGAATGAAGTAGAGTCTTCTGAGCATGCTGCAGAAATAGCTACAAAAGAAAAAGAGCCAGAATTATCCCAAGAAAATAAGTCTTCTGAGCCCACTCTAGAAAGTAATATTCCTACTTCTTTCATAAAGAAAGGCAAACAAAAAGTTGAAAAAGAAATCCCTAACCTAGAAGGTGAAATTCAAAACCCTACAGTTCAAATAAATAAAAGAAAAAGGCCAAGTCCTGCAGCATCTACTCTTGCAGCACAAAGGCCAAAAAGATCCCGCCAAAACAAAACTACAGTAGTCGAGGAAACAAATGTGCGAAGAAGTCCTCACATGTGAGGGCAAGTGTCTCCACCTTCCCTTGGAAATCCAAATGTTCCAGCATCAAAAACTGCTCCAGAACCCTCTATTGAGTACATTCCTGATGACTCACCCAAGCAGACAAAAGTGTCTTCATCTCCCAAAAATATGGAAGAATCCCAAAATGTGCAAGAACTTGGTGGTAGCATACCACATGATGATCAGGGAATGTCTGAGCCAAGCCCTAATGTAGTACAAGAGAGAATTCCTAAGGATGATCAAATGACTCCTCCGCAACACCCTATATATTCCAATGTCTCCATTGTGCCCTACAAATCAACATGGTTCATTGAGTATTTTCAACAAGTTTCCAAAGAAAAGAAAAAGAAAGCTCAGCTGCAAGAATTTCCCTCACCAGCAATACAGTCTATACTCTTTAATTTATACAATCAATTTGTTTTCCAGAAGACTTGGTGGAAACAAGAAAGAAATAAAATGCAGAAAGAGATATTTGATAAGGATGAGGAAATTGAAGCTCTTAAGGAGAAGATAAAGAAACAGAAGAAACAAATGGACCAAGCCCTTAAACTAGATGTCTTATGGCCCCTATATGACATCAACACCACCAGATTGGATCATTTGCAGGAGGAGCATCGAGGAGATTACTTGGAAAGAACAAGAGGACTTTATTACACTTTCAAGAGTGGAAAGAAGGGAAAGACAATTGTTAGTGATTTCAGGTCTACAGCCAGAAAATGCAATGCTTGAGGAAAAGCATTATGTTTAGTAGGGGGTAGATGATGAGATAATTTATCATCTCTATTTTTTTATAATCTTCATACTTTGTTGACACTCTTTATGCTCTGATAAGACATTTCCAAAACATTTATGAACTTATACCTATGTGAACTTATGATAAGTACAACTAGAGCCACAAAGACTATGAGTAGTTAGAATGACATGTTTTGCTGACTATTATGTATATAATGTAGTACTTCATATAGTTACTTTAATTTATTTTCTAACATTTGAGTAGGAGTTGAAATGTTGACTTGTATATGTATACCGAATGCTACTAACCTTCCAGGTAAAGAGGAGTAGTACAAGAGTGGTGCAACTACATTAAATAAGGAGAGTTAGAAGACCAACCATGGCAGAAGAAGCTAGCATGATTCCTAGGATTATGCCACACCTAGAAAGGAGCTGTTGTTCTAGAGGATATAGGAAATAAGTTCTGCTATATTTCCTCAGAGTTGTTATTCTATTATCTGCACTAATTGTAATATGTCATGGTTGTCTTATCTCTTCCTTATTTGACAAGATTTAATCAAAATCTTATGTTATGCTTTCAATAAGAGTCAATCCTCTATATAAAAGGATTTGATTGATTTAGATAGGTAATGAGAAAATATATCAAAATGCTATGTTCAATATAACAGAGTTACTCTTTTCTGTTCTTGATGTACTGTTCAATCACTATGTAATCAGTTTCTGAATATATAATGAAAGAGTAATTTTGAAGTATTTTATGTGTTGGTAGTTAGTAGAAGACAACCAAGGGGGCCCACTTGGGAGGTGGATTAGATTAGGATAGAGTAGATTTTCTTCCTGCATATTTTTGTGCTTTCAAGTAGAAGTTACTATTTTACTCCTGCAGTATTGCTACTATGAATGTTCCTGCAGCACTTGTAGAGATAGACATAATTGACGCTTTGAGTTGTTAAACAGGTTTAGGATAAGTTTACAAGCTTTCTACAGTCATTTCATTAAGTATTTAAGTGTGTTTACTTTCCTGCAGCAGTAGCATAAGTTTCTTTCATGCACTTTATCTTCCTGCAGCATAGGCAGTATGACTCCTTAAGGAACTTAGTGCACAAACTGTGCTATCCCATTTCAAGTCTATGTCCCTGGGTTGACAATCTAAATGCATTTAATGATGGGAAAAGTAATCCTTAGTATGAATACATTATTCTTAAGAGAGACAATGGCATGATTATCACTACCTATTGTGAGACTGTTCAACTTTCTCACTAGGCATAAGCATTCCCCCTTGATTTCCAAGTAAGCACAAAGCCCCCCCATCCTAGAGACCATCAATTGATAATAAGTAATCATAAAGGTCATGAACCAAGTAATATGATGGAAATGATTACTCTTGCACAAAGCATTAATCTCACTTGTAAGATCCACCTCCTAGGTGTCCTTCCTCTTGAAAATAATAGGTCTATTACCATCATTTTAATTATAATACCATCTTTTCTTACAACCTCAATGATACTCATCAATATGAGTTTCCCACTTAATATTACCTTTGTAGTTCCAAGCCCTGTGATACACAACATTATGAGTATCACACTAGGGATCATTCTCATGGAATACTCAACATGATAAGGATCTAAGGTCTACATATCATTTTTTAATCTCAATCTTAGTGATACTCACCATGATGAACATCCCTCTAAGGATCACCCACATGGCCTGAAGTACACCATGATTCAACATCTCTTTGAGAACCTTCTTTATAGCCTTGAGCCTAGAGATTCTCATTGATGAGATTCCCACTAAGTATTTTCTTTATGGTCGAGAGCCTAGGTATACTTTCATAATAGCTATCCTTCAAAGGATATGTACTTGATCCCAAGTCTATAAATACTTGGAAATATGAGTAACTGATGCAAGAGCATCCTAGGGTTCTTGGCAATCTTGTATCAACCAAAAATATGTTTGTCTTTGAAGGTAGATTGTTGGTTTTGATCTTGGTTTGGTGGAGTTCTTGCTCGGTTTGGGAGACTGGTTGCTTGGTTTATGTGGTTACCGGGGTGCTCAGTCTCTGAAGAATGCTCGGTGACTGAAGGTGTCAGTTCACTAGTGCTCGATGATAACTGTGTTCCTCGGTCATGCCTGGCATGGTCGGTTGACTGGTGCTCGGTTATTTCTTCTGTTGCTCGGTGTTCTTTCTTACTGACTGGATTATTTGGATAGATCGGCTTGGCCAACTGGTGCATTTAATTTGGATCACACTCCTCGTGTTATGGATTGATCATTGGACATGTGGGGACCTAGATCTGGCATGTTTCATTCTTCTATATGGATTTGATGATCGTTTGGGGCCATCTTTGAGATTTTATTTATTTTGTAAGGCTATGTGAGAGCCAACTGATGTTTTTAGCATTTAATATTTGTTTGTAAAGATTTATTATTTCATCAGCCGACTTGTGGCTAGGAATCAATATTTATAGGATGCTTGGGTAGTTGTTTAGGGCATCAGATGGTTGGAAGGAAGGTTAGTATCCTGCGAGCTTAGGAGTAGGGAGATTGCTTGGAAGTTGGAGTACAAGTTTAGATCTTTCCTAGGTGCCTATCAGTGTGTTGTGTGTTACAGACCTAGGCTAGCTGAATGCTATTGTTGGGGAAAAGATTTACACTAATACATTTGGGGTGAAATTGCGACGGCAATTGGCGACGACAGGCAAATGTCATGCGGTTTTGGCTTTTTTTTTTCAAATATAGCCCAACACTGTCGCAATTGCGATGACAATACATTTGGCAATGTCGCCATTGCGACGTTGTCGGGATATAAGGACAAAAAAAAAAAGGAACGTTGTCATTTGTGTTTTCAACAGCGCCGTAACCCTCTGCGAAATCACATCAGGATATAAGGGCAAAAAAAACAAGAACGTTGTCATTTGTGTTTTCAATAGCGCCGTAACCCTCCGTGAAATCACATCGGGACATAAGGGAAAAAAAAACAAGAACGTTGTCATTTGTGTTTTCAACAGTGCCGTAACCCTCCGTGAAATCACAGCTACAATTTCTGAGTACGTTGGGTTTATTTTTCTTTTGTCATTATTATGTAATCTGGTATTCAGCTGTTAGAGAGCTAAAATACCCAGAAATGAGGACATATCTATGTTGAATTTATTGTTAGCGGCTTTGGTTATTTAGAAGTTTAATTTTATTTGTTCATCTTTCAAGCACAAACGTTTTGTGGACCGTAACGTCTTCATTGTTTCGGGTATGCAGTGAAACAACCCTAACTTGCAATTGCGATGTTGTCAGGATATAAGGGCAAAAAAAAAAAGGAACGTTGTCATTTGTGTTTTCAACAGCACCGTAACCCTCCGCGAAATCACATCGGGATATAAGGGAAAAAAAAACAAGAACGTTGTCATTTGTGTTTTCAAGAGCGCCGAGAGAGATTCCCTCCGCGAAATCACAACTACAATTTCTGAGTACGTTGGGTTTATTTTTCTTTTGTCATTATTATGTAATCTGGTATTCAGCTGTTAGAGAGCTAAAATACCCAGAAATGAGGACATATCTGTGTTGAATTTATTGTTAGCGGCTTTGGTTATTTAGAAGTTTAATTTTATTTGTTCATCTTTCAAGCACAAACGTTTTGTGGACTGTAATGTCTTCATTGTTTCGGGTATGCAATGAAACAGCCCTAACTTGCGACTACCTTCACGGTACTTGTGTACATTATCATGTTGTCTTTACAGTGACTGTCCTCATTCAAGTGGCAATTACACAAGGGATAGTCACTGTGAGATGTCCTCATTTGTGACAAGGACAGTCACACTTAGGACATCTCATAGTGATATTCCCTTGTGTAATTTCCACTTGAATGTATTGCTATTGAACCACATTAATGCTTTTCTTCTTCAACAAATGAGGACAGTCACTGTAAAGACAACATGATAATGTACACAATTACCAAAAAATGATCTTGTTAATTGATGTAACACTTTGTCTTGCTCACTCCCTATCCTTCACTAGGGTCTCTTTAGGCCAATGTTTTGACTTGATAGGGTACTTAACTATCCCTACACTCTTTAGGTATCTCTACCCAAGATCCCACTCCTTCAACTAGTGCACACCAACAAGAAATACAACGAACTCTGCTCAATACCAATCTAGCTACTAGGACACTCCTAGTCTTGTCTTCACAAATTGAAACACATTCAACTAGAACTTTACTCCATGGAGAGGCTGGCCACTAGGACCTCTATTGGTTTCAATATTACTCCTTCACCTATACTTTTCATTAGTACTTCAATCCGGTTCATCAAACCATGCCAATTGCACCCAAAAATAGGCTGCTAGCAATTAGGCCTTTGTCAAGCCTTTTTGTTTATATTAAGCCACCTAAAGGGCTTAGGATTCAGATGCCCTTTATTGAGAACTCCAAGATATCTAAGGTCTTCTCCTCCTAGATTTTTTGTACACCAACTGCTACAGCCATGCCTGAAAACAAGTATTTTGACACAACTTGGACAGTCTGACTAAGAGTTTGTTTTCTTAGCAGCCAAAGAAACTCACCCAATCTTCTAATTTGACTTGGGGCTTCTTTAGATGTGTGTCTACCTCTCCATGATATTTTAGTTGAAGCAACCAATGCATTCAACTTGTTGTAATCTTCTTGTAATGATTTGTCATCCCTAACTGTGCTCAACTGACTCACCTAGGACATCATTGCAAACATAGAAAATGAGCTTCCTAGGGCCCCTCCTTCCAAACATATAGTACATGGAGTCTCCTCACCCATTCCAAGAGCCCATACAAAATTGACAATGGAATGATGAGCTAAGACTCCATTTGTTCAACCTACCTGGTTCAAACCAATGATAGGGTACTTAACAAAAGAATTAACAAACTAGTTGGAATGCTTCAAAACTCAAAAAAAACACAACACAGAATAAAAAAAAAACTTGTACTAACTTTTCCAATAGACACTGCGAGCTATCTAATCCATTAATCAACTGAAAACAAAGAAACAAAAAAACTCAAGAATTCACTAAAACCGTGTTACTCTACAAATCTTCTTAATTCCAAATGTTTTTCCCCCCAACCTTTTGCACAGATCGATGGAGGCCTCTTATAGTTGATCTGATGCCTAATTCAATGGTTTCATATAGTTACATAACCATCTTACTCGAAAATGCTCCCTTGCACAAATGTTGTCAATGTTGTGAATGACAACATTGACAACTTGTTACAACCTTTGGGATTTTGGTTCAAAACTTATTGTTCAAACACCATAAGACCCTAACCATGACTTAGTTAGGCTATTTAGACCTCACATAGGCCACTTCTACACTTCTTTGCCCAATTTGACCCCTAAATGCTTCATTCCCACTTTTGCCACAATATTGGTAACTTGGGTACAAATTGGCACTTGCCTTCACAAAGGTCACACATGAGGACATCTCACAGTGATCGATTGTCCCTTGTGTAATTGCCACTTGAATGTATTGCTATTGAACCACATTAATGCTTTTCTTCTTCAACAAATGAGGACAGTCACTCTAAAGACAACATGATAATGTACACTCACTGTAAGGACAGTCACAAATGAGGACATCTCACAGTGACTGTCCCTTGTGTAATTGCCGCTTGAATGTATTGCTATTGAACCACATTAATGCTTTTCTTCTTCAACAAATGAGGACAGTCACTCTAAAGACAACATGATAATGTACACTCACTGTAAGGATAGTCACAAATGAGGACATCTCACAGTGACTGTCCCTTGTGTAATTGCTGCTTGAATTACACAAGGGACAGTCATTGTGAGATGTCCTCATTTGTGACAAGGATAGTCACACATGAGGACATCTCACAGTGATTGTCCCTTGTGTAATTTCCACTTGAATGTATTGCTATTGAACCACATTAATGCTTTTCTTCTTCAACAAATGAGGACAGTCACTCTAAAGACAACATGATAATGTACACTCACTGTAAGGATAGTCACAAATGAGGACATCTCACAGTGACTGTCCCTTGTGTAATTTCCGCTTGAATTACATAAGGGACAGTCATTGTGAGATGTCCTCATTTGTGACAAGGATAGTCACACATGAGGACATCTCACAGTGATTGTCCCTTGTGTAATTGTCACTTGAATGTATTGCTATTGAACCACATTAATGCTTTTCTTCTTCAACAAATGAGGACAGTCACTCTAAAGACAACATGATAATGTACACTCACTGTAAGGACAGTCACAAATGAGGACATCTCACAGTGACTGTCCCTTGTGTAATTGCCGCTTGAATTACACAAGGGACAGTCATTGTGAGATGTCCTCATTTGTGACAAGGACAGTCACACATGAGGAGATCTCACAGTGATTGTCTGTAATGTCCCCTTTTTGGCTAACTTGGAAAATAGGAACAATTACTTCACTTCTTAGACTTACTCTATCAGATACTTACAATTAAACTAAGTAATGGAGGTTACTTAAGATATCAACCGCTATTTCAGATTTAATCACAATATGTGTGCAAGATGATATTGATACCAATATGTTTAATAGCACTGTCGGATATAATTATATGAAATATGCTATGAATATGATGTTTCCTATCACTTATAGTGATAGTATAATGATGCTATGTCTGATATAAACAATATCGATATACAATCAATAAGTATTGCTTACAGCAATGTATTTGCTGTGTCTGATATGATGATGTAATTATGCAAATGTGTAATATTGCTATGAGTGATATGTTGCTATTTCAGATTCTGAATTATATGCTTGCAACTTCAAATATTGATGCTGTTTCTGACTATCCTTTCTATCTGTGCAATCATGGTGTTGTCTCTGATCTGCAATGATAAACTTGAAACCAAACTGCCAAAGGCAGATGCTCTATTGAGTATATCCAAATATGGATAAGTAAATAAAGTTTTAATGATGCCTTGAGTGACTGACGAGAATGCATTCTTATATTGTCTTTAACAAATGAAGAGATGCTATGAATGAGACGTGTCTTGTTTCTTCCTCCATGTCCCTTTGTTAATCACACCTTTCCATAATCCGACAGTTCACATAATATTATTTCATTATTTTCTGATCATAGATAACTCCCAGATTGACTCAATATCAAATCTTTTTATGAAGGTAATCTTCCCTAATTGGTAGTGCAACCAGTAGTTAACATCCATTGTGTTTGTATTAGTTTGGTCTAACTATCATTAGTATTTAGTCAATCGATATTAACTCTTGCCTTATCCCATATTGTTATGATTATATCCAATCTTTCTACTCTGATATAAGTCGATATCATTTTCTGATAATTGTCCATTTATTGGTTGATTGCTGGTAATGGAGTTTGATCTTCAAATTGACTTCCATTCCTGTTAATACTTAAGGATACATTGTACTTATTATCCATGACTGATGCCTCATTCATCAATAGCTTGTGATATAATCATTGATGCTTTTGTGTTTCTACAAGATGTGGTTTATCTCAGACAATCGATAATCTTTCAATCCTTTAGTCGATATCCTCCTATGTGGTGTCTATTGATATAGATAGTAGAATTCAATCTAGTTTATGTTATTGTCATGATAACATAGGAAGTGATGGTGCATATTTGCTAGCGGGTCTTCATGTTTGATATTGCTTTATCAGATATGTCATTGTCTAAACTTGTGCAATTAATGATTATTTATAATATATGAATGGTTATCCTTCTTGCTTATCAATACATCTTCTGAAACACATAGCGACCTATCCCTTATTCATATCATGTTGATCTTGACTTCATAGTATTTGGTTCATTAATCATCCTCTCATGGTATCGATGTGTAATGACTAGTGATTGTTGTATCACTTCTTCATTCCTCATCGTGATAGATAATGCAGATGTTTAATGTAGATGTATATCGATTACAGATATTCGATATTGCTTTAAACGTTATTATTATTATTATTATTATTATTAATGTTATTGTTATTATTAAATATTATAATTAATGATGTTAGTAATATTAATAATATTATAATAAATATTATTATAGTGATAACATATTGTTTTATATTGAGAGGTTTATTAATATTATTTATATATTAAAATTATTATATCAATAATTGATTTAATATTATTACTTAATATATTATTATAATATAATATATATAATTTATTAATAATTATTTATTATTAATTTATATTATAATTATAATCATAATTATATTATTTATTAATATTTTAATATTATTTAATTAACATATTACTTATTATGCTAACTATATATTATTATTATCTTTTGATAATAATTATATATTATTGTTATATACCGTTAATAATAGATTATTATATATCATCTAATCATTTTATTATTATACTAAGTTCAATATGTCACGGCTCATGACATTGTCCCTTGTGTAATTGCCACTTGAATGTATTGCTATTGAACCACATTAATGCTTTTCTTCTTCAACAAATGAGGATAGTCACTCTAAAGACAACATGATAATGTACACTCATTGTAAGGACAGTCACAAATGAGGACATCTCACAGTGACTGTCCCTTGTGTAATTGCCACTTGAATTACACAAGGGACAGTCATTGTGAGATGTCCTCATTTGTGACAAGGACAGTCACACATGAGGACATCTCACAG
This sequence comes from Chamaecyparis obtusa, assembly GCA_027943335.1. Classification (NCBI taxonomy): domain Eukaryota; kingdom Viridiplantae; phylum Streptophyta; class Pinopsida; order Cupressales; family Cupressaceae; genus Chamaecyparis; species Chamaecyparis obtusa. The sequence goes on from BSBK01009475.1 coordinate 665,462, forward strand.
TGATTGTCCCTTGTGTAATTGCCACTTGAATGTATTGCTATTGAACCACATTAATGCTTTTCTTCTTCAACAAATGAGGATAGTCACTCTAAAGACACCATGATAATGTACACTCACTGTAAGGACAGTCACAAATGAGGACATCTCATAGTGACTGTCCCTTGTGTAATTGCCACTTGAATGTATTGCTATTTAGCCACATTAATGCTTTTCTTCTTCAACAAATGAGGATAGTCACTCTAAGGACAACATGATAATGTACACTCACTGTAAGTGTACATTATCATGTTTTATTACAAATGGACCTTATGTTGGTTGGGATATAAGTGCAAAAAAAAAAAGGAACATTGTCATTTGTGTTTTCAACAGCGCCGAGAGAGATTCCCTCTGCGAAATCAAGCGGGTTATCATTTGTGTTTTGAACAAAGCGGGTTGTCATTTGTGTTTTGAACAGCACCGAGAGAGATTCCCTCCGTGAAATCAAGCGGGTTGTCATTTGTGTTTTCAACAGCGCTGAGAGAGATTCCCTCCGCAAAATCACAGCTACAATTTCTGAGTACGTTGGGTTTATTTTTCTTTTGTCATTATTATTTAATCTGGTATTCAGCTGTTAGAGAGCTAAAATACCCAGAAATGAGGACATATCTGTGTTGAATTTATTGTTAGCGGCTTTGGTTATTTAGAATGCTTCCCCACAATACTTAATAGGAACCATTTGGTTTTCAAAGCTTTCACTGACTTGGATTCAAGATTCTGAGACTTTCACGTGCCTTGCTTCAGTTGTTTCCGCAAACAAATCGCATGCCTTTTGTATGCTTCCACATTTTATATACATGTCCATCAGGGTAGTCACCACCACTATATTTGACAAAAACCCATCTTCAATTACTTTTTGGTGAATTTCCCTACCCTGTTCTATGACTGTACCTCTAGTTTTAATGTATAAAAATGACCCAAATTTCAAAGGAAGTATATGATAAATTCCACCTAACACTTCCTAATCCCTGGACAGTGTCTTCTTACACTTTGAAACAAACAATTCCAAAGGGAATTAGCCTCTAGGGCTCTGCAACACCCAAACCCACAATTCTTGGCTCTAAACCCTTCTTAACTAGGGCATTCTCAATCACCCGATTCTACACCCTTCAAATCCAAATTAGTGGATGATTCACCATCTCAAAAACATTATACAATGTTCCACATTATAACAATCCACCCTTGCTTGGATAGATCACTCACTGCTATACATTAGCATTCAACTCAAGGTAATTTCCCACAGTTTATCCTGTGATCACACTGTTTTCCACAAAACTTTGCCTATGCAATGTCAGTACTTCATAATACAAGTTAGTTATTGTCATCCCATGAATATTAGGCCTTCTATGTTACAACAAAATCAAAGTAAACTCATTCAAAACGGTTTAGAATGGATGAAAGAAATCCTTCTAACTCATGTATGTGTTAGTTCAAACAAATGAGGATAGTCACTCTAAAGACAACATGATAATGTACACTCACAGTAAGTGTACATTATCATGTTGTCTTTAGAGTGACTATGCTCATTTGTTGAAGAAGAAAAGCATTAATGTGGCTGAATAGCAATACATTCAAGTGGCAATTACACAAGGGACAGTCACTGTGAGATGTCCTCATTTGTGACTGTCCTTATAGTGAGTGTACATTATCATGTTGTCTTTAGAGTGACTGTCCTCATTTTGTAAGTGTACATTATCATGTTGTCTTTACAGTGACTATCCTCCTTCAAGTGGAAATTACACAAGGGACAGTCACTGTAAAGACAACATGATAATGTAGAGGAACGTTGTCATTTGTGTTTTCAACAGTGCTGAGAGAGATTCCCTCCGCGAAATCAAGCGGGTTATCATTTGTGTTTTGAACAAAGCGGATTGTCATTTGTGTTTTGAACAGCACCGAGAGAGATTCCCTCCGTGAAATCAAGCGGGTTGTCATTTGTGTTTTCAACAGCGCCGAGAGAGATTCCCTCCGCAAAATCACAGCTACAATTTCTGAGTACGTTGGGTTTATTTTTCTTTTGTCATTATTATTTAATCTGGTATTCAGCTGTTAGAGAGCTAAAATACCCAGAAATGAGGACATATCTGTGTTGAATTTATTGTTAGCGGCTTTGGTTATTTAGAATGCTTCCCCACAATACTTAATAGGATGCATTTGGTTTTCAAAGCTTTCACTGACTTGGATTCAAGATTCTGAGACTTTCACGTGCCTTGCTTCAGTTGTTTCCGTAAATAAATCACGTGCCTTTTGTATGCTTCCACATTTTATATACATGTCCATCAGGGTAGTCACCACCACTATATTTGACAAAAACCCATCTTCAATTACTTTTTGGTGAATTTCCCTACCCTGTTCTAAAGATCCCATTTTGGCATATGCTTGAAGAATGCTGGCAAAAGTGGTTTGAGTTTGGTTTTATACCTCCCAATTGCATTTGTTTAAAAACCTCCAATGATTTTTAAACAAATGCAATTGGGAGGTATAAAACTAAACTATAACAATCCACCCTTGCTTGGATAGATCACTCACTGCTATACATTAGCATTCAACTCACGGTAATTTCCCATAGTTTATCCTGTGATCACACTGTTTTCCACAAAACTTTGCATATGCAATGTCAGTACTTCATAATACAAGTTAGTTATTGTCATCCCATGAATATTAGGCCTTCTATGTTCATGGGATGATCTTCATTATCTCTAAAACTCTACTGCAATGACAAGTCTAGACAAAAGAATGACTGTTTCAGCAGTGACTGGCGTGACAACAGTCTCAATATAATAGTAAACTCATTCAATAACAAGAATAATTGAATAATCAAACCAAATGATTTGAGACTTAAAAGATCAAAGAACTTGCAGAAATTAAAGTTTATTGCTCACTGTTTCCTTCACCAATCCATACACCTGCGCAACAACAAATTCAAAGTAAACTCATTCAAAATGGTTTAGAATGGATGAAAGAAATCCTTCTAACTCATGTATGTGTTAGTTCAAACAAACTAAGACTTCCAAGATAAATGGAGTTGCAAAAACTAAGAGTTTTATATTTCTTACTGTTGCAGTCCGTATATATCTCCCTTTGTCGTAACAGAGAGATATATAAGATTCTTTATAACTTCTCAAAAACTAATCCAACCAATTTTCATCGGTTGGAGCTTAGTTTGAGCCTAACTAAATCCTAAATACTAACTCCCTCCATTGTTAGCTAACCGTTGGATTTTGAAAATTCAAAAATTCCAACTTATAATTAATTGAATTATTTTAATCCAAAGACCACTAAACTCACTAACTTTGATCTCTTATGATTATTAAACTTTCCAAAAGACTTAAACTTCCGCACTAGCCTATTCTAGATTCTTAGAACATTATTGAACTTTGGACAATCTCAGTCCATTGTAAACAAGCTTTTAGTCCTAATAAGGACATCATTACAAACTCATTGAAGTATTGCATTATTTTAATAACATTAAAGGTGCTAAGATCCTCCAATTGACCTGTTGACCCTGTTTATGTATTCCATCCCTCTGATTTGTCTTGAAAGTCTGTATAATCTTCGTCTCCAAATTGGTTGTGTGAGGTGCTCCGGCACCAGTTCGCCAATGGAATAGAAGTTGTTCTTCCTATATCAATGGAAATCCTAGCTCTACAACTTCTAACATTAATTGAAGTAGAGGAAGATGGTGCGATGAATGTCATATTAGTAAAATTGTTGAATCTACAAGAAGCTTATGAGAATGCTTATAATGCCTTGACACATCACCAAAGAATAGTATAATGTGGGTTTGACAAGAGGTATGCAATCCCCCTCTTAAGAAAAATGATAAGATTTTGAAGTACAATGAAAGAGCAGCCAATCCAAGTCAACATACAAAGTTTGATGCCTTATGGGAGGGTCCTTTTTATATTTCTCGCTACAAAGAAAATTATGTTTTTGAGTTCGAAAACATGGAAGGTAATCCTTTTGAGATATTGATAAATAGGATCCATCTTAAACATTTCTATTAATAGTTTATCCTTCCTTCTTGTACATAGTAGGTTATTTATGCTTTAAGCTCAATAAGTATCATGAGGTACATTTTCTTTGTTGTTAGTCTCTAGTTTTCTTAAGGTTTGAGCCCATGTTTTACCCCGTGCATAGCATTTTTTGTTGTCCAACACATTTTAAAATGATCACCCCCCTATTATTGTATCACTTCCTCCTTGTTCCTCATTCAAGTGGCAATTACACAAGGGACAGTCACTGTGAGATGTCCTCATTTGTGACAAGGACAGTCACACATGAGGACATCTCACAATGACTGTCCCTTGTGTAATTGCCACTTGAATGTATTGCTATTCAACCACATTTATGGGCCCGTTTGGACCACGACACATAGTAGCATCTACAGAGAAGAATATCCCAGGTGTAACAAGTTGTAAGAATATACCAACAGTTCTAAGAAGTTCCCTAGCACGTAGTAGCATCTACAGAGAAGAATATACAACATGAGGGCAGCCACTGTAAAGACAACATGATAATGTACACTCATTGTATGTGTACATTATCATGTTGTCTTTACAGTGACTTACCTCATTCAAGTGGCAATTACACAAGGGACAGTCACTGTGAGATGTCCTCATTTGTGACAAGGACAGTCACACATGAGGATATCTCACAATGACTGTCCCTTGTGTAATTGCCACTTGAATGTATTGCTATTCAACCACATTTATGGGCCCGTTTGGACCACGGCACACAGTAGCATCTACAGAGAAGAATATCCCAGGTGTAACAAGTTGTAAGAATATACCAACAGTTCTAAGAAGTTCCCTAGCACATAGTAGCATCTTCTAATTGTCTATACCACTTCACAAGGTATTGTTTGCACACATTATTTTTGGTTCTTTTGATGACCCTTGTTTTGAAATTGCTATTAGGCCTTGTAGCTTATATGTTTTGATTGCTGGAGAGCTTCTAAAGCTAAGCAAGAAGACCATTGCACGAGTTATAGCCGCGCGCTCAGGTTTGAAAATTGTATATTTTTTAATCTAATGTATATTTTAACTAGACTTTTAGCTTATTTTTGCTGTATATTTTAATCTAAAGGGAATCATGGATGTGAACTTGAAAGAATTTTGTACTTAGTTCTTATGGAGAGAATAGTAGTAGTTTACGGTCTAATATCAAATAGAGTTTTCCAATTACAGAAAGTTAATGAATTCTAATAGCTTATATGTTTTGATTGCTGGAGAGCTTCTAGAGCTAAGCAAGAAGACCATTGCACGAGTTATAGCCGCGCGCTCAGGTTTGAAAATTGTATATATTTTAATCTAATGTATATTTTAATCCTTTTGCCATGTCATGTAATGTCTTGCCTTGTAGCTTATATGTTTTGAAATTGCTGTTAGGCCTTGTAGCTTATATGTTTTGATTGCTAGAGAGCTTCTAGAGCTAAGCAAGAAGACCATTGCACTAGTCATAGCCGCGCGCTTAGGCATGAAAATTGTATATTTTTTAATCTAATGTATATTTTAACTAGACTTTTAAAATATTAAAGGATTTAACTAGGTCTAAGAAGATTTGTGTACTTTTGACAATTTTGCTTAGTCACTGAAAGTTGTAGACTGAAGTTTTCATAGCCCAATTTTTGCTTCCTACGAAGAACGATCATGTCAGATAATATAAGTGAAGAACAAAATAGGGAGACAATCGCTAGATTGTGGTCTAACTTGAAAAGAAAAGGTGATGGAAAATGTTATTGTCCTTGCAAAATTTGTAAGGGCTTAAACCGTAGAAGACTGCTAATCAAAACAGTTAAGAGACATTGTAGGGAGAATGGTCACATTGAAGGGGGGCATGACTATCATCCACTGGTAAGTTGTTCATTATATCATTTTAACAATTTATATACATATGAAATCACTTGATGATGAGTTGAAGATCATGGTTTATTTATGTTAATCAATTTTATATAGGTTGATCTCCCCAGGGAAGTACATGATATGGAGGAACATGGGGGTGCGAATATCCAAGGTGAAGATAATGATCCCATGGAAGATGACGATCATGCGCCAGAAAACACAATTGAAGATGATGGTATAAATACATTGATCCATGATACATTTAGTCCAAGAGGATCTGATCATGATGATGATGATAGCCTCGATGTACCTCTACTTAAGAAGGCATACGAGCCCCTATACAAAGACTCCCAAACAACTCTTCTCTCTGCTGTATTGTTGTTGTTGAACTTGAAGGTTATGAATGGTTTATCTAACATAACAATGTCACGTATGTTAAGGTATGTCATATATGTCTTTATAGTTAACAAAGGGTGAATAATGTACCACTAATATTGTTTATATTAACAACTTATATTTTTTGCTGTAGATTGATAGGCGAGTTTTTGTTACCACCATCAAATATTCTACCTCGCTCATATCAAGAATTATCTGCTATTATGAAAGATATTGGAATGGAGTATCAAGCAATACATGCTTGTCCCAATGATCATATTATATATTATAAAGAACATGAATTTGCAACACAATGCCCTGTATGTCATACGAGTAGATATCGAACAGATCGAATAACAAAAAAGGTGCCTCACAAGGTTCTTCGTTACATCCCCATTATTCCATGGATGCGACAATTATTCAGGTGTACTAGCTTGGCACAATTTATGGATTACCATGCACGCAATAGAAGTTGAGATGACATTATTCGAATCCCTGCGGATGGTTCGGCATTTATGCACATAGAGGAAAAGTGGCAACACTTCAAAGAAGAACCTCGTAATCTCAGGCTTTCATTGGCAGCGGATGGTGTCAATCCATTTGGAGAGATGAGATCTGTTTGCTCGGTGTGGCCTATTTTTGTTATCAACAATAACATTCCTCCGTGGATGTCAATAAAGAGGGAGCACATTATGTTGGCAATGATTGTTCCAGGTATTTTATCATTTGATAGTTATTAATTTACATGTACTTACAAATCTTACAGTAAAATGGTCACAATAATTATGTAATGTTACTGTTCATTCAAGTAGGTAAATATCAAGTTAAAGATATGAATGTATATATTGAGCCTCTTATTGACGAGTTGGTGGAGTTATGGAACGGTGTCACTATGTATGACGTGTCTAGACCAATAGGACAAAGACAATTTCAATTCCATGCAATACTTGTATGGACAATACATGATGCCCCAGGGCTAACACATTTTTGTGGTATGTTATAGTGAATTCAAGTTGCGCATGATAATTCTAATTATAAAAATCAACATATTTAATAATCCAATTATATCATTATCTTGTAGGTCTTCAAACAAAGGGAAAATTTGCATGTCTAGTTTGTGGTCCAAAGATGAAATCTCATCATTCAAAAAGTTTAGGAAAGCATGTGTTTGATGAGTACAGACACTTCCTCCACAGGAATCATAAGTATCGAAGTATGGAAAAACATCTTTTCAATGGGAAAGAAGAGACTACATCAAAGCCACGAAGAATGACACCTCACCTATGGAAGTTGAAATATAATAGAATTAATTATCGAGGTAATGTCGTTCCACTTAATGGTTTATGTTTGTAATTTATATATTTCTATTGTGATTTTTGTTTACTAATTATGTAATTGATGATCGTGAAGGTCGTCAAGGCACTACTGACAACCTTCCAAAGGGACTAAAAAGCTATCCCAGACAATTTAGTAGGTTGCCCTACTACGAGGACCTACAAATTGTGCATTTGTTTGATCTTATGCATGTTGGAAAGAATATAACAGAGACATTGTGGAAAATACTGGATGGAAGGCGTGACAAAGAAAAAATTGTCAAAATTTGTAATGACATTCATGAATCCAATCATGCACTGAAGAATTTCATTCACTCAAATAGCAATAGAGATCAGATTAATATAAGTGCCCTTCCTTGGTTATTAACGGAGCAGCAAAGTGATGCCATAAAAGAAGTCATACGAAAAATTCAATTTCCCATAGGATTTGCTGGGAACATAAGCAATCTCATATCAAAGAAAAGTGAATTTGGGCCAGGGCTCAAAACACATGATTGGCATACTTTCATCAAGGTAAGTTATGTTCTTCTGTATTTACAATATATTCATAAACTACGTGTACTATTCATTATGTTATGTTAGAAAATAATGAAATGATTGGTTTATAATTACTGCAGTACGTGCTACCTCTATCTCTCCCAGAGCACTTCAACAATAACATCAAACAAGTGATATATGATCTTGGAAAATACATGAGGTAAGAAGTAATATCTGTTCAATTTGTTGTATATATTTATTATATTCGCGATTGGTTTTTCTTGCTATGTAATCTATTGTATATTATTTTGTAAAGTCTCGTATTTATATATTTTTTGTGACTTGAATCTCTTAATGTAGGTGGTTGTCATCTAAAGAAATCCATAAAGAAGATATAAACTATTGGAAGAGAAGAATTCCTCATTTACTGTGTGAAATGCAAAAGTGTCTACCTCCAACTTTTTTCAATGCACAAGAACACTACCTCATACACCAAGTTGAGGAGATTGAATTGTGTGGACCTGCACACACTAGGTCAATGTGGATGGTTGAGAGGCACTTGAAATCTTTGAAGGCTTTGGTTCGACAAAGAGCACATCCTGAGGGTTCTATGGTAGAGGGATACATGGTATACCAGACTATGGTGTACATTACTGAATATCTTCCTAAGTTTGCTTCAAATATCCATGTAGATCGCATTTGGGATCTCGACCCTTTTAAAAAATTCAAAGGGGAGTACTTGATGGGGAAAGGTAGATTGAGGAAAGTGATAGGTAATAAATTATAAGATGTTATTGTAATAAATTATTTCTTAATCTTCAAAATAAATCGGTTGTAAGTCGTCTATTTTTTTTTGTACAGTTGCTCGAGAGTGGGATGCACTACATTTGTATATTGCAAACAATCTTGATTGGATGACGGTATGGATTGAACGATGTCAACATTCTGGTCACACATTAACATGGGAAGGTGTATCTTCATTGGTTAAAGAAGCTCATCGTAATGGAGATTCTAATGTTACGCAAAGGGAAATAGATTTAGCATATGGTTTAAGAGATTTCCAGGTACGTACAAAATTATTAATCACCCGTATGTTTATCAACTCATGATATAATAATTTTGACATATTTCACATATTATTGCAGGTTAAACACCACAAGGGTATGTTCTGTAATGGTCAAAAATTTTGCGTCAAAGTGTTGGATGACACGAAGAAAACTTGTGATTCTGGAATAACTGCAGTCTTTCAAGTGACTAATATTTCATCTAGAAATGACTTAGATCCTCAAGAGTCTAAAAATCAATACTATGGCATTTTGGATGATATACTTGAGTGCGACTTTAGTTCCTTCAAATTAGTACTCTTTGTTGTCAAATGGTACAGGCTACGACTTAATCCAAATGATCCTAATAGAACTGTTATTGAACATGATAATGGATTTACAATGGTTAATACAAGGTCGTTTGAGCCAGTTGGGGATGAGCCCTATGTTCTTCCAAGCCAATGTGAGCAGGTATTTTACTCAGAGGTTTCACATAAACCGGGTTGGTCATTTGTTGTTAGACATGAACCGAGAGGAAGGCCGATAAAGTATAATGCGATGGAAGAAGAAGATACCGAAGAAGTAGAAGATGATGTAGATGATGATCACGATCAACAATTATTGGATGATGTTCCTGAGACAAATTTTCATGAAGAAGAAGAAGAAGATGATGATGATGATGCTGCTACTGATGATGATGATGAAGATGATGTTGATGTTGATGATGATGATGTTGATGATGACGACAACGACGACAACAATGACGACGACGATGACGATGATGATGACGATGACGAGGATGATGATGATGATGATGAGGATGATGATGATGAAATTTAAAGGTCTGCCATCAATCCTTAATGTATTTAATATTCATTTCTTGATAGAAATATATTTGTCTTAAATGGTTACATAGTTTATTCATTATCTATTTAAAAGCTACAAGTTTCAACTACAAATAGAATACTGCTAATCTAAATTAACTATTAATCTAAATTAATTAAATAAAATTATTTAAAACACATATTGATGCATGAATGTATTGAGCCTTATTTTCTTTTAGGTCAAAAGCATTTGTAAGTGTTCTCACAACACCAACCAAGCATCTTCATAAGATCACTCTCCTTGATCCAAGCCAACTCCATAACCTATCAGAGTGCACACCAAATCCTTATGCCACCTTAGCATTCTACATCTTTGGAATAATCCCAATGTCCCTCAATCCATCCAATGGATTCATCCAAGCAATCTAATCAACAAACTATCAAATGCTCACAATGCCTCAATAGGCTCCAAACTTGACTTCACCTTAACTAGGTGTTTCCTCCACCTCCACCACACACATCAAACAACTTCAAATAGCATGTCCCCAAGGTTACTAAGCCCTCAACTCATCAGCTGATACAAAAACCTAGTTTTAGCCCTTCAGTAGGCCTACTTCCCTAGCAGGCTTATAATGTGAGCCTGATTTAAGTGTTATAATGTGTACGTTTTAATGTTTTTAATTTTTATGTGATGCTTATGATGGATGTGATTATGATTATGATGTGATTATGCTCATGATAATTGAATTACATTTGAAAGAAATTGAACCCCTTTCAAGAGCATCCCGCACAGTCTCATGGATCGACAGGTATAAGTCAATACACCTTATAGAAAGTCTATTTAATACACTTATCAATAGTAAGATTGATGTCTTCTAAGATCTCTCCCATTTGTAGGTACCAGCAAATAGGTATTTGTCAGAAGTGTCTTCCTCGAGTGAGGGAAATATAGGAATAGAAGAGGAAAGTGAGACATGCAGTTTATCTAGAATAGGGAGATTAACTAGAGGTCAAAGGACTAGAAGGAAATTCAATAAACACATGAAATTTTTCCTTTCTCAAGGGGGGTCATGTTCTTATGATGATGAGATGAAAGGCGACATCGAGGTGCCCTTGAGGTACCAACATCTACAGAAACATTGGGTACCCAAGGAACTTCCTCCAATAAACACTGATTTTTGTGTTAATGAGAGGATATATCGCATAGCACCATCATCATTACATGGTTTGGGCCTATTTTCTATGGATGGCATAAAGGTGTCTTACAAAAAAGTTTCTGAATTGATGGAGTATGTTGGACCATGTTACGATTACAAAAGTTGGATGCATATTGTTCAATATAAAAAAAATATGCGTAGGTATGCACTCTCGGCAAATTATATACAACAACAAGACAATAATCAAAGTAAAAGTGTGGCTATATACATTGATGGAAGGCCAAAAGCAACAGGGAATATTGCGGGTTTTATAAATAGTACATGACCTGGGTCAACTATAAAGCAACCCAATTGCATATTTGAGGCGCGCGAGGGAAATCATGTATTCATCTGTGCGATAAAATCAATACGTGCAGGGGAAGAGCTGCTTATTGATTACAATTTGAACCGCATAGATACAAACGAGGCTACTATCATGGGGGTGGTACATACTATTAAACCAACTTCTAATCAATGACTCCAACATACCATTTAGTTATTAAATTTTTGGCTAACATTTTTATACTTGATCTTTGACACAGGGGCACAATATGGAGCAACCGCCCGAAGGTGATGGTGACGATATTCCTAGCTCATCTACACATGAGCAGGTAAAACTCATTGTAATTGTGCAAACTAGATAGAAGCAAAATGTTATTTTTTTTAATGTTATTTTCTTCATTGTTTTGGAGTAATTTTGATAATACTAATACTATTGTTGTCACAGAGGGCCAGTGGTCGGAGAGAGGGAAAGCAACCTGCAGTCCCTCAGGAGTCCCCCCTTGTGGACCCTTTTTTTATTGATTTAGCAGAGACCGATGACCCGATCGGTTCCATTAAAAAGCTGCTAAAGAAAATTGGGAAAGAACTTCTACGTTTGGTATCCATACATCCTCAGACTCAGGAAATAAAAGACAGGGTAGCTGAGTTGTTGCGCACTTCTGAAAACTTTAAAGTAAGTATTAATGAAATTTTTAATTATTACAAGAGTTCAATAATGGTTTTTATGTTATGCTCTTTTATGACATTAATTAAAATATGGATGCATTGTCTTTACAGAGTTATTTGCGTAATTTTGAACCCCATTCCCATGATGAGGCCGGTACTGCAAGTGGTTCAGGTAGATCACATGTTCCATTCCCCACTTGTGTTTTCCACTGAATATATATAGGAATGATCATAATCATTGACAATACATGCTCGAACAATCTTTTTTTTTAATGCTCTAACAATCTTGTCCATGCTAGTCCACGCGTTCTATATTTATGCATGCTCTAACAATTTTATTCTTCAGCTCCTTTCCATGATGATATGACAACGCCACCTCCATCCAGGACAGCCACAAATGTCTTGCCGACTGCCATGTCAACAACACACAGCCTAAATACACCAACTGTTGCACCATCTACTGGTACACAAATCCCTCTTTTTCTCTCTTTTGTTATGTGTTTAAGTGTTATGTGTTTACGATGTAGATCCCTTGATTGTGTTTGTGCCATGGGTGCTCTGCACCAATTTATTTCCCTTGAAGTATTATTTCTTGGAGGCATTTGATAATGGTTTTCATTTTTTGCAATAGGAGATGCAACAAGTCCCGATGCAACATCATTTCCTGGATGTTCCCGTGTTCCTAGTACGGGAATGGTGAAGGATTGCGTATTGATCATCAGCGACGATGAAGGCATTCCCTTAAAAGTAGCCAAAGTTCCAGGTACTTTAAAGTTATTATTATTCTATAGTGATATAATAGTAATTTAGTTTTTGATCACTCTTCATCGACTAATGATCCCATGATTATTTTGTAGGGAATGATATTTTTTGGCGAAAACTTGGTGACGAGTGTTTGCGAATATTCGAGCCCACCCTACATACATGGTGGAACATCATATCCTAACTAAAACCCCAAACCACTATTTTGATTTCATATCATTGCTAGAATAGTTTTCCTTTTCATCAATTTCTTGAACTATATTAAAGGTAGCTTCTCTTCATTTATGAGTCTAACATGTTTTTTTTTACTTAAAAGGTGGAATAACCAAGATAAAAAGTTGAAGGATGATCTTGTACATAGTATGACCCAGCTTTTTGGACCTCATGCATTCGAGAGAAACAAGCTCCTTGAAAGAGTTGGTTTATGTTTGAAGTATATTAGGGACCAGTACAGGAAATATTTAGAGGTTAACCCAAGGCACGAGCGTCCGCCCTGTGTTCTTGAGGCTGAGTGGCAGGCTTTGATTTTGGATGGAAAGTATAAAGCCGACATGAAAAAAGGAATTACGCCAGTAGAGAGTAGAGCAAGGTATGTGATACTTTTGAGAATGTAATTATGTACTAATTAACCTCTAAATTTTTCCTGTAATTATGTACTAATTAACCTCTAAATTTTTCCTGTACTGGTCTCTAACATATTTCAAACTTTTCATAGATTGCCTGACACATCAAAGGCAACAAAGGCAAGATTAGAAAAGCATGGGACACACAAGCTCGGCTCTGGTGGTTTTTCCAAACTTCAAGCACGAGTTGTAAGTATTAGTAAATGAAAACTTGTATCAATTTTTTTATATATTGCAAGGAAATTTTTTTTTATCAAACAATGCAAGTAAAATTCACCATACCAAGCAAAAATGTAGGGGTCAGAGTTCAATAGATGCCTCACAGAAGAGGACAAGAGAATTGGCTTCCAACAAGGCTATAGAGCCGTGGCTGAACGGCTACGAGCTGAAATCAATGTGCAAGGTTCAAATAATGATGCATCTGAGCCACAGGTAAATAAGCTAAATGAAATTTATTTCAAATTGAATATTTTACCAATTAGTCTATTTGATGTTAAGTTCTAATATAAAGTGAGTATATCTGTTTTAAGAAAGCAATGATAACAATGTGTAGGATATTGGAATGCAGCCTGACAATCCTTCTACACAATCTATGCATAATGAAGGTTCGCATGATGTGCATCCTAGTGGTGGAGGTATACATTTGCTATTAAAATTTTTATATGTAATTACAATTGGTGTTTGGATTAATGTAACATTTTGTATAGCAACTGTAGAGGATCGAGGGGTCGGTGCTCATGAGCATGTTGAGGTTGAGTCTAGACAAAATGATGTGGCCAGATCAGGTAATTAAAGAGCGCCACAGTTATGTTCTTTAAAATAATTAAATACTTGTAACAATTATAATTAAATATTTTAAATTTAACTCTTTTATTTGTTATTGTAGAGGACCCCCCTTTGCAGCAGCATAGGAATTTGAGATCATCAAGAACAAAGAACAAAACAACTGATGAGGGGGGTATTGATGATAACACTGATGCTCCTCTTAGAGCTTACATAGAAAAAAAAATTAGAAAGAGAAAAAAGAAATGATTGTCATCTAAATACCTTAATTGATAATGACTGAATTTTATGTCTCAATGAATTTAATTATGTGCTAATGAATGCTCATGAATTATGTGTTTATTTTCATATTGATGAATGTTGCGTGTTAACGAATCTAATGTGTTAATGAATGTTATCATGTGATATTGATTGAATGTTACATTTTATTAATAATTGAAAGAATGAATGAATGTTAGATGTTAACGGGGAATGTAGAGTGATGTTAGGGGGAGGGGGGTGGGGCCAAATGAGCTTCCACCTTCACGTGGTTGGCCCTGTTTAGTAGAGAATATTAAACTATATTCTCGAAACAAAGTGAAGCTCAATAAGATACTAAATGAGTCAAAATGGTTATCAAGGTCCTCTATCCATAAGATACTTGTAGTCAAAATGGTTATTAATAAGATACTTGTAGTCAAAATGGTTATCTAGGTCCTCTATCCATTCCATAAGTTCTTCACCATTCAAACTTCCTCCATAACAAGGAATGTGCTCTAGGTTAGTCATGAAGCCTAGCATGGACTCTTTGTCAGATAGAGCCACTATTTCAGAGCCTTTTCTGTGCATTTCCTTCAAGCACTGTACAGTGTATGGATGTGAAAGGGAGGGAAGACCAGTGTGGAAGTTAGAGTATTTATATCTTATGCTTTGAGAGTTTATTTGGTAGATTCAAGACACCTTATATCAAAGTTATTCCTTTTTCTTATCTGTTGTTCTGTCAAACCCTCATTTTTTGGGTTATTGCATTCAAATGGCCTTAACTTGCAAATAAACCATAGGATATCCTCTGTTCTTTGTAAAATGCAAGTTAAGGGGGTTTATTTTCATATTTTAAAAGCTTTGGAACAGGATACTAAGCCAGAGAATTTCGAGAGCAAGCCCTAGGTCAATAATCTCAATGTTCTTGACTAGGAGTTGATGGATTATGCAAGATCAGAGGGTAGCAGCAAGTAAAGGACCTCAAACCTTGTTGAATCTAGATCTTTAGAGCATGGTGGACATCTTCAAACTCTGATCTTGGTTTCATGCACCCATTTTCAATGCCTTGTTTTGAAACCCACACCCAAAGGCATGCATTAGGTCTGCGGACTCAATAAGGACATTGATATGCTGGAGTGGAGTCAGGGTCTGGGAGTTGGAGGATTGTTAGAACATCAAAAAGGGTACTCAAAAAACATATAAGTTCATAAGGTCCTTTGTCAAATTGAAGAGTTATTGCTGCAGAACAGGTTTTGGAGACCTACTAGAGTCACTAGGTCTATTTGTGATTTTGATGTCTTGGGTTGTTTGGAACACAACCAATGCATGATTCTGCATGTTTTAGGGAATCTTAAGAGTTTTCAAATGTTTGATTGGGTTGGCAAAGCCTAGGATCAATAAAGTCTCTTTTGGTAGAAAATCAGGGAACTTGTCCCTAAAAGGAAATTTGGTCTTGGTTGGGATTGAGTCAATAAGGTGTTAGAAGTATCTTGAAACCTTTGAAGTCCCTCTAGTACAGAGATTTTAAACTGGTCTGATAGAATCAGAGGCTAAATTGCTTAGGTGTAACATTTTGGTGTCTTGAAGTGGGTTGGGGCTTAAGACCAAGTTTCTTGCTAACCACTCTGCATCACATTGTCTTGCATGAAATTAGTCATTCTGTATACACTGGTCTAGTGTTGTCAATAGACCCAAATAGTTCAAAGATACTCGAACCAATCAGATGTTTTATGGGGTGCATTTTTGTGTTAGGTAGAAAGGATTCTTCATACAGGTGAAAGTCTCGAACCTTTCCCCACTCCCAAAAAAATATCACTTGTACTGTTATGAGCAGTCATGAGGACTAGATAGATACATTATAATATATGTAATTTCCACTTGAATGTATTGCTATTCAACCACATTTATGGGCCCGTTTGGACCACGGCACACAGTAGCATCTACAGAGAAGAATATCCCAGGTGTAACAAGCTCTAAGAATATACCAATAGTTCTAAGAAGTTCCCTAGCACACAGTAGCATCTACAGAGAAGAATATACAACATGAGGGAAGTCACTGTAAAGACAACATGATAATGTACACTCATTGTATGTGTACATTATCATGTTGTCTTTACAGTGACTGTCCTCATTCAAGTGGCAATTACACAAGGGACAGTCACTGTGAGATGTCCTCATTTGTGACAAGGACAGTCACACATGAGGACATCTCACAGTCACTGTCCCTTGTGTAATTTCCACTTGAATGTATTGTTATTCAACCACATTTATGGGCCCGTTTGGACCACGACACACAGTAGCATCTACAGAGAAGAAGTTTGGTATGCAATGGTCTTGAAACCTCCTGAGAAATTCTTGGTATGCATTTGTGTGGTGCAAAAGCTTCGTTGAAAGAGAAAAAGAAGAAAAGAATAGAAATGATTTTTTTTCTTTTTATGTCATATACTGTAACCAGCTACTTATAACTTGCAAAAATTATTATAACCATTTGAAATTGAAACTTAGTTTAATGTGAAACTGAGAACTGCTTTATTAGAGCTTTCTGTGATTTAGATTCAGACATCAAGAACATTGTTTGCCTAATATTGTGATTAATGTTTATTTATTAATATCTCATACTGACAAACAATTGATAATTGTAGGGAAAACGTCATTGGGGGTCTTTGAGGATCCACCAGAAGCCAAGGAGAAAATGTATTCAAATGCTAAAGATGGTGTAACAGTCCTTACAGCTGTTGAACCTTGCTGTGTAGATCATCTCTGATTCTCCAAGTTCAACAGTACTGTGGTATTCCTTTGGATACTTCTAATGGTAAATTTCAGACATCAAGTTCTTTTCGTATGAAACTACTACATTTGTAATCTGTAGTTTTAAACTTTTAGTTTATAAATTTTCATCAGCTTTAGTTCGTATGCTGCCATTTCAAGTATGATTAATGAAGTTACCTTTATCACAGGATGAAAGTGAGCAGTCAGCATACTGGTACGGAGCTGGCAGCATTGATACGGTGACTAGGGCATCGTTTAATGGTGGTATTGTGTTTTCCTATGTTTAGGGCATCGGCCTTTTGAAGCATTGCCTTCATCTTTCTTAAGTCTGAGTTTTAAGTTTGTTTATCTCTCTCGGCGCTATTGAAAATACAAATGACAACGTTCTTGTTTGTTTTGCCCTTATATCCCGATGTGATTTTTTGGAGGGTTACGGCGCTGTTGAAAACACAAATGAAAACACAAATCCCTTGTGTAATTGCCACTTGAAGGAGGACATTCACTGTAAAGACAACATGATAATGTACACTTACAGCCCGTGTACATTATCATGTTGTCTTTAGAGTGACTATCCTCATTTGTTGAAGAAGAAAAGCATTAATGTGGCTGAATAGCAATACATTCAAGTGGCAATCACACAAGGGACAGTCACTGTGAGATGTCCTCATTTGTGACTGTCCTTACAGTGAGCGTACATTATCATGTTGTCTTTAGAGTGACTGTCCTCATTTGTTGAAGAAGAAAAGCATTAATGTGGTTCAATAGCAATACATTCAAGTGGCAATTACACAAGGGACAATCGATCACTGTGAGATGTCCTCATGTGTGACTATCCTTGTCACAAATGAGGACATCTCACAATGACTATCCCTTCTGTAATTGCCACTTGAATGAGGACAGTCACTGTAAAGACAACATGATAATGTACACATACAATGAGTGTACATTATCATGTTGTCTTTATAGTGGCTGCCCTCATGTTGTATATTCTTCTCTGTAGATGCTACTATGTGCTAGGGAACTTCTTAGAACTGTTGGCATATTCTTACAACTTGTTACACCTGGGATATTCTTCTCTGTAGATGCTATTGTGTGCCGTGGTCCAAACAGGCCCATAAATGTGGTTGAATAGAAATACATTCAAGTGGAAATTACACAAGGGACAGTCACTGTGAGATGTCCTCATGTGTGACTATCCTTGTCACAAATGAGGACATCTCACAGTGACTGTCCCTTGTGTAATTGCCACTTGAAGGAAAAAAGCATTAATGTGGTTCAATAGCAATGTATTCAAGCGGCAATTACACAAGGGATAATCACTCTGAGATTTCCTCATTTGTGACTATCCTTACAGTGAGTGTACATTATCATGTTGTCTTTACAGTGACTGTCCTCATTTGTTGAAGGAAAAAAGCATTAATGTGGTTCAATAGTGATGCAGAGTAGTCAGCAAGAAACTTGGATCTATGTCCCAACCCACTTCAAGACACCAAAATGACTCAACCAATCAATTAGGCTCTGATTTCTATAGGTTAATGTTTAAACTCTGCAAAGTAATGAATTTGAAGGTTTCAAGGATCACACAACAACTTATGGACTCAATCCCATTCAATAACAAATTTCCTTTTAGGGACAAGTTCCCCGATTTTCTATCAAAAGAGACTTTTAAGGTTCTAGATCTTACTTCCTATAGCAAAACTTAGAAACCCCTTAGATATCATCTAAATAACAAGAATCATGCATTGGTTGTGATCTAAACAACCCAAGACATCAAAATAACAAACTGACCTAGTGACCCTAGTAGGTCTCCCAAACCTGCTCTGCAGCCATAACTCTACAATTTGCCAAAGGACTCTAAGAAGTTATATGTTTTCTGAGTACCCTTTTTGGATTTCTAACAGACCACCAACTCATCCCAGACCCTGACTCCACTCCAGCATATCAATGTCTTCATTGAGTCCGCAGACCTAATGCATGCTTTTAGGTGTGGGTTCCAAAACAAAGCATTGAAAATGGGTGTATGAAACCAAGATCAGAGTTTTGGAGTGTTCTCCTGATCTAGATAAACAAGAATGCACAAGTTTTCAAGTCCTCAATACGATGCAAGCTTCTGATTTTATTCTGATTACCATCTTCCCAGCCAAAAACATGGTAGTTTTTGATCTAGGGCTCGCTCTCAACAAATGCAGATGCAACCCCCTGCCTCAGGGCTTTTAGAATATACAAATATACATCCTTAACTCTCATTCCACCAAGGAAGAAGGAATTCCAATGGTTGAAACGTGAGTTAAGGTCTTTACATCAGTCAAACCCTGAAAATGAGGGTTTGTAAACAATGCACAGAAAATTTGAAATAAATTAGATATAAAACAAAGAGAATCAATCAAACCAACTTCCAAAGAATCAGATGTCACTATTACAACTTCTAGGCAAATTTTATCATCCAACCACCATCCGTACAGCCGTACAGAGTTCGTTTTTCACCAGAAATGCACTAAAATAGGGTTATTTTTATTTTTTATGAAAGCAAAATGATTACAATACTGGTTCTCTGTCTGTCTTCGACCATTTGAAGCCTAAAATAGGCTCTCCAAACATTGGTTCAACCATCTAGGTGGTTAGAACAGTTTATCCAACAAATGTCAACTTTGCTAAGCAACTTTTAAAGTTGCATTACAACTTTGCAAACAACTTTGCCGAGAAGGTTAAAAATGTGTTGTGAAACTTTAGGAACCTTATTAAAGTTATTTTGGACCTTCAAACTTCTTAACAACATCTAAAAGACACCTAATAAACACTTACTATGCTCATTTCATCCAAGGACTCAAAAGATGCCCAAGGTTTATAAGTCACCAAGGGGTCTTGTGTCCAACAAGTGGATGTTTATAAGGAGATAAAATCAATCCTTAATATTTATTACAAACCAAGAAAACATCTAAAACTCCTATTCTAATTTATTGTCATTCAAAAAGACTCTGATTTGTCATTCAAAAAGACTCTGATTTGTCAATCAAAAGGACCTTTCACCAGTCAATCCTTCAAAGCTCCAAGGTGAAAATCTTATGTTCCAATTGATAGGATTTGACTCCTTGGCTTCATGGCAACTTCCTTCAATCATGGTGTCTTTGGCTTGCATTAGAGATGCCCCTGCATCAAATAGCAATGCATTCAAGTGGCAATTACACAAGGGACAATACATGCCCATTAAAGTTGGTGTTTTGTTATCCAGCATGACAATGGAGACAACATACTCTGTGTCAATTTTACTGATCAAATTTCCCTCCGCCAGGCAAAGCAACAATCTGGGTATGATAAGGTGAAATTTTGTAGTCCTTTTGGGTATGATAACAGTTCCAGTTTCCAATAAGATGGTTCATTTTTATAATCTAGCTTCAATTTCTCTTGTGAAAATCTTTTTTTCATTTTATGGGTGGTAAAATATAATTATTATGCTAGAGGTGTGTACTTATGGATGATAATGAAACAAAATGATAAGATTTAAGACTCTTGTTTTTTTTTAAAATAGCAATTTAAGTTTCCTTCTATTATAAATTACTGTTTTTCTATTTTTTAATGTATCTTTCCAGATCTTTTATATCAATTTTATTTATGAAATATAAATATATTAATAATGTTTTAGTGTTTTTAGGATTAGTTTATATCAATTCTATGTATCATCATTCGTCATTCAATTGCCAGTATTATTAATTTAGACTGTGCAATTGTAGAACTACTCGAATATGGGTTGGATGGATACTCAAGCAGGGGAACCCTCCTCAAATATCTCAAGCAGTGAACTTGGAAAAATGTGTCCTGAAGGAACCCTTTCCATCAGAGAGATAAAAGTACAAACAAGTAAAAGAAGCAGGCTTTGCAAATATGTTTTTGAGAAGAAAAATGATAGATTATTCGAGTATGGTTCATGAGGTATATCTAAAAAGACATTTTTTTTCTTATTATAATAAAAGAGGAAGTTGTGAATGTCAAAGTTGAGTGAAACAAAAATTATTTTCATCAAATTTTGTTAGGCTTGCTTTTGGGAATAGTTTCTTACAATATTGCTATTAATATTTTTATTGTGTAGATTTTAGATTAGGTTTATAAAATTATATTTCATGAGTAGTGATTCATATTAATCAATTAACGATACTTTTGGAAGGTATTTTCAATGTGTCAAATTTTGATATTTTTACAAGAATTAGATTGTGTAATTTTTTTAATTAAAGTCATTGACTCATATTTCATAAATAATAGTTCTCATGAATCCATCTCTTATAAGATTGAATAGTCTATTTAGGAACTATTTCTGATAGTATGTCAAATTATGATATTACTATTACCATTAGATTGCATGGCTTTGAAGTCAACCTCGTTGACCCATATTCTTCTCTGTAGATGCTACTATGTGCTAGGGAACTTCTTAGAACTGTTGGTATATTCTTACAACTTGTTACACCTGGGATATTCTTCTCTGTAGATGCTACTATGTGCCGCGGTCCAAACGGGCCCATAAATGTGGTTGAATAGCAATACATTCAATTGGCAATTACACAAGGGACAGTCACTGTGAGATGTCCTCATGTGTGACTGTCCTTGTCACAAATGAGGACATCTCACAGTGACTGTCCCTTGTGTAATTTCCACTTGAATGAGGACAGTCACTATAAAGACAACATGATAATGTACACATACAATGAGTGTACATTATCATGTTGTCTTTACAATGGCTTCCCTCATGTTGTATATTCTTCTCTGTAGATGCTACTATGTGCTAGGGAACTTCTTAGAACTGTTGGTATATTCTTACAACTTGTTACACCTGGGATATTCTTCTCTGTAGATGCTACTGTGTGCTGTGGTCCAAACAAGCCCATAAATGTGGTTGAATAGCAATACATTCAAGTGGCAATTACACAAGGGACAGTCACTGTGAGATGTCCTCATGTGTGACTGTCCTTGTCACAAATGAGGACATCTCACAGTGACTGTCCCTTGTGTAATTGCCACTTGAATGAGGACAGTCACTGTAAAGACAACATGATAATGTACACAAGTACCGTGAAGGTAGTTGCAAGTTAGGGCTATTTCATTGCATACCCGAAACAATGAAGATGTTACGGTCCACAAAACATTTGTGCTTGAAAGATGAACAAATAAAATTAAACTTCTAAATAACCAAAGCCGCTAACAATAAATTCAAGACAGATATGTCCTCATTTCTGGGTATTTTAGCTCTGTAACAGCTGAATACCAGATTACATAATAATGACAAAAGAAAAATAAACCCAACGTACTAAAAAATTGTAGCTGTGATTTCGCGGAGGGAATCTCTCTCGGCATTGTTGAAAATACAAATGACAACGTTTCTCTACATTATCATGTTGCCTTTACAGTGACTGTCCCTTGTGTAATTGCCACTTGAAGGAGGACAGTCACTGTAAAGACAACATGATAATGTACACTTACAGCCCGTGTACATTATCATGTTGTCTTTAGAGTGACTATCCTCATTTGTTGAAGAAGAAAAGCATTAATGTGGCTGAATAGTAATACATTCAAGTGGCAATTACACAAGGGACAGTCACTATGAGATGTCCTCATTTGTGACTATCCTTACAGTGAGTTTACATTATCATGTTGTCTTTATAGTGACTGTCCTCATTTGTTGAAGGAAAAAAGCATTAATGTGGTTCATTAGCAATGTATTCAAGCGGCAATTACACAAGGGATAGTCACTCTGAGATTTCCTCATTTGTGACTATCCTTACAGTGAGTGTACATTATCATGTTGTCTTTACAGTGACTGTCCTCATTTGTTGAAGGAAAAAAGCATTAATGTGGTTCAATAGCAATGTATTCAAGTGGCAATTACACAAGGGATAATCACTCTGAGATTTCCTCATTTGTGACTATCCTTACAGTGAGTGTACATTATCATGTTGTCTTTACAGTGACTGTCCTCATTTTTTGAAGGAAAAAAGCATTAATGTGGTTCAATAGCAATGCATTCAAGTGGCAATTACACAAGGGACAGTACATGCCCATTAAAGTTGGTGTTTTGTTATCCAGCATGACAATGGAGACAGCATACTCTATGTCAATTTTACTGATCAAATTTCCCTCCGCCAGGCAAAGCAACAATCTGGGTATGATAAGGTAAAGTTTTTGCAACAATTTCTTGCTGCTGCTAAGGTTACCATTGTTTATGGTTTCTATTATATAGTTCTATCTATATTGCTATATGGCCTTTTGTTTAGGATTAAGTAGACGAGGGAAAATATTTCTTTTGTGGATTGTAAACAAAACATTGAATTATTTCAGAGAACAGATCTAAATCTATAAGATGCTACGATGGAGCACATGACCATGTACTTGTGAATATTAGGATCCATGTTAATCAAATGACTGCTTTATGTAAATTACTTTTGAGTAAGTAAAAGGCAATACAATTTTTCGAAGTGTGCAAGGATTTTTATGATATACAGGTGTACGAAGAAATGAATCTGTGTTGTTTTGTATCAATATCAAACATCTCTGATATATTTTCATGTTTTTATAATCTATTTTGCAGATGAAAACTGTCCAACAGATAAAGATTGGGAACTTCTCCCAGCATCTGTACCTGCATCTCTCTTATATACTACAAGTTGCTTGCCATCAGAAATTGCAGTTCCCTCACGTGACATTCATGGTGAAGTGTTCTTTTCAGAACCATCATCTGTGGTTACCAATGCTCCTGTTTTAGGCAATAAGTTTGTTGCATTCCATGAGCCATTGGTCAAGTTTCTTCTACGAGCTTCTGATGCCTCAAAATCTAAGCAGTGCCTACGCATGCCTCATTGTGGTTGATTATCATTCTATACATGAATTATAATGAGTAATCAGTTTTGGGCCTTGGAATCTTGTATGTAACATGCACAGGCATTTCATGGCTAAATGAATCTATTTTAAAAGCATCAACTTTTCTTACATGATGCTGGATACATAAGTAGAACAAGCGTATATCAAATTGGAAGCAATCAAAACTCCACAATGACATATTATTTAGAGTACTCTTCAGTTTAAGTAATAATGCATATATTGACACTGTAAAGACAGCATGATAATGTACACTCACTGTAAAGACAACATGATAATGTACACTCACTGTAAGGACAGTCACAAATGAGGACATCTCACAGTGACTGTCCCTAGTGTAATTGCCACTTGAATGTATTGCTATTCAGCCACATTAATGCTTTTCTTCTTCAAAAAATGAGGATAGTCACTGTAAAGACAACATGATAATGTACACTATCATGTTGTCTTTAGAGTGACTATCCTCATTTGTTGAAGAATAAAAGCATTAATGTGGCTGAATAGCAATACATTCAAGTGGCAATTACACAAGGGACAATCACTGTGAGATGTCCTCATTTGTGACTATCCTTACAGTGAGTGTACATTATCATGTTGTCTTTACAGTGGCTGTCCTCATTTGTTGAAAGAAAAAAGCATTAATGTGGTTCATTAGCAATGTATTAAATAAATTTTTTTTTTATCCACCCACGGGCGTCGCAATTGCGACGGGAGCCCGTCGTAATGCGATGCAGGCACCCGTCGCAATTGCTTGGGAGGCCCATCGCAATTGCGATGGCCCTTCGAAGCCATGCGATGGGGGGGTGACGCCCATGCCGCTAACAAATCTTAGCGACATTGCGACGGGAGGGCACCGCAATTGCGACGGCTACCCATAGACGTTGCAATTTGTGACTAAAAAATAGCGACGTCTATGGGTGTTGCTATTGCGACACATAGCCATCACAATTGCGACACATAGCCATCGCAAAATGCCCCCAAATGTATTAGTGTTAGATCCTATCTATTGTTGTTATTTTTTATTTTCGCTGCATATTGGTTTGGTTGCAAGGTCGGTCAGTCCTTAATTGGATCCACCAAGCTTGATTGCATTAAGTGGTATCAGAGAAAAGTTTGTTCCTGTTTGAGCAAAGTCTGTTCCTATTGGAGCCGAGTGGATCTTGTGTATCTAGATCTTGATTTGAAGATGCCTCCGAGGAGAAATTGTGAGATCTCTGAGGAAGAAGAAACTACTGGTGAATTCTGCCTTGATGATTTTAGGGCTTTGCAGAAACAAGTGCAAGACCTACAAGAGGAATTAAGAAAGAAGAAGCTTACCTTGAAAGAGGATAGTGATGATGAATATGAGGAAGATCATTTTGAAGAAGTTGTAGAAGAAGCTAGAGATTCTGAGGAGAATAGAATTTTGAAAGCTATGTCTAAGATTTGGAAGAGACCTAAGATTGAAGTTTTTGCATTTTTTGGAAGCCTTAGGCTAGAATAATTGATTGATTAGATCAATAAGATTGATGAATACTTTGAGTATGAAGAAATAGAAGATCCTGATAGGGTTAGATTTGCAAAGACTAAGTTGAAAGGTCATGCAAATATCTGGTGTAGAGAAGTTCAGTTGGAAAGAGGTAGAAGAGGAAAAGAGAATATCACTAAGTGGAACCAAATGGTTGACAAGTTGAAGAAACAATTCATTCCGATGGATTATGAATTGGACATGTTTAAGAAGATGCAAGATTTGAAGTAGACTAACAAATCGGTACAAGAGTATACCAAGGAGTTTTATATAATCTTGATTAGGACTAGTCATTCTGAAGCTGATAAAGAGAAGGTTGCTAGGTATGTCTATGGTTTGAGACCTAGTATTCAGGAAGAGTTACTTACTATGTGGATGACAAAAATTGGTGATGCTTATCAGATGGCATTAAAGATTGAAGAGAAGCTGAATAGGAAGTATGAAGGAAAATAGAACAATAGGAACCAAGGTGGTAAAACTGGTGAGATAGTTGCTGAGAGTAATGTGACCAAGAATCCTAAGTTTGTTGTAGGATCTAGCAATGGTCAAGTTACTAAGAATGTTGGATAGAGAGGAAGGTGGAAGAATGAGTTCACCAGCACTTGTTATAACTATGGTGAAGCTGGTCATAGAAGTTGGCAATGTCCTAAGAAAAGAGTTGCATTAGCTGCTGAAGAAGACATTGAGAATGTTCCAGAGAAAGGTGAATGTCTTGTCACTAGGAGATTAGCTACATGTGTTCATGAACCAGTGCAAAGGAGAAATTTGTTCAGAACCAGATGTAAGTGCAAGGATAAGGTATGTAATGTCATAGTTGATGGTGGCAGTTCTGAGAACTTTGTTTTAGATGAAATGGTTAGTAAGTTGAATTTGGAAAGAAGGAAGCATCCTAATCCTTATCAGATTAGTTGGATACAAGATTTTTATAAGGTTAGAGTTGAAGAACAATGCTTGGTTAAGTTTCAAATTGGATCTTACCATGATGAGATATTGTGTGATGTATTACCTATGGATGTTTGTCATCTATTTCTCGGTAGACCCTAGCAGTTTGATAGGAATGTTTTGTTTGATGGTCATGCTAATACCTATGTGGTTAGGCATGAAGGATCTTGGCATAAGCTGATACCTTTACATGAGATAGGGGTTAAGGGATGTGGAGTTATCAGGTGTTGTCCTTATAACAAACCTCGGGAGCAAAAGGTTGATGAACCTATTGTTGTTAAGTCTAGTTTGAAAGAGAAGGAGAATGATATCTCTAAAGAGTTTGTTGAGATTAAGAAATAGATGGTTTTTCTAGCAAAGATGGTTCAACAGATGGTGACATTTGTGACACAGAGAGATGCAGATGATATTGAGTTGGTTGAGGAGTCTAGAGAGGATGAACCTTACTGAGGCACTGAGGTGATTGGTAGTGGTCAAAGTTAGTTGCTATCAATTGCCGACCAGAGGGGTAAACAAAGTGGAAGATAGAAGGAATTTTTGCATGAGACATTGAATGAAGTGAAGACTACTTGGGATGAAGGACAAGAATAGATATGGGTGAAGAACAAATTTGGCATACTTGTTTTGATTCTCTTGAGGTATTCCTGATTTCCTTATGATAAAATCTTTCTTACTTGGGGTGTCTAATGCAGTAGCATCCTAGGGTTCTTGGCAATCCTATATCAACCAAAAATATGTTTGTCTTTGAAGGTAGATTGTTGGTTTTGATCTTGGTTTGGTGGAGTTCTTGCTTGGTTTGGGAGATTGGTTGCTTGGTTTATGTGGTTACCGAGGTGCTCGGTCTCTAAAGAATGCTCGGTGACTGAAGGCGTCAGTTCACTGGCACTTGACAATAACTATTTTCCTCTGTCATGCCTGGCATGGTCGGTCGACTGGTGCTCGGTTATTTCTTCTGTTGCTCGGTGTTCTTGCTTACCGACTGGATTGTTTGGATAGATCAGCTTGGCCGACTGGTGCATTTAATTTGGATCATGCTCCTCATGTTATGGATTGACTGTTGGACATGTGGGGACCTAGATCTGGCGTGTTGCATTCTTCTATGTGGATTTGATGACCGTTTGGGGCCATCTTTGAGAGTTTATTTATTTTGTAAGGCTATGTGAGAGCCGACTAATGTTTTTAGCATTTAATATTTGTTTGTAAAGATTTATTGTTTCATCAGCCGACTTGTGGCTAGGAATCAATATTTATAGGATGCTTGGGTAGTTTTTTAGGGCATCAGATGGTTAGAAGGAAGGTTAGTAGCCTACTAGCTTAGGAGTAGGGAGATTTCTTGGAAGTTGGAGTACAGGTTTAGATCTTTCTTGGGTGCCTACCAGTGTGTTGTGTGTTACAGACATGGGCTTGCTGAATGCTAATGTTGGGGAAAAGATTTAGATCCTATCTGTTGTTGTTATTGTGTATTTCTACTGCATATTGGTTTGGCTACAAGGTAGGTCAGTCCTTAATTGGATCCACCAAGCTTGACTGCATTAGTAACCATCTATGGATCATTATTAATTGTGCATTTAAGTTTCATACCTAGAAAGTTAGTCTCCTAGGTCTTAAACACGTGTTACTTACATATACTTAGGGAGCACATAGGAATATTATCAACACTTTTCTAGACTTAAAGTGGAACTTCCACCTTTAGTGGACATATCACATTATCATGTTTCCACCTTATGTGGGTGATAAGTTATCACTTTACGTATCATGTCAGATTAAGATACTTGTCATAATCTTATGCTATCTTATATCTCACCTCATCCTAATTAACCAAGGGGTCTCCTTTTTTCATTCTTTCCATTCTATTGCATTCTTGATAAGAATACAATTTATTTTTTTCATATTGATTTTCTCTTGTTGTAGTGCTTTCCATTAGGCCTCTAGATCTCAGGTGATTATCTACACAACCAAATCTTACATGGTATTAGAGATTGTCGAGTGCCATTGGTTAGCCTTTTTGAGAAATTTTTGGTGCATTTTGGGGATTGTATTTTCATGGTTTTGTATTGCAAGTCAAAATTGGAGCTTTCTAGTGTAAATCTGAGGTCATCATTGGATTCCAAAGGTTTGTAAAAGTTATTTTTGCCTCTTGTTTCATCCAAATCTACAAGAGTTTGAAGTTGGGAGGTGGTTACCAAATCTAAAGTGTACCTATAATTTTTGTCTATTTTGGGCCAAAATAGACCCTACCATTGCATTTAGGAGGCCCTAAAACCTTAAGATCGAAAGTTAAATTGTCAAAATAAGAGTTGTTGACTTGGAGCCCTTAGAAAAAAATTGTCCTCCATGGCATGGAATATTTCACAAAATATTTTGTTGGCATCAATGATATGTACAATTGTGTAATTAGTCAAATATGACTTTAATTAAAAATTTAGTTTTCTAATTTTTCTTGTTTTAATCAAAATTGGATAAGAATTGTTGTCATTTTTTAAGAAATTATTAAAAGTTAAAATATTTAAAAGGGTAGAATCATATACTTGGGAGGTCATGTCTACTCTACCATGATCCATAGACCTATCTAGGGTGGGAGGGGTGTAGGCCTCTTGCCACAATCTTTGGTTGTGACAAGCAGCGACACCGCCTACACAACCCACATTTTTTTAAAATAATTTTTATAAAGATTTTTATCAAAGCTTCTAATAAAAATTTTAAATAAAGTTTTCTTTAATATTTTTTTATTAAATTTTTTAGCATTAAATAATATTTATTAATCACTTATTAATGATTTTTTCCTTAAAATTAAATATTTATATTTTTTCTTTTTTTAATAGAGTTTTTAAATTTTTTTTTATGAATAGAGGTCTTTTCTATTAATAATATAAAAGTACAGTATTCAAAAAAAAGGGGTTGGGGGAGAAATCACCTCGCAAGTCACTCGACACTTAGGCCGGAATCATACAACTATTCATCAAAAAAACATATAAAGAGAGAAACCCTCAAGCTGCAAGAGCAGTAGTAGAAGAGGGAGGAGGATCTCTATCATCAAGATTGCCCCAAACATTGGGCCCAGGAGTCTGATCAGGAACAACCCAGTCATCTTCTGGATCTTCTTTTTCCAATTCTCCTTCCTCCCGCCTGGGTGAGATAGCCAGTGCCAGGCGATGGAACTTGTCGTGATTAGTAGGAATAGAGGCTAAGGGCCGAGAAAAAGTAGCACCAGTAGAAGCAAGCACAAGAGGCCAGCCAAAACCTGCATCCCTCCGAGGAGGGGGAGAGGTAGAGTGGCGATGCCAATGATGCGGAGTCCTAGTGTAATCACCCAAAAATGGTCATCTAGGCTATTAAGGTTGGTCCACCAACGAACCAACAACAAATATGATAGAATCAAATATCAAGTACCTCAGTCATAAAATCAAAAGAAAAAAAAAATGGTCGGATGGAGAAAACCACATTGTGGCAGTGTCTGAACCTCAAAATAGTAAAAATAAAGACGTATATAAGGGTGAAAACCTCTCCGAGGCACCCAAGGATGAGGTACTTGGTAATCTTCCTAGCTACTTCTAGGAAAGATCTTTAGTTCTGATAGAACCTACACAACCAATCAACTTAGGGATAGATAAGTCTCCTAAGATAATCCATGTAGCTCAGTCCCTCTCGGCAGAGGAGAAAGAACAATTTACCACATTCTTTCAAGAGAAAAAGATCAACTTTGCATGGAAATATTCAAACATGCCTAGTTTGGACACTGAGCTTATTATGCACCACCTCTCTATTGCTCCAGGGGTAAAACCTGTCAAATAGAAACTCAGAAAGATGCACCCTCATGTGGCATTATTGGTTAAGGCTAATCTTGAGAAGCTTTTGAAAGCTAACTTCATAAGAGGTATTGACTACGCTGAATGGATTTCCATTATTGTTCCTATTTCCAAACACGATAAGTCCATTCACGTATGCACTGACTTCAGAGATCTAAACAAAGCATGCCCTAAGGATGATTTTCTACTTCCAAACATTGATATGATAGTGGACATGACAATGGGCTATGAAATGTATTCCCTTATGGATGGCTTCTTCGGATATAACCAGATCAAGATCATCCATGAAGACCAAGAGAAGATAGCTTTCACATGCGCATGGGGTACCTTTTGTTGGAATGTCATGCCATTTGGTCTTAAGAATGCCGGTGCAACCTACTAGAGAGCTATGACTACCATATTCCATGATATGATGCATAAAAACATGGAAGATTATGTTGATGACACACTTGCTAAATCACAACAAAGAAGCACTCATTTATTTGATTTGAGTTTGATATTGGACCGCATGGAACAATTTCAACTTAGATTGAATCCTAAGAAATGTGCTTTTGGTGTCACTTCTAGGAAACTACTAGGCTATATCATATCAGCAAAAGGAATAGAGGTAGACCCGGAAAAGGTGCAAGCTATCATGGAGATGCCACCTCCTCACAACATAAAATAATTAAGGGGTCTCCAAGGCCATCTCCAATCTATTAGGTGGTTCATTTCTTAATTAGCTAACAGGGCTCAATCTTTCAACAAGAATTTGCATAAAGGGGCTACTTGCATATGGAATGAGGAGTGTCAAAAGAACTTGGACCAAATCAAGGATTACCTAGCAAAACCTCCTATTCTTATGCCGCCTATCCAAGGGAAACCTTTGATACTCTACAAATATGCTACAATGAATTCTTTAGGAGCTCTCTTTGCACATCAAGATGATATGGGAAAAGAATGAGCTATCTACTACATTAGTCACACCTTGGTTGCTTATGAACTCAATTATACCAGTATCAAGAAAGCTTGTCTAGTAGTAGTTTTTGCATCCCAAAAACTCAAACATTACATGCTCGCACATACTACACAGTTGATCACCAAAATTGATCCTTTAAAGTACCTCTTAAGTAAAGTTGTGCTTACCGGATGACTTGCTAAATGGATGTTGATTCTTTTAGAATTTGACATTCAGTACGTCGAAAGGAAAGCCATTAAAGGACAGGCAATCACGGATCAATTGGCTGAATTTCCCATGACTGATGATGCTCCTCTTTAGATAGACTTCCCAGATGCTTTAATCATGAATGTCATAGAGCGTATGTGGAAAATGTTCTTTGATGGTTCTCATACACAGAATGGGGCTGGCATTGGAATCTTATTTGTTACACCTCATGGATACATGATTCCTAAATCTTATAAGCTTCTATTTCCATGCACCAATAATATAGCTTAATATGAAGCCCTTCTCAATGGTGTTAAGCTTGCCCTAGAATGGAGGATTACAGAATTGCATATCTTTGGCGATTCATAGCTTGTCATAAATCAAGTAAACAATGATTACTAGATAAAGGATGACAAGTTGATTCCCTACAAGAAGATGATAGACTCGCTTAGGAATTATTTCACATCTATTACATTCCAACAAATACCTAGAGCTGAGAACAAGGCTACTGATGCCATGGCTACTTTGGCATCCATTCTACAATTGGAAGAACATGAGTCACACTTTGAGTTCCTGGTGGAAGAGTTGCGTCATCCCACCTATGATTCTCCTGATGACCGTGTCATTTACACTGTGGTTGGTCATGATTCATCCCGCTATGCTACCATATTTTCCTATCTCCAAGATCAGATTATTCTTGAAAATCTAACACACAATGAGAAGCACCAACTCATCTGCAACACCTCACATTTTACCCATCTCTGGTGACTTGTATAGGAAGGGTCTAGACAGAACTCTCCTTAGGTGTCTAGAAATAGAGGAGTCAGAAAAAGAACTAGCTAAAGTCCACAATGGCATATGTGGTTCACACTCTAATGGTCTTGCGTTAGCTCAGAAATTGCTTAGGGCTGGTTACTATTGGCCTACTATGCAAGCTGATGTTGTCTGATATGCCAAGTCCTGCAAGAATGTCAACTACATGGGAATCTCATTCATGCTTCTAGACACGAGCTTATTCCCTCTATTACATACTGGCCATTTCAGTAATGGGCCTTTGACTTGGTAGGTAAGATTTATCCTAGTTCTTCAAGTGGGCATAAGTTCATTATTACAGCTACTGAATATTTTACCAAATGGGTTGAAGTTGTCCCACTGTCTGCAGCTATGGGCAAACATGTTTCCTTGTTTATCTTGAATCACATCATTTGCTACTATGGTATTCCTTCTTCCATAGTCACTAATAATGGCGGACAATTCAAGAATAAAGACCTAAAACAATTGTGCAAAAAATTCAAAATTAAACAACATTGGTCTTCTATTTACTATCCTCAAGGGAACGGCCAATTTGAGGCCTCAAATAAAACATTGCTGAAAATCCTTCATAGGACAGTGCACAAATCAGGCAAGGATTGGCATCTGCAGATCAATCATGTGCTATGGGCTTATAGAACTTCTATTCACAGTCCTACAGGTGCCACACCTTTTTCCTTGGTCTATGGTTCTGAGGCTGTCTTACCATTAGAGGTCAAAATACCATCACTGAGAGTCTCTCTACATGGTTTGATTATTGACGAAGACCATAGGGCCATGTGAGTTCATGAGCTTACTACTTTGGAGGAATGCCGCAAGGCCACCTCTGATCACATGCACACTTATCAAAAGAGAATGTATGCTACCTATAATAAGAAGGTTCATCCTAGAGAGTTCCAAGTGGGTGAATTAGTCCTAAGAGAAAATCCTAAGAATCAATAGAATAGAGAGCAGAAAGGCAAGTTCGAGCTGAATTGGTTAGGGCCTTACACCTGAGGGATAAGAGCTTGTTGAACCTATTAATGTTCTACATCTGAAGAAGTTCTATGCCTAAGGTTCTTGATCTCTTTGTATATATCTTATTGATCTTGAAAAAATTTCAAAAAAATTCATATATGATGCTGAAAAAATCCTAAGAAAAAAAAAAAAGTCCTAAAAAAAGAGCATCCTAGTGAAAACCTAGCAATAGGTGCTTTGATGTCTCACCAAAAAAATTAAAAATTCAAAAAATTCAAAAAAATAGAAAAAGTGCCTTGGTGAAAACCTGGAAATAGGCGCCTTGGTAGCAAAAATACAATAAAATTATAAAAAGTCCTAAAAAGAATCTGCCAAGTGGTGAAAACCTAGAAATAGGTGCTTCTTGGGACCCTTGCACCTATGTCTATCAGTCTTGCGTGGTGCTCATTCGCTCCACTTCTCGCTTTGTCTCTCCTAGCCTGGAATTGACTCTTGTTTTAGTCTAGGGGGCATACATTGTTTTAGCTTATCTTGGGTCTCTTTGTGTGTCGAGGTTTCTTGGGCAACTTGGTTCAAACAGTGTTTCTCAACACTTTCCAAACTATGTTTTTCAACACTCCCTTAGCGTCAAGTGTTTCTCAACACTTATCAGATATCCTATCCGCAGTCTAGAATGATACGATATTTCTCATCGGCAGATGTGATTCTCAAAGTTTGACTCTATGACCTACACACACGAACTTGAACACTTGACTCACTAAGCCTTGTTTGAATTTATTTCTTTGTGTGTTGTCTATGATGATTTCTTTTGATGAGTGTTCTCTCCCTAATAGTTTTCGATGATTCATAGCTAGAAGACTGGGGGCATGAGGACATGTTTTATCTATTTTCTGCCTGTGGGTATATCTTGTTGATCCTAACTATCATGAGCATTTATGCTTGTTACACTTGAAACTGAGGATCTATAATGTATTATCATTGACTATTTTCCACAAGTGCATGCTTATGGTCATCTTGACTTTCTTGTGTCTCGATGCGAGCATAATCTTGCTATACTAAACTTAGGGAACCTTACTGCACTAGTCATCTTGACCTACATGTCTTTGATGCTTAGGTGGGATTCCCACATACCTATTTGATATAGATCATATTCATATACCCATCATTAGACTAATGCATATTTTATGATCTTGTGACACTACCAATAACGTTCGATGATGATTATTAGAGTCTAACAACTTTGTAACCTTGCAAGTAAACCACTTTTCATAGTAGCTTGCATTCTTAGGTTCATGTTATTTTAGTTTTGCATTTTGAATATGGAGAGAGCTCTCCTTTCATCTTTCATGGACTTGTCAATCAACTATGCTCACCTTTCTCTTCTTCTCAATCATGTCTTCCGCTTCTTGTCTTTGATATCACATCCTTTTCTATAGCAGTTTGACCTAATATGGCATTTTGACCTAATTTTCAAAACATCTCAGAATTTCATGAAAATTGCACCCCTGGCTAATTTCGATGTTGTGGATCCATTTTTGGGATTGGAATTGAAATTCAAGTTCATCTTGATGGTCAAAATTGCCTATTAAAATTCCTCTTTCTTTTGTGCCATTGGTTGACCGTTTGAGGCCTGGTCCTTCGATCTTTGCTGGGGTATCTTCATTTCTTCATCTCCATCTCTCTCAACCATCTAGTCTTTCATTCATTTCCTTCACTTCATCTCTCTGAGGTTTTGACTCTATCTTTATCCTATATCTTTCTTAGTCAAACCTAGTCAAACTGGGGCATACTTTCACTGCTTGATGGTTATTCTATTATCATTCATCTTCAATTATGATTTCTAGTTATTTGATCATGATTCTACTCTTATCTTGCTTCTGCATTCCCTCTACCTCATTTTATTTTCATCTCGAGGGGTTAGACATATCCTATCAGCTATCCTCTAGAGCATATGCTTGACCATTCCATTTGCTCTGATTGATCTATCTATTTATTGCTCTTGACATGTTAGTTCTCATCTTGAGTTCTAATACTATCCATCTCTTTCCTAAATGTTCAGTACTATCGCTACCAAGCTGACCATGCAGGATTTTCTATCTCT
This sequence comes from Chamaecyparis obtusa, assembly GCA_027943335.1. Lineage (NCBI taxonomy): Eukaryota > Viridiplantae > Streptophyta > Pinopsida > Cupressales > Cupressaceae > Chamaecyparis > Chamaecyparis obtusa. The sequence continues at coordinate 700,840 of BSBK01009475.1, forward strand.
CTACACTTCATTCTTTGGAGTCAGATCTCTATCTCTTGCCTTCTTGGCTGATCTATTCTTTGACGTAATATGTTCCTAGATCGATCACACATTAGTCAAAGAGGGGAAAATGTAATCACCCAAAAATGGTCATCTAGGCTATTAGCCCATTTCTAGCATTATTTGCTAAAATTGCTTATTCTTGATCGACTCCTAATTCTATCATTTATTCAATTATATTCTATGGATTAACCATTTTATCCTAAGTCTTTATTTAGTTAAAAGGAATTCCCTCCCCTTTTATTAAATAAAAAGCCCCCACTTACCTCTTATCCTAAGTTGCCCAAGTAAAGCATTATTCCTATTTAATAAATAAGAAGAAAGGGCTTTTTGTCTCACATGGGGCACAAAAGTCAACACTTCTTTCTCATTGGAGAAGACTTGTGCACAAGGATTGCTTCCACTTTCAAAATCCACCCTTGATCAAATATTTTGCCTCTTAATCTCTATGGTCCATTTATCTTTAAAAGGAGAGCTCTCTTCTCATTCTAGGATCCCCACTCTTGATGCTAATGTTGTGCTGCAGGTTCTCTTGGTGCCATTGGAGCTTTTTGAAGAACTTGTTGCATTTTAGTCTTCATACTTGCATTATAGCTTAGTTTTCATAGCATTCTTAAGCTTAGTTTCCTTTCATGCTTTAGCTTAGTTCACATAGTTTAATTAGTAATGGCTTGTAACACTCTCATTTCTATAGTTTAGTTACATTCTTGCATTCTCATTCTAGCATAGCTTGCATTGTATTTTCATTGTGATTCTTGAAGATATTGACATTCTTGCCCTTATCTCTTTGAATCTCCCATTGCATGGTTTACTAGCAAGGTTGCATGCTTAATAGCTCTAGCTGAGAGCCCTCTAAACACCCTTGCACTCCATGCCTAGGGAGCTCTAGGTCTCTTTTCAAGTTTTCCAATCCATGGATGCCCTTGGAATCAATGGCTTAGAGAAGTGCACATTTTGAGTGTACACCTAGAGTGTCTGGCAGAGGAACTCCGTCTATGACGGTGGCCCTTGGGTGACGTACGATCAGGTGAGAGAGAATCTAGAGGCACTCAAGCCACAATACAAGGGGCATTGCCCCAGTGCTAGATTAACTCCTACAAATGAGCAACCTAAAGAGCCACTTTATTTTCTTGCACCTAGATTTGCATCATGACATTGTTACAAATACATGCCTTAGTATAAAGAGAGACATGAATATCTAGAAAACTGTGAGAAAAAAATATAGTGTTACAATATTTCCACAAGGTAAACAAAATTTCCATCCTGAAAGTATGCCATATCTGGGTGTACTGGGAAGGCATTCTAGGAGAGTCACCAAGAAGAGTCATGTGCCAAGAAAAAGGTTCAGGCCTAAAAGGAGCAAAGAAGTCATGAATCCAGACCCAGTAATTCTGGGCACGATGACAAAACTAAAAAATGTGCATGAGAGTCTCAAAGTGACCACAAAAAGGGCATTTAGGATCAGGAACTCCCAAATGCTTGAATCTAGCTTGCAGAGGTAAGCCCTGGTATAACAAACACCAGGCAAAATGAGCAATTTTAGGCTCAGTGACAGAGTCCCAAATAGTACGAAATCTCCAGCCCCAACTCTTCTAAGAAGAAGAGAGATGCCAACGCTGGTTGAGAGAATCAATCATGGGCAAATGAGGCATAAGCCAAGAATACCTAAGCTTAGGATTGTAGCTAGTGAAGGGCATAGCAAGGTACCATTTTTAGTCTTTCTACCACGGTCTGATAGATTGAATTCCTAATTTATCCAAGAGGTGAGGTGGGATGGCCGAAACCAACAAGTCAAAAGTTTGATGATCTGGGCGGATGAGCTAAAATTGAACTCAAAGATCATCCCAGGATCAGAGATTCATAGTTGCTCTGGAAAAAAGATCTTTCGGGGTTTGAATGCCACACCTATGAAACCAAAGAGAATGAACCCCTTGAACTTTGGCAAGAGGAGTCCCCTGTTGAGAAAAAAGAGGGGACCACCAAATGTTCTGTTGGTTGAAAGAAAGACCATCCCGAAAACCATTCCCAGCCCACCGAAGCCAGGGCTTAACAAACTCCCAGGATCTCCAAATGCTTTTGGTGAAAAAATTACCCTAGATTTGAATGAGCTCTTTCATAACCCGAAGGGTATGAAAACCAATTCCCTTCTAGGCAGGCTTGTGAAGAGGAAAGCCTGAGGAAATGCAGTGCTGAAGTAAAATTTTTCAGGCTTCATTTCCTATGAGACACCGCACAACCCATTTGGCACAAAGGGCATGCCCTTGCTTCTAGGTATTAATTAACCCAAGCCCACAAGAGATTTTTGGGAGGCAACAAAAATCCTAGGCAACTATGTGGAAGCCCTAGTGATCAATATCGGAAGCCGAGAGAAAATCCCGTAGAAGTTTCTCGAGCTTCTTTTAGGAGGCTTTGGAGGGAGGGCAACAAGAGGAGTAATAAACATGCATGGCCGCTAGGACCTTGGAGCAGATGTGGAATTTTCCAACAAGAGAGAGCGGCTTCATGATCCAGTAGGTAAGCTTTTTTTCAATTTTAGCAAGAACAACATTCCATAGATTAGTAGGGTTGCCTTGAAACACAAAGGGAATACCTAGAAAGTGGAAAATTTCCCCATGTTGAATCCTGGTCCAACCAAATTGAGAAAGCCAAGGAGGCTTGGGAAGAGCCGACTATCTATAACAGAGGGTTTTGTGCCACTAAATGGCCAAACCAGAGGCTAGACAAAAGATGTCTAAACACTGCAAGGCTGCCTTGATATTCTCTTCATCCTCCACTAGACTGAGGAAGGAATCATCGGCGAAATGGCCATTGACCAACTGTTGAGACAAGTCCGGCAAGTAGATTCCCCAAACAGTACCCATGGAAATGGAGTGAGCAAGTAGGTAGCCAAAACCCTCAGAAGCCAAAACATATAAGGCCGGAGCAAGAGGACAGCCTTGCCGAATGGAACGAAAGAGCCCAAAGGTGGAGGATTGGTGGCTATTTATGGTAATACAAGCATAGGCATTATTGAAGAGCATCTGCATAGATTGAAGAAATCTAGGACCAAAACCCATAGTGTGAAGCATCACAAGGATAAGATGCCATTCAATACGATCATAAGCTTTAGCAAAATAAATCCTGAGAAAAAGGGCTTTCTCGTGAGACTTACGAGCCCATTCCTGATGCAGGAGCATCCTGGGTGTAAGAGCAATCTTGCATCACCCAAAAATATTTCTATTTTTATTTTCAATAAGGGCTATTTTGTGCAGAGCTGCTATTTATGGAAAGTTACTATTTTTGGTCATTTTCGTATGTGCTTAGAATGATCTGATTTCTTTCTTGGAGGTTCATTTTGGTCATATAAGTCTGCCAGTAAAGTTTCATTGCCAGATCAAGTGTATATTGGAAGATATTGAAGATTTTCGGTATTGGTAGCAGGGTACAGAAACTTTGAACAAAGTTTTGAAGGCTTTAGAGGCCCCGGATGAGGTCAAAAATTTGGATGATGGGTGCTTGCGCAAGTCAAGCTTGTAGAGCGCTTCGTGACATTTCTGAAATGGGGTTATAATAGCCGATCAGGTCAACTGGTGATGACTTATGGTCTTCGGAAGTTGGGCCACCTGAAATGGCAAAAAATAATTTTCTTCAAAATTTTTGTTCGGGTTTCAAAGGTTATCTTGAGCCGACTATGATGTAATGAAATGTAAAATAAAATAATTCTAAGTTTGGTCAGCCTTATTGGCTAAAATTCTGGAACCTTCCCAGGCGGTGGGGAATTGCCTATATAAGGAAGGCTGTATTATTGTCTTACGTAGTTCAGAATAGTTCTGGGTAGTAGATCTGGGTAATAGTTCGAGGCTTTGTCCTACAGAATATTGTAAGGGAATGCCCATGTGGCTTTGCATGTTGTAATTCTAAAAATTTTGTAATTCCACATTTGTGGAGATAATAAGAAGCCAATTTTCTGTTCTTGCATATTATTGTTGTTGTTTCTCTATGGCTGTTATGTGTTTGTGGTATTAAGGAAAACACCCTTCATCAAGTGGTATCAGAGCAAGTTTTCTTAAGTGTGTAAACAGATCACCGACTGTGAGGCAGTTTGCACCAGGACCGTGGTTAGGGTTTCAGTGCGCATAGCGAAAATGCCTCCATGAAGAGAACGTGGTGGAAGAGTTGGTGCTGTGACACCTGAGGTTAGAGAGCTGCAGAGACAAGTGCGAGCATTGCAAGAAGAGATTCACAGAGGAATGAATCTTAATGTCAGAGATGAAAGCGAGGATGAAGCCGAAGAAGAATATCAAGAAGGAGAAGTTGAAATTGTGAACCAAGAGGAAGAAAGACTTTTTCGGGCGATTTCCAAGATTGGGAAAAGACCTAAGATTGAGGTTCGTACATTTTCTGAAAATCTTAACCTAGAGGAATTGATCGACTGGATCAATGAATGTGAAGAATATTTTGAGTATGAAGATGTCGAGGATCCTGATAGGGTCAAATTTGTGAAGGCCAGACTGAAAGGTCATGCAAAGATATGGTGGCAAGAGATTCAGTTGGAGCGAAATAGAAGGGGAAAGGAGAAAATTACGAGATGGGATTGGATGGTGGATAAATTGAAGCGACAGTTCATTCTTGTTGATTATGAGCTTGACCTACTGAAGAAAATGCAGAGTTTGAAGCAAGCAGGAAGATCTGTTCAGGAGTATACAGAGGAGTTCTATCGACTTCTCATCAGAACAGGCCATGCAGAAGCTGATAAGGAGAAAGTTGCCCGATACCTTAATGGGTTAAGGCCAAGCATTCAGGAGGAGCTGAATCTGGTTCGAATGAATAGTATTGAAGAGGCATACCAGTTTGCCCTAAAAGTAGAGGAAAAGCTGAACAAGAAGTTTGAGAGTAGACAAAATGGAAGAGGTCACGGTGGATGATCTGGTGGACGGTCATATGGTGGCCGAAATGAAGATCCGAAAAAGAAGGATGAGGCCAGTAGTAGTCAGAATCAGAGAGGAAACAATTCCAATCGCTTCCAAGATCAGAATAATAGAGATCAAAGAGGAAGGGGAAGAGGACAAGGATTTGGAAGAGGTGGCTTCCGTAAAACATGTTTTCATTGTGGAGAAGAAGGTCATAGGGCATTTGAATGTCCTCAGCGCCAAGGCAGAACAGACAGGAGAAATGAAGGCCAGGCCAGAGTTGCACATGTAGATGAAGATGCCAGATCATCAAATTCTGAAGATGCTGAAAGAGGAGAAACGTTGATTAACAGAAGAGTCCTGTTGAGTGGTGAGAATGAACTTGAGCAAAGGAGGAGCTTGTTTCGCAGCAGGTGCAAGTGTGAAGGTAAATGTTGTGATGTGATTATCGATAGTGGAAGCACTGACAATTTGGTGTCAGAAGAGATGGTGACAAAGTTGAAGCTCAAGAGATAGAAACACCCACATCCATATCGGATTGCCTGGGTACAGGATGACCACAAGGTCATGGTCAATGAACAATGCCTGGTGAAGTTCAAGATTGGCGGATACCAAGATGAGGTACTGTGTGATATCATATCTATGGATGCATGTCATATGTTGTTGGGTAGACCATGACAGTTTGACAGATGTGCTGTACATGATGGTCATGCGAATACCTATTCCTTGACAAAGGATGGAGTGTGACATAAGCTAAAACCATTGAAGGAGACTGAAGAAAAGGTATGTGGTAATGCAAGGATAACTTTTGTTGATGGAAGAAATTTCCTAGATGGTATGAGACATGAGCATGTATGTTTTGCTTTAATTCTAAAAGCTGGTAAAGAGGAAGTAGAAGATGTTCCTGTAGAAGTTGCAGATTTGTTGAATGAGTTTCAGGATATTGTATCCGATAACGTGCCTGATGGATTACCACCAGTTAGGAAGATCAGTCATCAGATGGACTTGATCCCAGGAGCGAGTTTTCCAAATAAGGCAGCACACAGAATGACACCTGCAGAAAGTGAGGAGTTGAACAGACAAGTACATGAACTGTTACAGAAGGGGTTGATTCGAGAGAGTTTGAGTCCCTGTGCTGTACCAGCGGTATTAGCACCAAAGAAGAATGGAGAGTGGAGGATGTGTACAGATTCTAGGGGAATAAACAAGATCACAATCAAGTACAAGTTTCCATTGCCACGAATGGATGATATTATGGACTGTTTGAGTGGAGCTGTGTATTTTTCAAAGATAGATCTAAAAAGTGGATATCATCAGATTCGGATCAGAGAAGGAGATGAATGGAAGACTACCTTCAAGACAAAGGAAAGACTGTATGAGTAGTTAGTCATGCCTTTTGGGTTAACCAATGCACCGAGCACTTTCATGCGGCTCATGAACGAGGTTCTGAAAGAATTTCTGGGTAAGTTTGTCATTGTTTACCTAGATGATATTTTGATCTTTAGTAAGACATTGGAGGAGCATATGATGCATATTCGTATGGTATTTGAGAAGCTGAGAGAAGAGAAATTGTTGATTAATTTGTAGAAGTGCAGTTTTGTGAAGAAAGAGTTAGTGTATTTGGGATTTGTAGTTTCAGTAGAAGGTCTAAAAATGGACCCAAAAAAAGTACAGGCTATCTTTGAATGGCCTACTCCAAGGAGTGCTACTGAGGTAAGATCTTTTCATGGTTTGGCTAGCTTTTACAGAAAGTTTATCAAAAATTTTAGCAGTATTTGTGGTCCCTTGACTGAAACAATGAGAGGGGATAGAAAAGAGTTTAAGTGGACTAATGGGGCAGAAAAGAGTTTTCAATTGTTGAAACAAAAAGTTACAGAACAACCTGTTTTAGCACTTCCAAATTTTAATAAGGTGTTTCAAGTAGATTGTGATGCTAGTGGTACTGCAATAGGAGCTGTTATGAGCCAAGAAGGTAAACCTGTTGCTTATTTTAGTGAGAAGTTAAATGATGCCAAGAGGAAATATTCTGTTTATGATCAGGAATTTTATGCTATAGTTCAGGCATTAAAGAAGTGGAGACATTATCTGCTTCCTAAGGAGTTTGTTTTGTATACTGATCATCAAGCTTTGCAATATTTGAATAGTCAAGGAAAGTTGAATCAGAGACATTTGAAATGGGTTGAGTTTTTGCAGAGTTATACATTTGTTTTGAAACACAGGAGTGGAAAGTCTAATAGGGTTGCAGATGCTCTTAGCAGAAAGCAACTATTGCTGACAGAAATGCAGATTGAAGTGGTTAGGTTCAAGGAACTCAAGAATTTGTACCCAGAGGATCCTGATTTTGGTGAAGCTTGGAAAGCTTGTACAGAACCTGTTACTCTAGACAGGACGAAATGGTTGGATTTCATCATCCAGGATGATATGCTATTCAGAAGGAGTCAGTTGTGCATTCCACGAAGTTCTATGAGGGAGAATCTCATCAAGGAGAAGCATAGTGGAGGATTGGCTGGACATTTTGGTCGTGATAAAACCTTTGGTTTGGTTAGTGAGAATTATTATTGGCCACAGTTGCAGCAAGATGTGAAGAAGTTTGTACAGAGTTGCAGAGTATGTCAGATGGTGAAAGGAGTGAAGCAGAATATAGGATTGTATCAGCCATTACCCGTACCAGAGAAGCCTTGGGAGGATATCAGCATGGACTTTGTTCTTGGTTTACCGAGGACTCAGCGGGGACATGATTCAATTTTTGTAGTGGTTGACAGATTTTCAAAGATGGCACATTTCATTCCCTGCAAGAAGACTAATGATGCTGTTCATGTAGCAGAATTGTTTTTCAGAGAAGTAGTGAGACTTCATGGTTTGCCAAAGACCATAGTTTCAGATCGGGACACTAAGTTTGTTGGATATTTCTGGCGTACATTGTGGAAGAAGTTGAAGACAGATTTGAAGTTCAGTTCATCACATCATCCAAAGACTGATGGACAGACAGAGGTGGTGAATAGGAGTTTGGAAAAATTTGCTGAGATGTTTGGTTGGAGATAAGCCAACAGGATGGGATTTGATTTTACCACAGGCAGAATTTGCATACAATAATTCTGTCAACAGGAGCACCGGTAAATCACCATTCCAGATTGTATATGGAAGTAGTCCAAGAAATGCATCTGAATTGAGGAAGATAGATAAAGGAGAAATAAGTAGTGCTGAAGCTGAGGATTTTGCAGAACACTTGAAGAACATCCATGGGGAGGTGAGGAAGCATATTACCAAGATGAATGCACAGTATAAGGCTAAGGCAGATGAGAAAAGGAGGTATAAGGAATTTCAGGTTGGTGATGAAGTCATGGTTCATTTGCGGAAGGAGCGGTTTCCAGTTGCTACATATAACAAGCTAAAAATGAAGAAGTTTGGACCATGTAGGATACTGAAGAAACATGATTCAGGAAACGCATATGAGGTAGATTTGCCTACTGAGCTAAATATTTCACCAGTGTTTAACATTTTAGATCTGACAGAGCATCATGAAGGAGGTGTTGAAGATGAGATCACAGCAGCACAGTGGAGTATTCCAGCAACTAGTTTAGACACTAAGGAGATCGAAGATATACTGGACAGTCGTGTTGGCAGAAGCACCAGGAACAGGACATATGAAGAATATCTGGTCAAGTGGAAAGGATGACCTGTTGAAGATTCATCATGGCTGACAAAGGAGGAGGTTAGCCGTCTTGGTTTTCCTCTGCACACCTGAGTCGTGACAGGGTCACTTCTCAAATTACCCCGGTTGTCTGATGCAGGAGCATCCTGGGTGTAAGAGCAATCTTGCATCACCCAAAAATATTTCTATTTTTATTTTCAATAAGGGCTATTTTGTGCAGAGTTGCTATTTATGGAAAGTTACTATTTTTGGTCATTTTCGTATGTGCTCAGAATGATCTGATTTCTTTCTTGGAGGTTCATTTTGGTCATATAAGTCTGCCAGTAAAGTTTCATTGCCAGATCAAGTGTATATTGGAAGATATTGAAGATTTTTGGTATTGGCAGCAGGGTACAGAAACTTTGAACTCAGTTTTGAAGGCTTTAGAGGCCCCGGATGAGGTCAAAAATTTGGGTGACAGGCGCTTGCGTGGGTCAAGCTTGTAGAGCACTTTGTGACATTTTTGAAATGGGGTTATAATAGCCGATTGGGTCAACTGGTGATGACTTATGGTCTTCGAAAGTTGGGCCACCTGAAATGGCAGAAAATAATTTTCTTCAAAATTTTTGTTCGGGTTTCAAAGGTTATCTTGAGCCGACTATGATGTAATGAAATGTAAAATAAAATAATTCTAAGTTTGGTCGGCCTTATTGGCTAAAATTTTGGAACCTTCCCAGGCGGTGGGGAATTGCCTATATAAGGAAGGCTGTATTATTGTCTTAGGTAGTTCAGAATAGTTCTGGGTAGTGGATCTGGGTAATAGTTCGAGGCTTTGTCCTACATAATATTGTAAGGGAATGCCCATGTGGCTTTGCATGTTGTAATTCTGAAAAATTTGTAATTCCACATTTGTGGAGATAATAAGAAGCCAATTTTTTGTTCTTGCATATTATTGTTGTTGTTTCTCTATGGCTGTTATGTGTTTGTGGTATTAAGGGAAGCACCCTTCATCAATTCCATACCTTCCCAAACAACAATGATGTTGTCAAGAATAAATCTTGACTTAATAAATCATGTTTTCTCAAGCCGGACAATCCATGGAAGCATGTGCCAAATCTTGAGAGCCAATGCCTTGGCAATGATCTTGTAGGAGACATTGAGCACGGTGATGGGCCGCCAATTACAAATGTCCTTCGGATCCCTAGACTTGGGAATAAACTTGATATTCCCTTGGTTAATGATATCCCCAAGAGATTGGGTATGAAACACTTCGAGGTAGACCTGGTGGAGATTTGGACCAATGGCATCCTAGAGGGCTTTGTAAAACTCACATGAGAAGGCATCACAACTAGGGGCTTTATCATCAGCCATGGCGAACACAGCTTCATGAAGATCCTACAAGGAAAGCAGTTGATCACATAAGACACGCTGGGTAGGGGAGACACACTGAGGCACCACTGCAATATTATTCGCAAGAGCTTTCTCGCTGGTAGGAGAGGGACCCTGAGTAGCAAACACCTATTCATAGTGACGAACAAAGGCTTGCAAAACATGAGGAAGCTCCGTGAGAAGGGCGTGACCTTCTCGGATTATATTTTTTAAAATTAAAAAATATACAAAATGTTTCTTTAATTTTTTAATAAATGTTTTAATTCAAGAAAATTATATTAGATTTTCATGCTTATTTTTAAATAATAATATTTTAAATAAAAATTTAATTAAGATTTTTTCAAATAATTTGCACATTTATAAGTAAATTTGGGAAAACATTTTGCCCACTCATCAAGCTCATACAACTGACTAATCTTCCACACAACAATCATGAAGGGTTATTTTCTCCTAATTTTTTGGCAATATCTCAATTAGAGGGCATCTTCAATGGTCATCTACTTCAAAGAAATTTTTTGTTTGGCTTCTTCATCTAGTTTCTATATTTGCATCATCATTTTTGTAGTCAATCTCTTGTATGAGCTATGTTGTAAACACATTATATTAAAGTGTCACAATCTTCAATGTATTATGATGCAATTCATGCTAATTTGGATTGGTCTATGCATCCAATGTTAGTTCCTAAATATACAATGAATGCAATGGTTTGTTACCCACATGTTTCAATGTGATGGACTAGATACCATATAGACACTCCTATTATGGATGTAATCTTTCGGTATTCAATAAGTTAGACTCTATATTGAGAGACTTTATACATCTCTCTTGTTGGGATTAGGATGCACCAATTTGTAATTTGAGAGTATCCAATCAATGTTGATATAGGTATCTCCTTGGCTATGATCTTATTCTTATTATGATGTGGATTTATCCCTAGTTCTTCATAGATATATTTATAGATAATCATGAGTTGACACTTTCAACTCAGTCACCATTTATGTTGATGAATTTTGTATTGGCACCTGATTCTTTTTGTCACCATGACATTCTTGGCACAACATGTCATCTCTAAGTGGGGAAATGTTATTTGACATCATTGAATCGACTTCAACATTTAGTGTCAAGCATCTACTATATTTGCTGGTGATTCTATATTATGAGAGGGGGTGCTACTTGCAAGAGATCACATTGCACTTGTACATGGGTACCCAAGTTTAGTAGTTGAGACTCATCTTGCATTATTTTATATATATATATTCTTCCTAAGTTACACTTAAGGGGGCGGGGTTGAGGGTTGGTGTTCTTAAGTGTTGTACCTAGTAAGTTCTTCTCCTAGCCTATCCTAAACACAGATCTCACTTAAAACTTAGGGATCACATAGGAATATTCCCACCTTTTGTGAACTTATCACTTTTCCACTTTAAGTGTAACTTCTACCTTTAGTGGACATATCACATTATCATTTTTCCACCTTATGTGGGTGATAAGTTATCACTTATGTACCATGTCAAAAGATTAAGAAACTTGTCATAATCTCATGCCATCTTATCTCTCACCTTGGCCTACTTAACCAAGGGGTCTTCTTTAAACATTTATTCCATTGGTAGTCCCACAATAGAGGGTTACACTTTCTTGCCTGAACAGACACTGAAGTTTACATTTTGAAAAAAAATTTCTCTTTCACATATTGCCACTAAACCATTACAAATTGGAAGATGAAGTAAATTAGAGTCTTTTAGGATTTTTTGTCTGTTGGCCCACTTTGGTCCCCCAATTTTAATGTTTTGAAATTAAGTCTCCCTATGTCATTTATGTTGGTCAAAGGCAAAATTTTCATAGTTTTCTCAAATTTCCCCATGGTTTTACCAGTCTTTACTATGAAAATGACTTTTTATTAAAGTGCATATGGAAGAATATTTGAACCATAGGTGAGATGGTTCAAACTCAATGGTTCCAAAGTACAGGTGCATAAAGTTCAAATAATTTATTCAAGTTCATATTTACAAGTTCATAAGTTCAAAAATTAAAGGTTCAAATTCACAGGTTCAAGGATGCCAAAGTAATTAAATCCTAATTTTTGTGTGTCCTATGCTAAAAATATTTCTGGGTTATGCTCTACATGGCTCATTTAGCTTGTAATTAAAATTTCATAGGAAATGGAGCTATCAACAAAAAGTTAATCAAGTTTATACACCACACTTCAAGGTAGTAATGTTGCATTGAACTTGAACCATTGAACTAAGGTTCAAAGTTTAAAGTTCAAAAGTTCGAGTTCAAAAAGTTCAGCTGATTCAAAGTTCAAATAGTTCAAGAGGTGTGAAAATATGAATGGAAAATGATTAATGGAAAAAGATTCTTTTCAGAAAAATCATGTGATTTTGAACCTTCGATTTGAACTTAGAGGTTCAAAATTCATCAGTTCAAATGGGATCATAGGTTCAAGATTTCAAGTTTGATTTTCTTTTATGATAGTTTTATAGACACACAAGCTGTACCAAATAATGTTTTACTCAGGAATTATTTTTCAAATCACTCTGGTGATAACGTGGAAAACTAGGATTGCACCAACATATCTAAAAATGAAGGAGACCCAAGAGTAGGATAAAAAGTTATGCCCCTCGTATCGAGACCCAATTTTTTTGTCATAAATATTTTTGGTTCACCCCAAAAAACAATATTTTCATTTTTGGGTTAATGCATTCAAGTGCCACTTGTCCAAGTATGATTACACCTATCATTTTATTTTGGATAACATTATTCTAAACCTTTATCCCAATGTTTGTAAAGATATTAGGCCCAGGAATGAATAAGAGGGAATAATTAAGAAATGATCATTATTATTGTTGGGGATATTTTTACAGAATTAGTTGTTTAATAACTGAAAAGTTACAAGAAAGAAAGGAATTTTCCAAGAGAGCCTATAAAAAGGAGATCTTGGCAACATTTAAGGGGTTCTTCTTCTTCTTCTTCTGATAGCCTGTGTGCTCTAAGGGAGGGAAACCATTTTATTCTGTAATGATAATAGGGAAGGAAAGGGGGAAATTATATTTTTATGTTTGCAAAGCTTGGTTTGGGGTAGGGATAACATGGTCAGTTGGCCATTTTTATCATATATTTGAAATAAAGAGGAATACATTTTTTAGATCTATTGGTTTAAATGTGTATTCCTCTGACTGAAATAAATTTTTTGCTTACTTCAACCATGTTTTAGATATTGTCTTGTTCTTTCTTATCAAGTGTCGTTGCATGTAATAAAATCTATTGGTTTTATTCGGTCACATATGTAAGAATAAAATATCAAATCTTTCTTTGTTTCTCTGTATGTGGGACGATCAAATAAATGGTTTGTAAGCCATTGGTTTGTTTCTTTTTTAGTTATTTAAATTTGTAATCACATTCATGCCATGTTGATGGATGAATGTTAGTTTGCCTTTGTGTCTTCTGGTTGAAGACATAATTAGAATTTTAATTCATTGCAAATATTTTAAGAGAGAGTTGTATCTTTGAATTCAAAGGAAATTTATTAGTCCAATGATAAATTATCCAAATTTTAGTAACATTTGTTCTTCTTTGTGGTCTTTTGGGGTCAATTTGTATGTTTTTTGTTGAAGGACAAATATATTCACTAATAGATTTTTGGTGACTCTATTGGGGACTCGGAATCAAAGATCAGTTCTTTTCATTCTCTAGATTATGGAATTATCTCTGTGTATGCAGGTTTGGCGAATTTGATAAACAACATGCAAATCCAAAGGGTTGCAAGAAAGGGGAAAAGACTAGACCCCACTATCCCATACATTCTTAAAATTGACAACAAAGTGTTGCATGACTTCTGAGATTGATGCAAAGAAATCATTTCCAATGTTATCAAAATCAAGTTGAGTGTAGAAGATGATTATACATCTACACTTCTATGGAGAAGTCTTTGTGTTAGATACCATCAATTAAAAGATTTGTAAGAGTATAAAAATGGTATCATAACTGAATGAAGAACTTAAGGTGGATGATGATGAAGCTCCAACCATCCTAGTTTCATCTCTCTCATGCAACTACCTCATTATGAACAAGCAAGAAGTTCAGCAAGAAACCATTCACCCTCTTGAAAATTAAGCATTGGTAAACATGGATGATCAAAATAAAGTCAAAAAATCTGTGAGTTTGAATGGGATGGATTTATTGAATAATTTTTCTTTTCCAGTAGTAGAAAATTTCATTATTGAAAATGAAGAAAGTCATCTTGTTTTAGAAAGTATGGAAGAAAACAATTTTCAGATTTACATGCAATCATAGTATGAAACTTTTAGTTTTGTTGATAGAATGGACAAAGACGATTCTTTATGTTTAAAAATTTGTAATCAACCCATTGAAGAATTATTTTATTTTGAGGATGAAGGAATGCATTTTAAAAGTTTCCTATTCAAAGGAGATTGTGTCAAAAATGAGATTAAATAATACTCCAATAAAGATTTTTCAATTTCTAAATATTTAATTGGAAAAGAGAACTTTAAATTAAATGTGGTGCAAGATGACAATCAAACTAATTAAATGTTGCAGCCCCAAGAAGTGTCAGACAACTTTTGTGATACTTCTTGTTGTGAGGAGGTAATAAAGTAGTTTTTATTATCTATCAATCAAGAAGATTTCAGCCAAAGACATCCAAATATTAATTCTCTTCAAGTCTTAGGTGTGGATAAAGAATTTTCAGATTTGATTTCTACCAAGAATGATGAGGTTGTTTTAGCAAATATTGATCCTATGTTTGACGAAGTCATCCCTCTTTTCCAACATAATGAGAAATCTAAAAGTTACTTGTCAAATGATGGTTGTTTTGATAGAAACATTAAAGATCTTGCAACCTGTTCTTTTGAGCTTCTTGAGCATTACTCTTTTCAGTTTGAGGTTATAAAATGTCTGAAAAGCACTATGCATGAGGCATCTGAAAGATTAGAGATTTGTGATGAGACTTGGCTCTTCGAGCAAAATTGTTTTCTCAAAATTCCTACATGCTACTAGTCTGATTTTCAGCATTGAAGAGATCGTCAAATGACAGTTGTTGTGGGTTATCCCATTTGAGCATATTCCATTGTTCTGGAAAGGCTCGTTCTTCTCACAGCCAATGAATGGATGTGTGCAAGTCTTTCTTGGCTCTAGTTCTTGTGGTGGGTTCTTCCCATCTGTATATATGATTCTTAATAAGTTTCAACTTTGTAAAGTTTTGTTGTGTGTAGCTTAGTCTGCTTGGTTTTGATTTTGGCTTGCTAGCTACCCTGCTCCCCTCCACCGATCTGCAAGCAGCTCCCTATGCTCTATTTCTTCTTGACTTTGTTATCTAATGGCTAGGCATTGTTCTTCTTAACCAGAGATTTTTTGGATCCTCTATGTCCTTTTCAATCCATGTCCCCAGACAGAGCTAGTTGTTGGCCCACTTTGGTCCCCCAATTTTAAAGTTTTGAAATTAAGTCTCCCTATGTCATTTATGTTGGTCAAAGGCTAAATTTTCATAGTTTTCTCAAATTTCCCCATGGTTTTATCGGTCTTTACTATGAAAAATGACTTTTTATTAAAGTGCATATGGAAGAATGTTTGAACCATTGGTGAGCCAATTCAAACTCAATTACAAGTGTAGAAAGTTCAAATAATTTATTCAGGTTCATATTTACAAGTTTAGAATTTTAAAAAGTACAGGTTCAAATTCATGGGTTCAAGGATGCCAAAGAAATTAAATCCTAATTTTTGTGTGTCCTATGCTAAAAATATTTCTGGGTTATGCTCTACATGGCTCCGTTAGCCTGTAGTTGAAATTTCATGGGAAACAGAGCTATCATCGAAAAGTTATGCAAGATTTTATACCGCAGTCAAGGTAGTAATCTCACATTGAACTTGAACCATTGAACTAAGGTTCAAAGCTCAAAAAGTTTAGCTAATTCAAAGTTCAAATAGTTCAAGAGGTGCAAAAAAATGAATGAAAAATTATTAATGACAAAAGATGCTTTTTAGAATAATTATGTGATTTTGAACCTTTGATTTAAACTCAGACGTTCAAAATTCATTAGTACTTGTGTCATGCAAATGGGCTTGTCTTTACTATTCCATTTGAGCCCTCTAATTGAGCCCTAGAGCCATGAAATCTTCATAAATTTTTTGGCCTTTGCAAAATGGGCCTAATCAAGAGGTTTTGATAGAAAGTACTTTTGATCAAAACTTTTAGGTTTTGATCAAAAGTACTTGCCTAATTTGACATGGTTAAAACCTTGACTCAAGCACTTTTGACCGAAATTACTTGCTTACTTTCGATAGAAACCTTAGTTGGCCAACTTAGTGATTTTATAGGCTAGTAATGATCTCATATAAATAAATTTGTTTTTTTTTCTTATTTTGTAAATTCAAAATTTGAAGAATAATTCATATTTTTTAGAAGGAAGACATTTAGAAGTGTATTTTTTTTTCTATTTTTTCAAATTTAAGTAGAGAAATTTTGTGAAGACAAGCGATGGGAAGTAAAAGGAAAAGGGTAAAGAAGACTACATGAAATTATTCAATTGAAATTGAACAAAGACTACATGAAGAATCATTGGCAAAATATTATCATAGGAAGCAAGGTATCTCTCTCTCTCTCTCTCTCTCTCTCTCTCTCTCTCTCTCTCTCTCTCTCTCTCTCTCTCTCTCTACTTCCTTTTAGATGTTCTAAATGTTATGTATAAATCTTATAGCATAGTTAGAATCTTTTGAAGTGGTATCTAAGGACCCCTTATTACATACATCCTCAGACCCTTTAAGATACCTAGGGACCATTAAGACACCTATGACTAATTAGTAGGTGTTTTTATGGCATGTTAAGTTCCCCTAACAACCTATTTTGACATCTTGACACAATAGGACCTATTTTGATAATTTAGGTCTCATATTAAAGACTTATTTTGACATAATATGAACTATTTTGACATAAGAAAACTTTGTATTTCATAGTATGACATAATAGGGTCTATTATGACATAATAGGTCCTATTGGTTGGCACCAAAATGCAAATGCTTCCTCTACAATAGATAGAGACAAAGTCCATTGGACCCCTCCACCATCTACTTTTGTTAAACTTAACTTTGATGGTTCATCTAGGGGAAACCCAAGTATATCAGGAGTAGATGCCTACATGCAGGATCACTATGGTGATGTAATTGCAATTAAAACTGATCCCCTGCCTTCAAGATCAAACAACATAATAGAAGCATATGCCCTCTTTCTTGGTCTTGTTCTGGAAAAATAGGGTGGTTATCGACTTATACAAGTGGAAGGTGATTCCATGGTTATCATTACTACTTGCATTAAGAGAGTATCACACAACTGGAGGTTGGCTTATATCCTTCAACATATTTGGCAACTCCTAGATTCCTTTGAAGAAGTTCTCATCTCACACACCCTTCGTGAAGGAAATGCCCTTGCTGATTACCTAGCAAATATGGGTTGTGATGGTTGTTCTGTCGACAAAATCTATCCGACACATGTTATTAATAATAATGTTGATCTACAAAAAGTGATTTCCAAATATAAAATTGCTTGTAGATGTCAGGAGTGACTTGAGCAGTACTCTATGTTAGCAAGAATAATCATTGTTGCAGCACATAAATGTCATCTTAATAACAACCTTCGCACAAATTGGTTTTGGCAGCTCATCCTTCTAGCTCCCACGATCTTGGAAATTATTTTGAATGACATCCCAATCACAATCTATTGCTCTCCATGTGATTTAGGCATGCCAAATATTCGACAAATTATATGTCTTCCATTTTGTGCATGGTAATGAACACGTTCCCTTCTTGTGTTTATTTCCACTGTGTGGGATCACTCCAGTGGGATGCTACTTGGTCCAGCTTCGCATGCGTATTGGATTTGCACTCGCTATTTATTTATCACCCCTATCTTCATGGAGCTCCGATTATATTTTTCTACTGCATTTGTCGCCTCATGCCCTATTTTCACCACATTATGGATTTCTCATTTGCAAAATGTCTGAAATGCATCTCCTGCAATTTGATTCATGAGGACCTGCTTCCGAG
This sequence comes from Chamaecyparis obtusa, assembly GCA_027943335.1. Taxonomy (NCBI): domain Eukaryota; kingdom Viridiplantae; phylum Streptophyta; class Pinopsida; order Cupressales; family Cupressaceae; genus Chamaecyparis; species Chamaecyparis obtusa. The sequence goes on from BSBK01009475.1 coordinate 718,840, forward strand.
GAATTTTAGAGTGTCCCTTCCACCAGGGGTTTCAGAGCTTCCACTTCTTGCATATGTCGATGAAACCCTATTAGATGTAGTCTTCATTTGTCATTCATCAGTGATTCACATGGCTATCTGGAGAGTAATTGGTGAGAATTTTCTTTCACCCAAATCTACGCAAGTCTTCTTTCCATCACATTTAGTTTCAATTTTCCTATCCAACTCCCTAGATGTGATGCAGTTTGTGGATTTACTGCTACTAATTGCTAATAAGGTTATTCACCCATAATTTATTGGGGATAATAAGCTCATGAGGGCCATTCAAAAATATGATTTGTGGAATGGGGATGCTTTTGTGGGAGGTTTGTTTCCCCCGTTAACTTCTGCTAGCTTCCCATGAGCATATGTTGATTCATGCCAGTGTTAAGAAAGCCCTCGAGCACCACAACTACAGGATATTCAAGAACACTGCAATTCGTGACTCCAGTCCTTGGTCGTGAGCTTTAGGTCTCCTTCAAAAATTAGTGAATGCATTACTTGATTTTCTTGGTTCTCCCAATTTGCCTCCTCACAAATCACAGGTGTTGCAAAGTCCAACCGTGGCTTTGGAGGCTTCATAGTATTTTTCCCCTATTCTGAACCTTAACTTCCTTGCAACAATGTGTATTCAACCCATGCCCTTGCAGTCGTTGCCTGCAACTTCATTGATCCATGTTACTCATCACTGGCTTTCTGATAATGAAGGATGAGATTCCTTGGTTTGCTCTGGCCCTCCTGTAGGTTGGGAAGAGGTTTGGTTTCCTTCCTATGGGAACTCTATAGATATGGAGGAATAAATTGATATTGCTGGATATTGCATTTTTGTTGACCTGCTAGCTCGTTGACAAGTTTCTCATTTTAAATTTTTGGTAGTAGTTGAGCTTGCTTGGCTAAGTTTTTATCTCCTAGCACTTCAAAGAATGTACCCAACTTGAATTTTCCTCTCACTGGTAATGTTTGTGTTGTGGCCATATTCTCCCATGGATGAATGTTAATTTACCATGTTGTATTACATATCCCTATCAGTAGGTTTTTGGGGGGTCTTTTGGGGGATTGGATCAAAATCGACATCTATTTTGTATCTGACGCATTTTGTATAAGAGGACCCTTAGTATTGCACACTAAATGACCTAATATGACCTATTTTGACATAATAACCCTCAGTATTGAATATTGTGACATAATTGGGTCTATCATGGCCTAATATGACCTATTTATACTCTATCTTTATATGGACCCTTAAGAGACTCTGTCTCTCTCTCTCTCTACTTATTGAACGTAGATCCTCTTTCTACTTATTGAACATAGATCCCCTCTCTCTCTCCTTTTACTATCTTTCTACTTATTGAACATAGATCCCCTTAAGACTATCTATTGCATATTATCACATAATAGTGTCTATTATTACATAATAGGGTCTATTATGACATAATATGACTCATGTTGACATAAGAACCCTTAATATTGCATACTATGACATAATAGAGTCTATTATGACATAATAGGGTCTATTGTGACATAATAGGGTCTATTTGTGACATAATATGACCCATTTTGACATAAGAACCATTAATATTCCATATTATGATGTAATAGGGTCTATTATCACATAATAGGGTCTATTATCACATAATAGGGTCTATTATCACATAATAAGGTCTATTATGACCTGATATGAACCATTTTGATATGAGAACCTTTAGTATT